>BMAU01008832.1:0-144898 GCA_019973935.1 Trichonephila clavipes
CATCACAAACTATCTGTAAGTCTTACACTGGATCCAAAGTAGTCATTTGTGAGAGGGGAACAATATGCTGTCTTTTGTTGAAAATGCAGATTCATACAGATAGGTAGAGTAAAAGAACAATGTTAAATGAAATGCAGTTGTTTTAAATAAGGATACTTTACTTCATCCATTAGATCAGGGATTGCGAAACAATGGCACACGTGCACTTGATGGCACGCGGCACAATATTTTGGGCACGCCACTTATCAAAACATTTTGAATTTTAATTCAAAATAACAAGTTTCAAAATGAAGTATTACGAACAAGCGCGAGTGATCGGTCGCAGTTTTCAGCGACATTTTCTCAGTTCAAAGAATTATCGCAAATGCACAAGTTTTTTATGTACTTTGATGTGACCATTTAATAAACTGAAATTGTCCCAATTCGATTGGTTGGAAAATGAAAATTTGGTTGAATCCTAGGAGGACACACTTTTGGTCGCCAAATTTTTGGTCGCCAAGTTTTGAGCGATAAAGGTTACAATATGGTAACCCTTCCATTTCATTCAAAAATTTGGATTTTCAAATCACCTAAAAAATGGCAACCCTAAAAAAGTACAACGTTTTTCGCCTTTTCCGAAAAAACGTCATTTTGACATTTGACTTCGTTTGAGAAGGTCTGCTCTCCACCGGTTGTTGTTAAGAATGGCGTGTGAAAGGAAATTAATTGAAAGTGAGGCTACGACAGGTTTCTTTGTGCTCCTGGGCACAAAGGGGAAGAAAGAGACATTTGAATGGTGTATGAAAGCTAATTTAATTGCTTCTCGTTATGAATGTCCGAGGTTTAAAAAAATATGCGTTTGTAAGAACGAAAGGGAACGGTTGACGGCTACGAATGGCGTTGCCGCAACCAGTCGAAAGATAATCGCCACGACGTTGTTCGGAGTGTGAGAAAGGACACTTGGTTTAGCGAAAGCAAACTTGCTATAATAATTATCTTGCGTTTGACCAGATATTGGTTTGGCAAGAGCATGAATGCGTTCGTGGTGAATGACTTGAAAGTTAATAAGAACAGGTCACAAGTTGGTGGATGACAATTTTCATGAATTCCTTGCATCCATCGCAAGGGTGTATCCACCAACGGAACATGACGAAATGCAAGCGTAAGGTAAGTGCCTTTTAAAATTTTTTTAAATGATTGATTTCATGTATTTCTTCAATTTTATATTTGCGAAACGCCCCTTTCGTCCTTTTTTAAAAATGTAAATCATGTTGTACACACTGGTTTTAGAATGCTTTTTTAAAATGAATTTCATTGCTTTCTCCGTTTTTTTTTCTTTATATAATGATTAATTTAATGTATTTATTCGTTTTCATCTTTGCGAAACGCCCATTTCATCCCCGCTGACGCATGCGCTTCCCAAGAGTTTTTCGTCATTAACGCCTTTTTGAAAACCTTCAATTTGGCGCTTTTTGGCGAAAAATTTTTGGCGCCAAAAACAGCAGTGGGTCCTCCTAGGATTTTACCGAAAATTTTGAAATGCAGCTGTTTATTTCCAGTCTTGTTCAATATGGATTAAAAATTTCTTGTAAAAAGGAGAAAATTAGAATTGTGTGATTGAAACATAGATATATTTACAAGCAATATAAGTAAAAATGCTAGAAAAGATATTTTGGAACCATGGAATTAGATTCCAGACACATTTAACAGATTGAAGAAGCAGAAACATGCTATTTTGCACACAAGCTTTTATTTAACTTGCAATGTAAAATGTTCGGTGGAATCTTGCAACTAAATTTTGAAGCTGATGTCTTCAACCGATAGAATTGAAATTTTGTATGCACCTTTAGTTTGAATGACAATGCATGATTTGACGATTGATATTCCAATATAGACCTAGTTACTGTAACGATCTTGTTCAGGTGTTAAGACTAGCATGTTTACAATAACACAGGTATCGAACACGAGCATAGCTCAGATGTTAGAGTGCTCGTTTAGCAGGCGAGAGTTACGGGGATTGATAACCCACTCCTACAATTATTATTTTTTAGGGTAAATTATTATTGAAATTCGTTTGATTTGTACAACGCGCGAGATATTTTAAAATAGTTTCACTCTGTATACGTACAAAGTATGTTATATTTTACACACACACACAAGCTTTTATTTAACTTGCAATGTAAAATGTTCGGGTTTAATCTTGCAGCTCAATTTTGAAGCTGATATCTTCACCCAATTGAGCTGAAATTTTGTATACATGTTTAGTTTGGATGAGAATGCATGTTTTGACCATTAATATTCCGATATCACATTTAGTTAAAAAGACGAGCTGCATGGACCGGCGTTGCACTGGCTTTCTCTATCTTTATAAATTTTCCCTTTCCTTCACAAAATCAGCACTTCTAATACTTTATTCAAAATGACTACCGCCCCCTCCCCCTCCTCCACTGAGCCCGGCGTTGCTCGGGCTTTTACCGGGTGTATAACTTGGAATTTCCAGCTTCGAAATTTTTTCGCTCCTTTTCTTTGTCAGACCAGTTTGTTTAACCCGGCGTTGCACGAACATTTTTAAATGTATAACATATTGAAATGGAAATTACCCTTCTCTCGCTATCAGAGCTCTTGAGTAAGTGAGCATCACCACAGCAGCTGGACACGTGCAGCTATCTAGTGGCACAAAAGTAATAAATTATTGCACAAAAGAAATTCGCAAAAAAGTTTTCGACAATTTTTTTAAAATCACTTACTGTAAAAGATTAAAACATGAGTTTTTATAAAATCAATTTTATATAAACGCATCGATATTGATTCATTTTAGAAAAATCATAAAATAAGTAAAATATGTTTTTTTTTGTAAAAAAAAATTCTGTATTGTGACGAAATAAATTATCTTTCTAATTACAAAATTGCTGGAGAAGTTATTAAATGCGCGAAAAATTTTTGACTATTTTTAATAAAAAATCATAAAAACTAAGCAATGATGTTCTTTTGAACCCGGATACAAATGTTACAAATCTAGCGTTCTAAGCGACCGATCCACGAAATCTTCTAAGAAAGGAAAAAAATAAGACCTTTGAAATATAAAAGAAAGAGATATTCAATTTCGCATTGCGTTATTGGTTTTAAATTTTTTTCGGGCTTCATTTTTAAGTTAATGCCTTCAAACTTCATATATCGATTGGAAACAACGGTAATATTTTAACAAAAAATGTAACAAAAATAATGATTAAATATTTCTTGCAAAAAAGGTGAAAAACGAAAAACAAAATTTTTTCAAGCCGTAATTTTTAAGCAATTTTTTCAATCTATGTACAGATTACAGATAATATTGTTGTACTCCCGGGAAAAAGTTTCATGATATTATTTTTATAAATAAAGAAATTATTAAGTATTTAAATAAAATTTTGAGTATTTTTAGAAAAATCATTAAAAAAGTTTTTGACATTTTATTTTTAAATAACTGGTTCTAAAAGAGAAAAGCATGAATTTTATTAGTGTAGAATATCATTTCATTGACGTGAAAGAAGATTCAATCGGAACGATTTAGAAATCATTTTCATAAAAACGTATTGATTTTGACTGATTTTAGAAAATATCATTCTTTTGTAAACTAATTAATATCGTACCGTGGCAAAGTAAATGATCTTTCCAATCCTGTAATTATTTTTTTGTCTCAGTCTCATAAAAAAAATTAGATAGTGTTTCAGAAACGTCAGGGAAAAATAAAAAGATCGGAGAATTTTAACTTCGCTGCCATGCGAGAAAAATGGCAATAATTATGCGTTTTAAGATTTTTAATTGATATATTTTTAGCGAATTGCACTTTTGGAATAAAAATGGTTAAGACTAATTCCTCGGATCATTCCCAATCTTTCGGTACCTACGGCGAGTTTCTGCGTCGTGCGGTTCGTGAGAAGATACACCCAGCGGTATAGTCGCATACTATTTATTAACTTCGAATTTTAATGGTGTAGATATTAATTAAAATAATTTTTTCGGGTGAAATTTTGCAACTCAATTTTGAAGGCGATGTCTTCAACCGATTAATTTGAAATTTTGTATACAGCTTTAGTTTGGATGACAATGCCTATTTTGATTATTTATTTTCCGAAATCATAATTAGTTAAAAAGATATTAATTGAAAACCTTTTATTCCTGTTAGCTTTTTATTCTGCCGAGCAGCTTACCGGATTAAGCTTAAAGATGTTCCAATTTTTCGACCAAAACCATCTTTTTCTTTCTATCAAACTGAGACAACAAATAATTACCTAATCGGAAAAATCATTTATTTCGCTACGATACGGTATATTTTTTTAAAAAAAAATAATAGTAATTTCTATTTTTCGCATTTTTTTCTCAAATGAGTCAAAATTGATGCGTTTTCATGAAAATGATTTCAAAATCGTTTGTTATGATTTTTTTCTTTTTTCCTGCTAATGAATCGATATTCTGCACTAAGAAAGTTCAGGCTTTTTTCTTTTAGTATCTCAGTCATTTTAAAAATAAAATAACTAACATTTTTTTTTATGATTTTACAAAAAATATTTAAATTTTTAATAAAAAATTTAAAAACGTCTTCATTTTTAAATATAATCGCACGAAAATATTTTTTCGTTCGTAAATAGTATCATCCAAATTCTGCACAAAAATTTTAAAAAATTACAGATTTTAAAAAAAAGTAATAGTATTTTTCGTTTTTAATATAGTATTATAGTAATTAAAAGCAAAAAAAAGTTTTTTAATATTTTAATTAATTTTGCTTTGTCCAATGTTGTTTCGGTATAACAGTGTTTATCTCCCTTCGTATTATCCTCTTGTTGCGGCCCGAGTGAAATATCTTTCATATATGTGTGGCCTAGTGGGAAAAAGGTTTAGTATCTCTTTGCTGGACTGTTCAAAATTTATCCGCAAACGACCGTGCAACAATGATACGTTGAATGAGATTAACAGACTGAGAAACCTCTATCCAGCTATAACTAAAAATTAAAAAAAAATTAAAAGTAAAAAAAAAAAATTTAAAAAATCTTTTTTAATTAAATGCTCTAAAAAGAATAAATTAAACTTTTCTTTTAAAACTTTTTTTACTATCATCTTATACAGTCGCTACACAATTTATGAAATAAAAGCTTGTCGCGAGATTTACCTGTGCAAATAAACAAGCAAATTGAATAACTTGATCTGATTGGTTTTAATTTTTTAAATTTTTAAACTAAGTAAATACGAGTACTTGAATCTCGCGAGAAGCTTTTATATCATAAATTGTGTAACGACTTTATAAGATGATAGCAAAAGAAGTTTTAAAAGAAAAGTTTATTTTATTCTTTATAGAACATTTTATTAAAAAAGCTTTTTTTTTACTTTTAATTTATATTCACCTTCTTTTCATCCCAAGTCATTATTTGAAGAGACTCGCTTCGAAGCCGTTTGGCAGATTTCCGATTCTGCTATCAGTTCTGCTGCTCAGTTATTTTTCATGTATATATAATCTGCAACAGTACACACTCTAATATTACTTTAATTTGAATTACACGTAGAACACTAAAATATTTACTACTATAATGTAAAAAATGTATTTTTTCGTAGTTTATAAAGAGTTTTGAGTTGTTAGTATTTTATTATTTCCTCAATAATCACAAGTAGAAATTATTGGATGGAACTTCTATACTTCAGCAAATATTTCTTTAGAAAAAATGGCGCGTTGATCCATAAAAGTTCGCCCCCCTGCATTAGTTTATAAAAGTTATTCTTAGCTTCTAAACTACCTGCTTTAAAAAAATTATGTTATTTTTAAAGAGAAAAATTTCATTTTTCTCAAGAGTTAAAGGGAACATGCAATATATATTTTCAGTTATGTCTACAATATCAAAAATGCCAATTGGGTAACATATAAATGTAATTGTTCGAGCATGCGCAGTGGGCGCCGCACGGCGGTGATTAAGTGTATTAAGCGAAACGAGAATTAAGAGTTTTCAGAGTGTTTGTGCGAGATCAGACTTGCGAGAGCGTGGAATTACGGTGTCCAATCGCAAGTGTTCCGACATACGGCCCGAGCAACCGAGTGTGAAAATAAAGGTGTTTTGTCAACATCCTCGTCTGGTTTCCTGAGAGAAAACATATAGGGACCACTCCCCCACATTCAGCCGAGCCGGAGAAGTGAGCTATTCAAGCTGATGTGAGTAGTGGTCTCTTCTATGTGTTTTTATTGTTATAAATTGAGAACTAAATCAATTTTAGAAAAATGTTTAAGAACTGCCGTAAGGAAGATCTTCGGATCGTAGCTCTGGAACTTGGTGAGACTGTTGCTGAAAAAGTAACTATTGTTGAGTTAACTGAAATCATTAAAGAAAATAAATATTTTAAAGAGGATGTTGAATTTGTTAAATTATTAATTCAATATATGATCGAGGACCGTAAGAAAGCGGAGGAAGACCGTAAGCGAGTAGAGGAAGACCGTAAAAAAGAGACGGAAAATAAGTTACGAGAAAAGGAGCTTTAGCTTGAACTTGCACGTTTAAATGTTAGAGTTAATTCAGATAACGAGAGAACAGGAGAGGGTTGTAACTCGCTGGATGCGTTGGTGAAAAGTATTCGAATCCTAACGGGGAAGGTGCCTAATAGACCTGAAAGTTGGGCATTCTTTTTCGCTTTTGTTTAAAAGCGTTTTGTATAAGAGCGTTTGTATAAAAAAATGTGCCCGAGAAATTCAAGTCGGAGATTTTATTAAATTTGTTGGGAGAAAAAGCTTCAAATGAGTTAACATATGTTAAAGATGACGAGCTTAATAATTAGGAACAACTAAAATCAATAATATTAAGAGTACATAAGCCAAAAGTGCAAATCAATTCCTTGAGCAATTTAAAAAAGCTACGTGTCATCCAAATGAAACATATTCAATATACACTCATGTCCATAATTCAGGGATAACTCAGAATCATACAGAAATTGAACTCTAAAATAAAAAAATCACCTGTAGAATTATCACACACATCTTGAAGAAGAATATGCAAATTACAGGAAACCACCAAATGGCGCGGATAGTACTTCACAATGACGAAAGTGTAAGAGAGGGGTATATAAGGAATGGTGGCAAAGAAGTAGAATTTTCTCAACCGCTTTAAAAGCCTTTCAGGGCAATAACCGCATAGTTATGGCACAAAGGAAACATTTAGAGTATTTTTTACGTGGTAGAATTATTGGACGACTGGAATGTGGACGTACCCAGCCGGAAGTATCCGAGGAACTTGGAATCACCCAGAGTGTCATATTCAGGCTTTGGCAACGATTCCAAGATGATGGTAATGTAAGTAGATGTTACAGCACAGACCCCCCAGTTACAACGCTGAATGAGGACCGATATTTGGCAGTTATGCCAAAAGAAACAGACGGAGCACAGCATCAGACCTGTCTCGTCAGCTGTCTTCAGCTATCGGTACGACAGTTTCAAGGCAGACCGTGTACAGACGCTTAGGGCACATTGGTCTATATTCTCGTAGGCCTGTCAGATGTGTTCCACTTACCGCAACTCACTGTCGCCTGCGATTAACCTGGAGTAGAGAGCATGCATTTTGTACACCACAACAATGGTTTTGTGTGACATTTTCCGACGAGTCCAGGTTTAGTTTGCAGTGTGATTCTCACCGGACTTTAATATGGAGAGCGCCAGGTACCCGTTACCACCAAGAGAACACAATTGAACGACACCGTTACGGTGGTGCAAGATGTCTCGTTTGGGGAAGAATTATTCTTGGTTCCAGAACTGACCTGCATGTTCAGAGTGTAACAATGACTGGCCACATCTATCGGGATGTCATTCTGGAACAACATGTACGTTTGTTTCTTGGCGCCATGGGTGCTGAATTTCTGGTTATGGATAACAACGCCCGTCCTCACCGTGCAAACATTGTAGACGAATGCCTTCAATCGGAGGATATCACCCGTATGGATTGGCCAGCATACTCACCGGACTTGAATCCAATAGAGCACATGTGGGATATGCTTGGCCGACGAATTGCAGCCCGTCAACCTCCTCCCACCTGTCTACCGGAACTTTGGAGGGCATTGCTTGATGAGTGGTGTAATGTTCCCCAAGATCAGATTGATAATTTGATTCTCAGCATGCCTAGGCGTTGTAAGGCCTGTATTGCATCGTCCGGGAGACATACTCTATATTAACCATCATACTAATCATGTTATACTGTTTTTTGTAAATAGGTTTTTTTTTTGAAATTTGCTCCAGGGAGTAAAAATCGCAATTTTTATTAATTATGTCAATCATATAGCATCTTTTTTGCTCTTTACCTTTTGTTTAATGAATAGACTTTACAAATACGTCAAATTTGTTTTTCTTCTGTCTCTTTCTTTGCCTGAACCTCATTATCCTAAATTTATAGACATGAGTGTACTTCTCGCTTAATTACAAATTGGCAGTAATACTTAAAATTAAGGAAGGTCTCTGATTTTGACAACTTAAACGATCTTATTGTGTCCGACAAAATTTTCTGTTCTCTTGAAAAACAGGTAGCGTCAGACATTTCCGTTCGAGCAGGAAATGATTGGTTTCACCCACTAGAGCTTGCCAAAGAGATAGACTTTTATAACACTTCTCGGGGAAAGAGCTTAAAACCTTTGCCGAATGTCCTTACTAGAAATAATCCAGTCAAAAACGCGTCAAGGGTATTTTTGAGTGAGATTTAAGATTCTAAATGTATTTGTTGCGTTGAATCGCATCCATTATATAAGTGTGCAGTGTATTTAAAACTTTCCATAAATAAGAGAATCGATCTGATTAAAACTAATAACCTGTGCTTTAATTGCCTTTCTACATCTCATAGAGCAAAAGACTGTAAATCGAGATTTGTTTGCTCTGAGTGTCAAAAGAGACATCATAAAATGATACATTATACAGAGCGCGCGCAAAACCAGGAAGTAAGGAATTCTACCTTTGAACCTCTAAACACATCAGCGCCAGTCTTCGAGCCGCGAGTAGAAACTCAAAACAACTTACTATTCACAACGTGTATAAACAGAAAAAAATGTGTTTTTCTAAGCTCAGCAATTTGTTATATAAAGTGTGAAAATGGTTTATTCCCAGTCAAAGCAATTTTAGACAGCGGATCTACATCTAACTTTGTAACTAGAAGCTTATGCGATTTAATTGGATTGAAAAAATACAAAACTAATGTTTCGGTTTCTGGACTAAATAAATCAGAAATTCCGATTGACTCGCGCGTTTCAATATCTATTAGCAATAAAGAAGGGAGTTACATTAAAACATTAGACTTTTTTTGGTACCAACAATAACGGAAGATCTTGTTCCAACTTCGAAAATCGATTTTAATCTGAATAATATTCCCAATCTTAAATTAGCTGACAAGAATTTCAATATTGCAGAGCGCGTGCAAATGCTATTAGGTGCAGAAGTATTTTATGAATTAATGTTACCCGGACAGTTCAAGATGGAGGGTTCAAATGTTATTTTTCAAATACTGTTTTCGGAATTGTCGTTTCCGTGTCTACTTCTTCAGACGCGAAGGGAAAAGAACATTGTGGGTTTATTCAGGCTGCGGATAATTAAGAAGTTTTGGGAAATCGAAAATGTAGAAATCGATTCTGTTAAAACAAGTGAGTCAGATGTTTGTGAAAACCATTTTAAAAACACTCATTCGAGAGATGACCAGGGGAGATATATGGTGGCGATGCCATTAAAAGAAGATCCTTCATGTCTTGGTGAATCCAGACAAACCGCAATTAAGATATTTAACTCTTTGTGGAAACGACTAAGTGGAGAGAAAGAATATTTGTCCCTGTATGAGAAATTTTTACATGAATATGAGGATTTGGGCCACATGAGGGAAATCAAGGTGGATGGATCTGGAGTTTCATTTTACATGCCACACCATGGTGTTTATCGCCCCGAAAAGTCTACAACTAAACTGAGAACTGTTTTTAATGCATAAAGTCCTTCAACTCGAGTGGGAAATCTCTAAATTCAATTCAATTTAATGGCGGGCTGGTCCAAGAAGACCTCTTTTCCATTATAGTTCGCTTTCGAAAGCACAAGTATGCCTTTACTACGGATATAGAGAAAATGTTTTGCATGATAAACATACACCCAGAGCAAACGTGTTTGCAAAGAATTCTGTGGAAGAAGGGCATAGGGGAACCAATAAAAACGTACGAGTTAACTACAGTCACCTACGGCACAGTCAGCACACCTTATCTAGCCACGAGAACTTTGAAGCAGTTAGCGATGGATGAAGCTAATAGTTTTCCTTTAGCAGCTCCTGTTGTGATGAGTGACTGCTACATGGATGACATACTTTCGGGATCCGAGAGTATAGAAGAGGTAATCTAATTGCAGCATCAATTAATAGAAATGTTCAAGAAGGCAGGGATGCATCTTCATAAGTGGTGTGAAAATTTACCCGAGATAACTTCCAATCTACAGGAGTATGCTTTCTTGGAGTCTGAAGAGACTAAAGCGCTAGGAATAATTTGGAATCCTAAGTTAGACTGTTTGTCTTTTCAGAATAGAGCAACAAAGGTTAACTTCATTCACCAAAAGAATGGTTTTGTCTACTATTGCAAGTATCTTTGACCCTTTGGGTCCCCTTGGACCGATTATAACTCGGGCAAAGATTGTGGTTGCTGGAATTGGGATGGAGTGATGAACTTCCTTTTAAAGAAGAAAAGGAGTGGCGTCGATTTATCGACTCTTTGGAAGCCGTGAATAACATCTCTATTAACAGATGTATTGTGATTCACAGAGCAGAGAGCATTGAGTTACATGCATTTTGAGACGCATCGGAAAAGGCGTATGGTTCATCCATTTATCTCAAGTCTATATCTGCCCTTGGAGAAGTTAAAGTGTGTCTCGTAACGATTATAAGCCGAGTGTCGCCTCTGAAGCAGATTTCCATTCCAAGACTAGAACTGTGTGGGGCAGTTCTTGCCGCTAAATTGATGAAGAAGGTGAAAGAGACATTGAAGCTTCAGATTACAGCTGTGCATTTTTGGTCGGATTCGACTATTGTGATTTCATGGATACATCGAGAATCAAGAGAATTGAGGACGTTCGTGGCTAATCGAGTGTCTAAGATTCATCAACTAAGTTCCCGTGACCAGTGGCATCACATTGCATCAGAACAGAATCCTGCGGATGTGCTTTCTAGAGGACTACTTCCTGAGGATCTTCGTGACGACTCTCTATGGTGGCATGGTCCTGAGCTTCTTCTACAGAGTGCTTATTCAACCACTGTCATTTCAGAACCCACCCAGAGAGATGACGTTGACTGTGAACTAAGGGTGTCTGAGAGAACTCTGGAGACTTCATTGCTGAGTTCCAAGAACTTTGACATTTTCAACCATCACCTTTGGACTCCTTTCTGATAATTATTTTAAAATAATACATATTGTTTCTTATATTTATAGATTTATTGACAATTGCAGATCCAAGGTGAAAAAGAGGGGACCTTTAGCTACGAGTGAGGTAAATGATGCAGAAACCTGGCTTATTAAACAGGACCAGAGTGGCATTAACTTAAGTAACCCGTCAGGTAATCTTAAATCTTTGAACATATTCCAGGATGATAAAGGAATCCTGAGGGTTGGTGGAAGGCTTTAAAAAGCGTCCATACCCTACAGCCAAAAGCATCCAGCTATACTGGCTAAAAATTCTAAAATGAGTAAAATATATTCCATAACTTTGCATAAGAAATTATTTCACGTTGGTCCACAAGGACTGATGAGTGCAGTAAGATTGAGATTTTGGGCTTTAGGAGGTAAAAACCAAGCTAAGAAAACGATTCATACTTGTGCGGTGTGTTTCATGTGTAAACCATTTCCTTCTTCTCAAATAATGGGCAATCTTCCATATGAAAGTGTAAATATGGCCGTTCCATTCAGTATAACTGGATTAGATTCGGGAGGTCCATATTTTGTAACTTACAAAAACCAGAGAAAGGGCGTTCTGAATAAAATTTATGTTTGTGTTTGCATTTGCTTTGTGACTCGTGCCATCCATCTAGAAATTCTTTCCGATTTGACTTCGGATGCAATAATTGCGACCCTTAAGAGATTCATGCCTAGGCGAGGAAAATGCTCCAAATTTTTACGGATAATACAACAAATTTTGTTGGTGCGAATTCTCAACAAAGGCATTTTATAAGACCCTTAACTTTCCAGATCAAAATCTGGCGGCATATTTCACTGAGGAAGGTATTGAATGGAATTTTATTCCACCAAGGGCCCCACATATGGGAGGTCTTTTGGAGGCGGGCATAAAGTCAGTGAAATATCACCTCAAGTGAGCACTGGGAAGATGCCGACTCACACACGAGGAGTTTAAAACGGTGATTATCCAGGTGGAAGGAATTTTAAATTCCAGACCCCTCACACCAATACCCAATGATTTTGATAACTTTGAGGTATTAACGCCTGCACATTTCTTGATTGGTAGATCAATTAATTCTATTCTTGAGCCCCCATAGTAACTAATATTAATGACAATAGATTAAGCCTTTGGCAGAAAACAACAAAAGTAATTCAGGTAGTTTGGAAAAAATGGAGTACCGATTATCTGAATACTCTCCAACAGAGAGGAAAGTGGATGATCGAGAAGGACAATTCAATGTGTGGTACAATGGTAATTGTAAAGGAGGATTTTACACCAGTTTGTAAGTGGCCTTTAGGATGCATCGTTGAGGTCTATCATGGTTCTGATGGTAAAGTGGGAACAGTCAGAATTAAAACAAAGACAGGAGAATTTAAGAGGCCCATAACTAAGATCTGTATTCTACCGATAGATGTAAATATAGTTAATGTCAAATTCCATTTAAGAAATTATGTGTTTATCTTTAAATTGAGCTATTGTAATTTTAACTCTTTTTTTTTTTTTACTGAAAATTTTTATATAGTACCTTTTATATATATATAATAATTTTGAAACCAATTGTGTAATTTTTGTGAAACTTGTGAATTGTGAGACTGCATTGCTATTGTTGAATATTAATATTGCAAGGCCTGGGGGTTTGTCCGAGCATGCGTAATGGGCGCTGCCCGGCGATGATTAAGTATATTAAGCAAAACGAGAATTAAGAGTTTTCAGAGTATGTGGGGAAGATCAGAAACGAGCGAGAGCGTGGAATTACGGTGCTCATCGCAAGTGTTCCGACATACGCCCCGAGCAATCGAGAAAGAAAAATAAAGGCATTTTGTCAACATCCTCGTCTGGTTTCCTGAGAACAAAAACACATAGGGACCACTTCCCAACAGAATTGGTAGCAATTAGAAACCAAAATTCACTCAGTTCTTTGTTAAACGAGTCTGAAGATTGAGCTAAGGGAAGGGGTGTAACACCTTTTTTTAAAAATGAAAGACGAAAGTGAACAAAGCGCTTTTTTGACGAGTTAGCAGAAGATGAAAGAGTTTCAGAGACCCGAAATCATCTTTCAAAGTTAATGTACAAGGTAAACAAAAAAAATCTTGTCGTTTTTAATGACCCAAAAGAACATGGCATACAAACAGCGTTGTCTAGTGTTAGTCCTCGAAGTAATCACCATCGGCATCCAGCACCTTCTGTCAACGTGTCTCCAGTTGTTCAAACCCGTGCAGTAAAACTCGGGGTTGTAGGACTCAAAGAAGACCGTGAGAGCTTGGCGCATGTATGCTTCATTGGTGAAGGATTTAGTACGAAGATGATTATCCAGGGAATGGAAGAGGTGGTAACCTGATGGTGCAAGGTCAGGTGAGTAAAGAGGATGGCACAAATTAACCCAACCAAGTCGCTGTATCGTATTCCTGGCCACCCGCACGACATGCGACCTCGCGTTATCATGCAATAACAAAACACCCTTTCGATTATTCAGTGCTGGATCCTTCTGATGCAGTGCCTGTTGCACACGTTCAAATTGCTGCGAATACAGGTCCACAGTGACCGTTTGGCCTGTTGGTAGCAACTCATAGTGAACCACTTGACGACAAGTCCACCAGACACAAAGCATAATCTTGCGTGGGTGCATAGGTGGTCTTGCGCTGTGCAGGACAGTATTCTGGGGTGACAACCAATGTTTGGAACGCTTGGGTGTGTCATACAGGACCGACTTCTCGTCACTGGTCAGCACCCGATTGAATATGGACGCGATAAAGTGGCGAGAAAGCAACAATAAGCAGGCTGCCTCTCGTTGTTGCTTATGGACTTCCAACAGCGTGTGAGGAACCCTCTTGCTCAGCCTGTACGTCTTACCTATGCGGTGCAGATGAAGTCTAACCGTTTTACTGGAAGTGTTGATTTGTCTGACAAGTTCACCATACGTTTGACTACTGTTCTCCTCAATAGCCGCCTGCAGAGCTTCGTCATCCAAGGCCTGTGGTCGTCCTATTCGAGCTTTATCACAGAGGGACAAATCTCCCGACCTGAAATTTTTAAATCAATGTCGATTTCATTGACCAAAACGCTTGCATATTCGGCGACTTGATGCAGTAGCTGAAAAGACCACTTTTTTTAACCCCGAACGAGCTCCTTCGATACATCTTGGCTACTTTGCGAGTTCCGATAGATAAATGTGACCTGCGTTTATAACAACTGATATTTCTACTCTGGTCTGACGGTTTATCAATCACGTCATACACGAATTTGCATACTTATTCTCACTTCTTTCAATGGAAATGCGCAAACGGCAAGAGCTTTTTTCTTTACCTTGTATATTATTGCTGTCTAGATATGTTAATATCCCTAACCCGATAAAGATTTCGGAGTCTACATGATCTCAGTAATATTTTCAAAATTTTACAACCAGATAAACTCTTATCCTTTTGAAGTGAGTAAGTGAGTATTAACGTTGCACTGTTCAGCTACACGAAGGCTTTTGGCGACGGACCACGTAATTTTGAACCATGTTCAAGTGACGTAGACGACATCTGAGCTGGCGCTTTTGGCGAAAAATTTTTGGCGCCAAAAACAGCAGTGGGTCCTCCTAGGATTTTACCGAAAATTTTGAAATGCAGCTGTTTATTTCCAGTCTTGTTCAATATGGATTAAAAATTTCTTGTAAAAAGGAGAAAATTAGAATTGTGTGATTGAAACATAGATATATTTACAAGCAATATAAGTAAAAATGCTAGAAAAGATATTTTGGAACCATGGAATTAGATTCCAGACACATTTAACAGATTGAAGAAGCAGAAACATGCTATTTTGCACGCAAGCTTTTATTTAACTTGCAATGTAAAATGTTCGGTGGAATCTTGCAACTAAATTTTGAAGCTGATGTCTTCAACCGATAGAATTGAAATTTTGTATGCACCTTTAGTTTGAATGACAATGCATGATTTGACGATTGATATTCCAATATAGACCTAGTTACTGTAACGATCTTGTTCAGGTGTTAAGACTAGCATGTTTACAATAACACAGGTATCGAACACGAGCATAGCTCAGATGTTAGAGTGCTCGTTTAGCAGGCGAGAGTTACGGGATTGATAACCCACTCCTACAATTATTATTTTTAGGGTAAATTATTATTGAAATTCGTTTGATTTGTACAACGCGCGAGATATTTTAAAATAGTTTCACTCTGTATACGTACAAAAGTATGTTATATTTTACACACACACACAAGCTTTTATTTAACTTGCAATGTAAAATGTTCGGGTTTAATCTTGCAGCTCAATTTTGAAGCTGATATCTTCACCCAATTGAGCTGAAATTTTGTATACATGTTTAGTTTGGATGAGAATGCATGTTTTGACCATTAATATTCCGATATCACATTTAGTTAAAAAGACGAGCTGCATGGACCGGCGTTGCACTGGCTTTCTTTATCTTTATAAATTTTCCCTTTCCTTCACAAAATCAGCACTTCTAATACTTTATTCAAAATGACTACCGCCCCCTCCCCCTCCTCCACTGAGCCCGGCGTTGCTCGGGCTTTTACCGGGTGTATAACTTGGAATTTCCAGCTTCGAAATTTTTCGCTCCTTTTCTTTGTCAGACCAGTTTGTTTAACCCGGCGTTGCACGAACATTTTTAAATGTATAACATATTGAAATGGAAAAATTCCCCTTCTCTCGCTATCAGAGCTCTTGAGTAAGTGAGCATCACCACAGCAGCTGGACACGTGCAGCTATCTAGTGGCACAAAAGTAATAAATTATTGCACAAAAGAAATTCGCAAAAAAGTTTTCGATAATTTTTTTAAAATCACTTACTGTAAAAGATTAAAACATGAGTTTTTATAAAATCAATTTTATATAAACGCATCGATATTGATTTATTTTAGAAAAATCATAAAATAAGTAAAATATGTTTTTTTTTGTAAAAAAATTCTGTATTGTGACGAAATAAATTATCTTTCTAATTACAAAATTGCTGGAGAAGTTATTAAATGCGCGAAAAATTTTTGACTATTTTTAATAAAAATCATAAAAACTAAGCAATGATGTTCTTTTGAACCCGGATACAAATGTTACAAATCTAGCGTTCTAAGCGACCGATCCACGAAATCTTCTAAGAAAGGAAAAAAATAAGACCTTTGAAATATAAAAGAAAGAGATATTCAATTTCGCATTGCGTTATTGGTTTTAAATTTTTTTCGGGCTTCATTTTTAAGTTAATGCCTTCAAACTTCATATATCGATTGGAAACAGCGGTAATATTTTAACAAAAATGTAACAAAAATAATGATTAAATATTTCTTGCAAAAAGGTGAAAACGAAAAACAAAATTTTTTTCAAGCCGTAATTTTTAAGCAATTTTTTCAATCTATGTACAGATTACAGATAATATTGTTGTACTCCCGGGAAAAAGTTTCATGATATTATTTTTATAAATAAAGAAATTATTAAGTATTTAAATAAAATTTTGAGTATTTTTAGAAAAATCATTAAAAAAAGTTTTTGACATTTTATTTTTAAATAACTGGTTCTAAAAGAGAAAAGCATGAATTTTATTAGTGTAGAATATCATTTCATTGACGTGAAAGAAGATTCAATCGGAACGATTTAGAAATCATTTTCATAAAAACGTATAGATTTTGACTGATTTTAGAAAATATCATTCTTTTGTAAACTAATTAATATCGTACCGTGGCAAAGTAAATGATCTTTCCAATCCTGTAATTATTTTTTTTGTCTCAGTCTCATAAAAAAAATTAGATAGTGTTTCAGAAACGTCAGGGAAAAATAAAAAGATCGGAGAATTTTAACTTCGCTACCTGGCGAGAAAAATGGCAATAATTATGCGTTTTAAGATTTTTAATTGATATATTTTTAGCGAATTGCACTTTTGGAATAAAAATAGTTAAGACTAATTCCTCGGATCATTCCCAATCTTTCGGTACCTACGGCGAGTTTCTGCGTCGTGCGGTTCGTGAGAAGATACACCCAGCGGTATAGTCGCATACCTTTTATTAACTTCGAATTTTAATGGTGTAGATATTAATTAAAATAATTTTTTCGGGTGAAATTTTGCAACTCAATTTTGAAGGCGATGTCTTCAACCGATTAATTTGAAATTTTGTATACAGCTTTAGTTTGGATGACAATGCCTATTTTGATTATTTATTTTCCGAAATCATAATTAGTTAAAAGATATTAATTGAAAACCTTTTATTCCTGTTAGCTTTTTATTCTGCCGAGCAGCTTACCGGATTGCTTAAAGATGTTCCAATTTTTCGACCAAAACCATCTTTTTCTTTCTATCAAACTGAGACAACAAATAATTACCTAATCGGAAAAATCATTTATTTCGCTACGATACGGTATATTTTTTTTAAAAAAATAATAGTAATTTCTATTTTTCGCATTTTTTCTCAAATGAGTCAAAATTGATGCGTTTTCATGAAAATGATTTCAAAATCGTTTGTTATGATTTTTTTTTTTTCCTGCTAATGAATCGATATTCTGCACTAAGAAAGTTCAAGCTTTTTTCTTTTAGTATCTCAGTCATTTTAAAAATAAAATAACTAACATTTTTTTTTTATGATTTTAAAAAAATATTTAAATTTTTAATAAAAAATTTAAAAACGTCTTCATTTTTAAATATAATCGCACGAAAATATTTTTCGTTCGTAAATAGTATCATCCAAATTCTGCACAAAAATTTTAAAAATTACAGATTTTAAAAAAAGTAATAGTATTTTTCGTTTTTAATATAGTATTATAGTAATTAAAAGCAAAAAGTTTTTTAATATTTTAATTAATTTTGCTTTGTCCAATGTTGTTTCGGTATAACAGTGTTTATCTCCCTTCGTATTATCCTCTTGTTGCGGCCCGAGTGAAATATCTTTCATATATGTGTGGCCTAGTGGGAAAAAGGTTTAGTATCTCTTTGCTGGACTGTTCAAAATTTATCCGCAAACGACCGTGCAACAATGATACGTTGAATGAGATTAACAGACTGAGAAACCTCTATACAGCTTGGGTGTGTTATACAGGACCGACTTCTCGTCACTGGTCAGCACCCGATTGAATATGGACGCGATAAAGTGGCGAGAAAGCAACAATAAGCAGGCTGCCTCTCGTTGTTGCTTATGGACTTCCAACAGCGTGTGAGGAACCCTCTTGCTCAGCCTGTACGTCTTACCTATGCGGTGCAGATGAAGTCTAACCGTTTTACTGGAAGTGTTGATTTGTCTGACAAGTTCACCATACGTTTGACTACTGTTCTCCTCAATAGCCGCCTGCAGAGCTTCGTCATCCAAGGCCTGTGGTCGTCCTATTCGAGCTTTATCACAGAGGGACAAATCTCGCGACCTGAAATTTTTAAACCAATGTCAATTTCATTGACCAAAACGCTTGCATATTCGGCGACTTGATGCAGTAGCTGAAAAGACCACTTTTTTTAACCCCGAACGAGCTCCTTCGATACATCTTGGCTACTTTGCGAGTTCCGATAGATAAATGTGACCTGCGTTTATAACAACTGATATTTCTACTCTGGTCTGACGGTTTATCAATCACGTCATACACGAATTTGCATACTTATTCTCACTTCTTTCAATGGAAATGCGCAAACGGCAAGAGCTTTTTCTTTACCTTGTATATTATTGCTGTCTAGATATGTTAATATCCCTAACCCGATAAAGATTTCGGAGTCTACATGATCTCAGTAATATTTTCAAAATTTTACAACCAGATAAACTCTTATCCTTTTGAAGTGAGTAAGTGAGTATTAACGTTGCACTGTTCAGCTACACGAAGGCTTTTGGCGACGGACCACGTAATTTTGAACCATGTTCAAGTGACGTAGACGACATCTGAGCTGGCACCCCCTCTCCTAACTACCACACCAACGGGAGGAAGTTTCAGCTCTCGACAGATTTAACGTGCATCGCTGCCCTAACGGCGGGTGTTTAGTGGTACTGGGCTCGAGCTCATGGCATGCCGGCCGTAATCGGATACCTTGACCACTGGGCTACCGCAGCCCTCTTTATCCTTTTCAAATAAAGAAATAAAAGAGCAGGCCGCAAAACTAGCTAATGAATACAATAAGGACTTAACACCTGGTATCTATGAACAAATAATTTCTTTAAAAGGTTGTTCATAAAATCCGAAAATCAGAAAATTCATTCAATCAAAGAGCTCGCAGAATTACTATTAATTAATTTCAATAACCTCGCTTCCAGTTTTCCGGATATTATAACAGCATGCCTGCTATTTGTAAGTACAACAGCTGAAAGAAGTTATCTAAACTAAAAACCATTAAAAACTATCTTAGAACTTCTATAGGGCAAGACCGGTTATCAGACTTAGTAATATTGTCGATAGAAACTGAACAACGGGAGAAAACTAAAACCCTCTTCTAATGTGGATATTATCATAAATGCATTTGCAGAAAAAATCTAGAAAAGTACCTACTAAACACAAGTGAACAAGTCACAAACGAAGTGAATTAATTGCAAGTGAAATTGTTTGTCGTCGCCAATAAAATTTGTCGTAGCAAGAATCTCAGATCGCTGCGAACAAAGACAGTTCCAGTTGACGAATTTCTCTCTCTCCTTAAAATTATAAGAGAAGTTTGTTCTGTACGTCATGACATTGAAGGCAGTCACTCGTACATTTCTACACTGCTGGAGAATACTTCCCTCCCCTCCAGCCCATGATTAAATTGTGGAGGTGGAGATAGTGGTATCGCCTTCTATCGTATGCAAGTCCAATCTGACTCAGGCTCTGACAACTTACATTCCTTCCCTCCACAACAACAACCTTGAGTCGTCTTCAGGCAATGCTTTATCTAAAAGAAAAGATAATTCTTTTCTTCTTACTTAATAATTCATAGTGAGCTAAATACTTCCGATGTTGCTTCATACAAGAGAATTTCTCTTTTTCGAAAAACGTGTCGGCTTCAAAATGCAAAAATGAAAAACAAAATAGCTTTCCAAGATCCTCATTTCCAACTATTGTGTTTTATGTGGGTTCGTAATGATCAGCTGCATATTACTTTTTAAAATAATTTAATTACATCACAGTTATTCGCGGCACATTACACACAAAAAAGAACAATACATTCCATTCTAAATCTCGGCCTTCTCATATTCGGAACGGTTGCTTTACAGTTACAGTTATCAGTATTATAGCTGGTTACAGTTAAATACACCATACATGGACAACTTGCTGGGGATCGTCGACTTCTGCGAGTCGACATAGACCACTTTGAAAATCAAAGCATTGAATAAGCATGTTATAGTTCCTAACAAGATTGTTTATGAGAATAAATGCAGGTAGTTCTTTTTTTCGTTCATAGATGACAAATCTGAAGAAAATATCAATAACATATATTTAAATCGATTATCAGCAAAAACATATTTAACGCTTTTCATCCGCTATAATTTGAAAACAAAACGTCCCAGCTTTTTTTTCTCGCTTACTTTTGTTGCCACTCCCGAACAGAGAAATTTACCTCTGAGGTAATTTAATTGTGATGCAACACATGTATTAGTAATGCACAGATTTGCACACAAGAGGGGGGGGTAGTCGGGTCTGGATACAACCACCACGGAACAGAGAAACTTACCTTTCATAGAGTTTGAAAGTGACGCAACAAACTCCCTACCTTGAGTTTGAAGAGTCAAACTCAATAATAGTAAACTTAAAGATAATACAGGGAGTGTATTTTAAGTAATGAGAATAAGTCCACAAAAAATAATTTTTAGAGATATCGATACAAAACTTTAGTAGTCTTCAAAATATGCTCCTTGAGCATGAACACACTTCTGCAGGTGACGTTTCCACGCTTCGTTAGCTCCCTGGAAGTCACCAACCTGAATGTGGAGAGATAAAATAAGCAAAAGTATTTAGTAAAAAGCTTTTCCCCGTAAAATGAGTAATATTTTCCAATTTTATTCGGCTTTATTTTTTCGCCTTAAATAAACAAAGTTGGAAAAGAAATATTTTTCATTTCCTTCTTTTATCTATTTCATTTGATTTTATTAACGTCACACACTCAAACACCGTGATGGTTCTTAGCAACGGATCTCGTAACAAGGTCGAGTAATAAGAACTACACTGGTGTGCAAAAATTAAGGACGAAGTCGAATAATTAGCATATCAGCTGAACGAAGAGGCAGAGCGGACAGAAAGACCAATCAGGAGATTAAGTAAGATGATGTACGGTAGCACATGCCCAGATATGCAGGTAGACGTAATGGGGGAGTGTCTGAGTAGTATAAAGCATGTTTTCGGTGTAAGATCAGTATTTCTGGCAAAGAGATTGCACGCCGTATAGCAGTTAAAATCACACCGAGTTGCTGCCTCAGCGAGAAATGGCGAATAATCAATCTGTTAGACGACATCTGGATGCTTTTACCCGAGTTCGAATCATTGGGAAGTTGGAGGAAGGCCGCAGTGTGACAAGTGTGGCTGCAGAGTTCGGAATTGCTCACAGCATCGTTTCACGACTTTGGAGACCATCTCAAACTACAGGAACAGCTATCCGGAGGTTCAGTAGTGGTCGTCCACGAGGAACCACACCCGCAGATGACCGGTACATTGTCTTACAGGCCAGAAGAAACAGGCGGCAGACAGCGGGAGAAATCGCTAGACACACGACACAGGCGACTGGACGACCGATATCGCGTTTTACCGTGGCCAGAAGACTGCACGGTGGTGGTCTGTTTCCACGACGCCCTCTACGGTGTGTACCTTTAACGCCTGCCCCCATCGGAGAAGGCGTTCTGTGTGGTGCCGGGAACACCGGAATTGGAGAGACAATGAATGGGGACGAGTACTCTTTACAGATGAGAGCAGATTCAGTTTGAGTAGCGATTCTCATCGCATACTCATCTGGAGAGAACGGGGAAGCCGCAATCATCCCTCGAACATCATTGAAAGGGACAGGTATGGAGGTCGCGGTGTTCTCGTTTGGGGAGGCATCATGCTTCGTAGTCATACAGACCTTCACATCTTCGACGCAGGTTCAGTCAACGGGACCCGTTATTGTAACGAGATTCTTCTTCCATATGTACGTCTTTTTAGAGGCGCTATAGGTCTGCAGTTCCTTTTCATGGACGACAATGCACCATGTCATCGCACAGTAGCTGCCAAACAGCTCTTAGAGAGTGAGGATATTGAACGTATGGATTGGCCGGCACGATCTCCGGATCTCAATCCCATCGAGCATGTATGGGATTTTCTAGGCAGACGCTTGGCAGCTCGTACCTTACTACCAGTAACGATTCGGGAGCTTCGATTGGCGCTGCAAGACGAATGGGCAGCAATGCCTCAACAACTCATTGACACCCTCATTCTCAGCATGGGCAGACGCTGTGAAACCTGCCTAGCAGTCAGGGGAGATCATATCCCCTACTAAAGACCGGATGTTTCTTGCTGGACACCCATCACAGGGATGTTTCGGCCTTCAGTCGCATTGCGCTCCATGCTACTTTTTCAATCAAGCTTCTTTTTATCCCTCTGATTTCTCTTTTAGTAAGTGTTGCTTACATTACACATGTCCTTACGTATTGGGGATCTTACGGTATTAAATGTGTTGATTTGGAAAGCTTTTGTACAAAGTTCTATTGAAAAAACCGTCTCGTTCTTAATTTTTGCACACCAGTGTATGTATACCTTCGAACCAAGCTAACACGAGAATTTGAAGCCTGGGCAGATTGAAAGGGCATCCTTCTCTACACAGCGGGTTTTCATTTGACTCGACAACACTGACCTCGAGTACACGACCTCGACTCCAACAAATACAGTTTTTTTTCTCCCTCTCTTTGAATGCTCTTTCAAGTTAGATTTTTGAGACAAGTAAAACTGAAAGCAGTCAGCTGCTCACTTGTTTGACTCCCTGATTTTCTATTATGTAATCAGTCTTTGATATGTGAGACATTAGTTGTTATGAAAATGGAGACATCCCTCTCCAGATCACTATATTATTTCAAGTTTCAGTCAATCACCGACGAATAGTCAAATAACAAATAGATTCACGATAAACACGGTTCTACTTTGATTTTCATATTTTTTTTTAATTTTGTGCGTTAACGTGACAAGTACGGTAAAAGGGTCGCCCAACCGGTCGAGTGGTTAGAGACGATGACTGCGGTGCCGTAGGGACTGGGTTGGAATCCCGGAGAAGGAATGAATGTTTATAAATGTAGAGTGCCTTTGCGGCATGAGGGGACTCTAAATAGCCGTCGAGCCGCAAGTCCTCTTGTGAGGTGGGTGGAAGGGGGAAGAGACGTGGGAGGCCTCCTGGCCACCCCCAGGGTTTTCTCCTTCTAAATCGGGGTAAAACTGAGCAAAATCGTACTGTCACCTACATGGTACTCAAAGCTAAGGCTAACGACAGCCGTAAAAATTCTAGTCCTTAGCCGTGATGAATTTCGCGGACCTCGATCTGACTTTGTCAGGCAGGTGGATTAGTCACAACAACACAGTACCGTAAAAGTGGTTAAGCGGAATAAAATCCTTACAAGAAGAGGATTTTTAATGACCAATATTCAGTAATCCAAGGGATTGTTTGCCAAATAAGCTTTTCTTTCTCCCAAAAATGTCTTAATTTATTTCATCCAATTGTCCTATTTAAAGGACATCTGAAAAATAGCATGTGTAAATCAGTGTCGGTTTGTTGAGAATATTTTATCAGCTAAAACATTAAAGGGTTTGTACTCTTTAGTAGGGGTATCTTTACTTTCAAGTTGTTCCCCTTTTTAGTTTACTTTTGACACTTATACCAGTGGCGTAAAGCCAAACTTTGAATATTTGCGCCCCAATATTCAATCATCACACTCCGCCCCTCCGTACAATAACAATGGATTGAATTTAATAATTGACGCTGAATTGACTTTAACCTCTTAAGTGCCACTGGCATATATAAACATCTCACTCAGCCAAAGCTTTAAATGCCCCGGACAAATATATACGTCTTTCCGAACTACGATCTTCACTGCTCTCCATAACATTTTTTCGAAGGAAAACAATAAAAAGACCTTGACAGCGACTTTTTTCAAAGGTTTTCATCCCCCTCCCCAAAACATGCGGAGACATTGGGGAATTCATTATTATTAAGATAAGGGATTTTTATAAGAAATTTATGCCCATGGGGTAATTAATACACTTGTTCTTAGCTTCAATTCATTATGAAATGTGGTACTGATACATTTATGAGAGGATTACATGAGTTATTTTGTTTGTTAAATTTCATTGAATTAATAATTTTTGTTTAAATAATCTTTTGTTTCGTAGTGTTGTCACGCCCCCCTAAGGCAGTGCGCCCCACAGTTTGAGAAACTACGGGAGGGCTCAAAGCTGGTGACGTCATTAACATAGATTTTCTTTTTTAAACCTAAATTGACTAATAGGTAAAACAATGTCAGACGGAGAATCGGATATAATACTTTACATTAGCCGTAGGAAGAAAAAAAATACATGATTTACTTTTTACCGAAGCAACATATTGACGTCTTTAAGTCCTTCCCCTCATGAATTGCATTTTCATTTGGCAAAGTCGAAAATAACGTACATTTTTTATGCTTTCTTCACGTAAAATAGTATTACAATACTTGGAAAAGCATAGAAAGCATTTAAAATGATTATTTGGTGTAGAATTATATTTATGAGTATTCCATCAAATAAAGCATAATAAGAAACATTTCACAAAATTGTGTTTAGAACAGACATCTATATTTTTATGTTCAATGCACTTAAATGTAGGGCGTGTTCCTTTCCTACTAAAACACTTTGTTCTCACTTCTCGCTTTCAATATTAGAACTGTTTTTTTTATATCAGAATTCAATATTCTGATTCTTATGCTGGTATTTTGTAAATAAGACAAGAAGAAACGCGACTCTAAAATGAGTCGAGTTAAAAAAACTTTGATTGGTTCTCAAAAATGAAAAAATTCGAAAGGAAAAGGAGTATAATATTAATAGCAAATTTTCAAAATTGGATAACTTTTTAATATCTGCAAGTACATCATCTAGTGCAAGTGTTAATAATAGTAATGTCAAGGAACCTGATGAACAAATCTTGGAAGTGAAAATTAATCCACTCGAAAAAAACACAATTTCGGACACTTCATGATATTCTTTCTAAAGAAAAGGAGATGAAAACGAAGAAACAGAATTGATTAGAAGTGATTTGGCGCATTATGTAGGGACGTCCATAGATAAAGATTTAAGAGAACAAATTTGTATAAATTGGGCCCATGTCAACCAGAAGGTAATTTCTATAAAGATGCCAAGGGAAGGAGCTTTTCATCATCATATTATAGTTTCATATCCAGGGCAGGACAGAAGATCGAATGGAAATGGCTGTGCTATTCAACACGACTTCGTGTTGCTTACTGTCAGGTATGTTGGTTTTTCGGTGATAGAACAAATACACTGCTGGACAATTGCTAAGGACGGATAACACTATCATCCATAGCAACCACAAAATGAAAGGAAGCAAAATGTGGAAAATTAGAATAAGTGCGGGATATTAGTAAGAAGAAGTATGAGTATGCAAATTTTTTCCACGTCTGTTCATCACGTGATAGCGTTCATAAGAGCTTTAAAGGTTTTGACGCGTGTGGACAGTTGTTGTTTCAAGTCAAAGTTTTACAGGAAAGATTTAATAGACGAACTTAAAATTTTTGGCATGTCTTCCCGAGATCACATAGATGATTTTATGCGTGGCCGAATTATTGGAAAGATCGAAGAAGGGCGAAAAATAACAGATGTTGCCAGGGAGTTCGACATCGCTCACAGCGTTGTTTCACGGCTGTGGAAGTCATTTAAAACTACTGGAATGTGTAGTAGACGGCACGGGGTAGGTCGCGTTAGAAGTACGACGCCTGCAGAAGACAGATATATCGTCCTATCAGCAAAAAGGAACAGGCGCACCACAGCTCAGCAGGTGGCAAATCAGTTTCTTGCTGCCTCAGGAAAGCAGATCTCCCGAAAAACTGTTGCCAGACGTTTGAGGAGAGGAGGACTATACGCACGCAGACCTGTTGTGTGTGTCCCATTGATCAGACAGCACCGTACTGCCCGTTTGCAATGGTGTCGTGAGCATCACAATTGGACTGAACAGGACTGGGCATGCGTACTATTCTCAGATGAGAGTAGGTTCAGTCTGTCATCGGATTGTAGACGCCAACTGATCTGGCGCGAGAGTGGTACTGCTTATCGTCCAGAAAATATCCAGGAAAAGGACCGATATCCGACATGCAGTATCATGGTGTGGGCCGGCATCATGATCAATGGCCGCACGCGCCTACATGTGGTTGCGAATGGGACTATGACGGGCCAACGATACATTGATGAAGTTCTACTTCCTCATGTTCGTCTTTTCCGTGGTGCTGTCGGTGATAAATTTGTTTTTATGGACGACAACGCAACATGTCATCGAACACTCGATGTTCAGGATTGTCTAGACAGCGAGGGTATTCAACGTCTCGTATGGCCAGCGCGTTCTCCAGATCTAAACCCCATTGAAAATGTGTGGGATGCTTTGGGGAGGCAAATCCTCCGACAAACAAGAACACCCTCATCCGTGCACTCACAGAGGAATGGGATAAATTGCCTCAACAGCTGCTGGATAATGTTGTGCAAAGTATGGTACGACGTGTGTATTGTTGCATCACACTCCACGGTGGACATATCCCGTACTGATACCTTTCTTTAAGGTGCCTGTTGACTTTTAGATGCATTGTTCCATTTCTCCGTACGCAGATCAAATGAACATTTTTTTTCTTTCAGATGTTTCACAGCTTTTGTACTTTCCAGAACAATAAATATTCTTTATTCTAATGTCTGAACAGTGTGGCAACTATATTTTATCCTACTAAGCCTCATGTCTCGCTTAATGTTATGCTACATAGCAATTTGTGATCCGTCCTTAGCAATTGTCCAGCAGTGTATGTATTTCAAAGAAGCCTAGTGTAATGGTGTGAATGACTGGCAAGGAATATAAAAAATTAACCTGCATGAAAATTCTATAATTCACATCCAAGCATGTCACGCATATGATATCTGCAAACAAAATAATTATAAAGAAGTTAATTAGGTGAGCCACTCACAAATCTTACGATGAATCATAGGCGTTACGATAACTATAGCGATGTTCCATCTTCCTTTTAGGGGGACTCGAAATTCGACTCAAAAGGGAAGCTTTTTGTGTCTAATAGACCTCTTGCTAAATAGGACTCTCTTCTCGATGTTCATTTGTCAGAAAAAAGAATTCAAAAGTATCTTAGCCTGAAAATTCAAAATGAACTTATTGCGATTATAGGTTCTAGGATAAAAGAAAATATTGTTAAAAATATAAGGAAATGTTCGTTTTCTCTATTATTCTGGACACGACACAGGAAATTTCAAAAAAAGACCATTTAAGTATACTCAGACTCAGGTTGATTTTGTATTCAGTTGAATATTTCAATATTTCTTTGCGATGTGTAAAGATACGTTATGTTATGGTATCGCAATCCTTTGTAAGATCTGGCTTGGGGTCCAAAACTTGTCCTTGAGGGGGGCAAGTATTTTCCGTTACACCACTAACTTATACGGATATCTTTTGTATGAGTACTTTCGATATCATGTTGGTGGTTCATGTTTAGTAAAAAAAATGTTTTCATTTTTATAGAGCTCGAATAGTTGTTTCTTGAAATTATAATACGGAGAAAAAGTAAGAGATTTTCTGAGTTAGCCAAATCGGGAGTTGTTATAAACTTTTAATGTTTTAACATAACACTGTAACATTAAAAAAAAAAATTTTTCTGGAGACAGTTATATTAAAAGTTATTTATGCTTTGTTTTTTGAGATTTTATTATTAAATTGATTTAAAAATAAAATCAGTTTAAAACAAGTCATTATTTTAAAATTTTAAAGAATTAAGAGATTTTGAAGTTTTTCTTAAAACTTTTAATTAATGCTCAATTTTTAATTACTTAGCTAATTTAAGTAATTTCAGTTTCTTGGATTATTGAAAGCAAAAGTTCACCTAGAATTGAAAATCTGTTCCTTTGTTGAATTTTAATAATTATTTTTATAGCTTAACATGAAAAATTTTTTAAAAATATTAACTTGAACATTTCTTTAAAAAATAGAGCTCTCAGATGTCAATCTGTACTATTTGTTCCAGTACATGTAGATGAAAGTATCCTTACATAAAAGACTTTACCTTGAAGAAGAAGAAACCCTTAGGGAATAGAACTCTTTAAAAATAAAAAAGTCCAGGAAAAACAAATTTAAAATTTGTACAGACATATAAATAATGCCTGTAAAGCTCTATTTTTAGCGTTATTTTCCAGCTTAAGTAATATATTAAACCATTTCTTTGATTAAATATAAATGATTTTTTTTTAAAATTAAAAATATGTTTTTGCATAATATTGATAGCATTTGTTGTGACAGCAGATTATTCAGCTTAATATTAACATAACACTTTCACAAAAGTTTTGAAAGACAAAACATTTATACTTAAAAAAATAAGGATACACACACACACAAACTTAAGCTAGAAATCACAAAGTTTGAAAATAATATCTAATTTTTTTCCCTCAGTTTTAAATCGGCACAACTTAGCAAGTTTGATTTTTTGTTGCGCGTTTTTAAAATATTACACCAAGGCATTTTAGCTCTGGTTTCGCTTTTTAGCTCTAACCAATCTACCAGTAGGATTCACACAGTAGGACAGTTTTGAAACCATTCAATTCCCAAGATAAGATTTAGAGGTCAATGATATAGATATTAACAGTTTTATTATGCATTAATTTTGCATCATTTAAATATATTTCCTAACAAAAATAAACAGCATAAAATATAACTATTTCTTCAACAACAACAAAAAATTGAAATTGTACATATACAGAGTGTTTTTTTTCCAGGTATAGAAGTTTAAGTTGGCATTGCTTTCCAAGATGGCGACCGATTTAACAGCTGTCAAGTGATTTATTCTCAGTTTGGTTTGGCAATTCATCATGAATAGACTCACGCCTGAACAACGCTTTCAAATTGTGCAATTTTATTTCGAAAATAATGGTCGCGATTTTCATAAGCGAATTTTGTTTAGCGATGAAACGCACTTCTGGTTGAATGGCTACGTCAACAAACAAAACTGCCGCATTTGGAGTAAAGCTAATCAACAAGTGTATGTCGAACCACCGTTACATCCAGAAAAACTGACTGTTTGGTGCGCTTTATGGGCTGGTGGAATCATTGGTCCGTACTTCTTCAAAAACGATGAAGGCCACAACGTTACAGTCAATGGCGATCGGTATAGAGCCATGATTACTAACTTTTTCATTCCTGAATTGAACAATCATGATGTCCAGGAGCTGTGGTTCCAACAAGACGGCGCAACATGCCACACAGCTCGTGCCACAATCGATTTATTGAAAGACACTTTTGGTGACCGCCTAATTTCACGTTTTGGATCTGTGAATTGGCCTCCAAGATCTTGTGATTTAACACCACTAGACTATTTTTTGTGGGGCTATGTAAAGTCATTGGTCTATGCGGATACGCCACAAACGCTTGACCATTTGGAAGACAACATTCGCCGTGTTATTGCCGATATACGGCCACAAATGTTGGAAAAAGTCATCGAAAATTGGACGTCCAGTTTGGACTACATCCGAGCCAACCGTGGCATTCCTATGCCAGAAATCATATTTAAAATGTAATGCCACAAGATTATCTTTCGAATAAAAAAAATTCATGTCAATCGAATAATACATCGTTGTTTTATTGCAATTTAAAGTTCTATACCTCTCAAAAAAACACCCTTTATTATGTATTTCTTAAACATATTTATTTAAATAAGAAATAGAAAACATAAGTATTTCCTTTCATTACAGATAAAAAAATTTAATGCAAACCTAGTGCTTGAACCACTTTACACTTCCATATCGCAAAATCTGGGGTATCATGAGTGACTTTCAATTTGACACGATTCTGAGCATTCAGTTGTTAAACAATTACTTTGCGGACTCTAAATATTTTTCATATTGGGCAAGATTTTTAACTTGGATGCATAGAACCAAAAGCGGAAACCAGAATACTTGGAATTTTCTCTCTGCAAACAAATATTTCAATCTCTTTAGCAATAACATTCAATAATTTACAAAATAACTGTTATCTTTAGAGTTGTCTTTCCGATTTTTTCATAGTTCTCTAAATGCCCCTAATTCTGAAGATGTTTGTCAAATAAAGTCCATTACTAATTTATCAACTCGTATCTAAAACTAAATAAAATTGAAAACATTGGGGAGTAGTGCAGAGTGCCACTGAGAATTGTAACGCGTGCCACAGTTTGCCGACCCCTGTATTACACTGTAGTACTTAAAGTTGACTAGAATGGAATTAGATATATCAGTTTTATCTTCAGTATTCAGAACACTTATATTCTCAAGTCTCATTGTAGTATTAGCTGAAGGCTGGTTTTTTGGTAAAAAATATTTTCAGTAGTATTCCATCGCTTTTTTTCAGGTTTCTTAGCAATCTGAGAACGTTGTGGCCGTGGCATTTTATCAACAGGAAAAATTTAATGAAAACCAATTGAAAAGCTTCCAAGTTGTATAAACTATGCGTAAAAACAAATATTGGTCTTGGAAAAATTCAAGACTCCATATTAGTGAAAGTTGAATGATTTCCCAGAAAGAAATAATTGTGTACAAAATATTTTTAATTAATTCTATTTATTTAAAATGGAACGAGAGTGGAATTACTCAGAAAACTTGAAACTTGAATAAATTGATATTTTAGTCACACACATTTTAGTATTTGATACTGATGATTTTTTTTTAGTTAGAAACACAAAGTGTGTCTTAAATAAAAACCATCTATAGATAAAAACAATTGTTTAAGAATGAAAAAAAATTATTCTTTTATGTAAAGATTTGCACGCAATAAACGGCATATTATAAAATATCATTTTTAAATTAATTCTTGTGCGGATTTATAAAAGAAAATTAAAGGATCATTTTCTTTGTGAGCTCTGTAAAGTCCCTTATTTTATTTATTACTATTAGTTTATTGTTTATGGTAATAATGCAAGAAGAATTAATTTGATATATTTTACAATTTATTCCACGAATATTAAAAATATGTTTCTTATTGAATAGTTTTACAAAAACCCAGATGTGTTAAGGAAATTTGGTGCTTACATTCAGTATGAGACACACTGTAAAAAACAAGTGACATAAAATTCTATGGAGATATTTTATAGCAGCATAGACTTGATTTGATATTTGTCACATCACTTAAATAATACGTCCTCAGGATTTTACTTGACATGTTAGATTATACAACTAATTCCAGACGGGACAATAATATTTCTTTACAATGTATGATAGTTTGTTCCAGATACACAAATTTTCTCTGCAATAATACTTTTTTTCTGTTATTTTTTAATGAATTGAATAATATATATATTTTTTAAATTTCCGTGGGTTTTATTATTCTATTAAACACACCACTAATAAATTAACAAAAGAGTAATTACACATTATCTCAACGTTATACCGGGTGGGCAAAAAGTCCGTAAAAATTTTAAAAATTCATAAAATCCGGAGAAATGAACGAAAAAAAAACTGTTTGCAGGATCAGCATTAGTATGTCACGGGATGTTTTTTAAGCTAGAAAAAAAATAATTCGAAAATCATCCGGTAGGTGGCTCTGATGTACGCAAATCAAAGAAACAATGCCTAAATAATGAACAGAAAACTTTCACAACTTTATTACACCAGAATATCTTCCACATGACCACCACCACAGGGGAGAAGACATTCCAGACGAGTGACAAATCCAGCAACATGTCCGGATGTATGGAGGATACTTCTCTGTGGATCGCATCTTTCAGTTCCGGCAGACTTGATGGACCGGATAGATACACGCGAGATTTCAAATATCCCCACAACCAGAAGTCTTCCGGTGTTAAATCTGGAGACCGAGGAGGCCATGGGTACCTGCAGCACCTGCTAACGATTCTGTCTTCCCCGAACGTCTGTATCAGGAATGTCTTAACCGGGTTAGCAGTGTGACTGGTTGCTCCATCCTGCATGAACGTGACATTCGAAATCTGACCTCGTTGAATTAAACATGGCACGACAGTCTCCCGCAGAAGCGTTAGATAACGATGAGCATTTACCGTTTCCGTTATCCATCCATTTACTGGGCACTGCGTTTCAAAGAAGGGTCCTATGATAAATGAACCCGTGAAACCGCACCATGCTGTCACTTTTGGGGAATGCAATGGCTTCTGTGTGTACTCACGTGGATTAGAGGTCGCTCAAATGCGAAAGTTAATGGTTGTTAATGTCACCATGAAGCGAGAAATGAGCTTCATCTGTCCACAAGATGTTAAAAACCCAGGTGGGATCCTGTTCCATTTTAGAGAAGGCCCACTTTGCAAATGCTTCCCTCTGTGTGGTATCTGCTGGCAAAAGTTAATGGCACGATTGCAATTTGTATGGATACAGCTGGAGGAGTCGACGAAGAATATTGCGGACAGATGATGGTGGTAAGCCCAATCGTCTGGCAGCTTCACGAGCACTGCTGGTCCCTGAAGCTGCTTCGGACGCAATCGCTTCCATTTCGACAACAATTCAGGGTGCACGTGCTTCTTTCAAGCCTGGTCGTCCGGCTTGTGCTCGATCCTCCAACTTTCCAGTTTCCTCAAAACGTTTAACAAGCTTTAAGAGACCTGCAGGTGTTAAAGGGCCTTTTACACTCTTCACATTTTTCTGAACTCGGAATTTACGCAAGGCAATGGTCGCTGATTCCTCGTTCATGTAAAATAATTTCACCAACAAAACTTTATCCGGCGCACTGAGCATCCTAGTTCACATTCACTGTTTGTAATGGTGAAATGTGAATGTGGATTCATTGAGAGCAAAGGTTTTTATAACCGTCTAATTTGCATATTTCCACCACAGACGCCTGCAACAGCGCCACCTACCGGATGATTTTCGAATTTTTTTTCTAGCTTAAAAAAATCCCGTGACACACTAATGCTGATCCTGCAAACAGTTTTTTTTCGTTCATTTCTCCGGATTTTATGAATTTTTAAAGTTTTTACGGACTTTTTGCCCACCCGGTATATAATATTCAATTCACACACAAACTTTATTTCTGCAAAAATTGTTTACTTTGCAAGAACTTTTTCAGAAGCAAAACCTGACATTCGCAAATTTTAGTTAAAATTTCGCCTTACGAGATATACTCGTAAAAGTTATCCAAACATTAAGTAAGGAAAATCCAATGCCGATTTTTATTTTTGTTGTAGCAAATTCTTAATTACCCAATTTTTTTATAAAAAAATACTTGCTGTTTCACCACTTGTTAAAGCTGTAATGGACGCCAAGTTTCCTTCTTAAGACATTCCTCCTTTTAGGCGAATGAAAACCGAGAACAAGATGTGTGAAATGCTATAGAAAACGATTGATGAAATTGAGCTAGAACGTTACTATTGCTTCTACGTTATTTTGATCAAGTATCTTCCAAGTTTGCCACGATGTATATGAGGATTGTACCAATGATTTGCATCCTTTTTTGGTTAGATCAGACAAGTAAAGTTTAATTTTTTGATATTGTTCACGGTGATTGATCTTGCCATCATGAAAAAAAAAACTTGAAAACCTCTTTGAGAAATATATGTCTTTATGATTAGTTGTAAGACTTTCTATATCTATTTTAATGTAGGGTTCAGACAGAAATCATTGGAACAAGACTTTCGGGAAACTAACTGTAAAGAAAGAAATATTTCTAAACTCAATTCTTTTCTCAAGGAAGTATCAATAAATTAAAAGTAAAAAAAAAACTTTTTTAAAAAACAAGCTTTTATTTAAATGTTCGAAAAAAATAAAATAAACTTTTCTTTTAAAACTTTTTTTGTGCTATCATCTTATAAAGTCGTTACACAATTTATGATATAAAAGCTTGTCGCGAGATTCAAGTACTCGTATTTACTTAGATTGAAAATTTTAAAAATTAAAATCAATCAGATCAAGTTATTTAATTTGCTTGTTTATCTACACAGTTAAATCTCGCGACAAGCTTTTATATCATAAATTGTGTAACGATTTTATAAGATGATAGCAAAAAAAGTTTTAAAACAAAAGGCTATTTTATTCTTTTTAGAGCATTTAAATAAAAGCTTGTTTTTTAAAAGTTTTTTTTTACTTTTAATTTATTTTTTACTTTTTAGTTATAGCTGGACAGAGGTTTCTCACTCTGTTAATCTCATTCAATGTATCATTGCTGCCCGGTCGTTTGCCGGTTAATTTTGAACAGTCCAGCTAAGGGGTACTCAACCTTTTTTCCCACCAGGCCACATATATATGACAGATATTTCACTCGGGCCGCCACAAGAGGATAAAAGGAAAGGGGGATAAACACTGTTATGCCGAAACAACATTGGACAAAGCGAAATTAATTAAAATATCAAAACTCTTTTTTTTTTTTTTTTGCTTTTACTATAATAAATACTATATTAAAAACGAAAAATACATTTTTTTGCTTTAAATCAATAATTTTTTTCAATTGTTTTCCAGAATTTGGAAAAAATATTTTGGTGGGGTTATATTTAAAAAAGAAGTTTTTAAATGTTTATTAAAAATTTAAGTATTTTTTGTAAAATCGTAAAAAAAAGTTTTAGTTACTTTATTTTTAAAATAACTGATTCCAAAAGAAAAAAGCCTAAACTTTATTAGTGCAGAATATTGTTTCAATAACAGGAAAAAAAAAAAATAAAGAAACGATTTTGAAATCAATTTTAATGAAAACGCATCGATTTTGATTCATTTTAGAAAAAATTGTAAAAAATAGTAAATATTATTATTTTTTAAAAAAATTACAACGCATCGTAGCGAAATAAATGATTTTTCCGATTAGGTAAATAGTTATTTTTTGTCTCAGTTTGATAGAAAGAATAAGATGGTTTTTGAAAAAAGGTCGAAAAATTGGAACTTCTTTAAGCTTAATCCGATAAGCTGCTCGACAGAATAAAAAGCTAACAGGGGTAAAAGGTTTTCAATTAATATCTTTTTACTAATTGTGATATCTTAAAATAAATCATCAAAACAGGCTTTGTAATCCAAACTAAACCTGTATATAAAATTTCAAATCAATCGGTTGAAGACATCGCCTTCAAAATTGAGTTGCAAAATTTCACCCGAAAAAGTGACTTTAATTAATATCTACACCATTAAAATTCGAAGTTAATAAAAGGTATGCGACTATACCGCTGGGTGTATCTTCTCACGAACCGCACGACGCAGAAACTCGCCGTAGGTACCGAAAGATTGGGAATGATCCAAAGAATTCGTTTTGACCATTTATGTTCTGAAAGTGGAATTTGCTAAAAAGATATTAATTAAATATCTTAAAACGTATAATTATTGCCATTTTTTCTACCACGTGGTGAAGTTCCAATTTTCCGGCCCTTTTTTTTTTTTATCGCTGACGTTTTTGAAACACAAACTAATTTTTTCTTTATGACACTGAGGCAAGAAAAAAAAATTACAGAATCGGAAAGATCATTTACTTCGCCACGATACGGTATAATTTATATTACAAAATAATGATATTTTCTAAAATCAGTCAAAATCGATACGTTTTTATGAAAATGATTTCTAAATCGTTCCGATTGAATCTTCTTTCTCGTTAATGAATTAATATTCTACACTAATAAAATGCATGCTTTTCTCTTTTAGAACCAGTTATTTATAAAATAAAATGTCAAAAACTTTTTTTTATGATATTTCAAAAAAATACTCAAAATTTTATTTAAATACTTAATAATTTCTTTATTTATAAAAATAATATGATGAAACTTTTTTTTCCGGGTGTAGAACAATATTATCTGTAATCTGTACAAAGATAGAAAATTTACTTAAAAATTACGGCTTGGAAAAATTCCAATTTTTTGTCTCAGTTTGATAGAAAGAATAAGATGGTTTTTGAAAAAGGTCGAAAAATTGGAACTTCTTTAAGCTTAATCCGATAAGCTGCTCGACAGAATAAAAAAGCTAACAGGGTAAAAGGTTTTCAATTAATATCTTTTACTAATTGTGATATCTTAAAATAAATCATCAAAACAGGCTTTGTAATCCAAACTAAACCTGTATATAAAATTTCAAATCAATCGGTTGAAGACATCGCCTTCAAAATTGAGTTGCAAAATTTCACCCGAAAAAGTGACTTTAATTAATATCTACACCATTAAAATTCGAAGTTAATAAAAGGTATGCGACTATACCGCTGGGTGTATCTTCTCACGAACCGCACGACGCAGAAACTCGCCGTAGGTACCGAAAGATTGGGAATGATCCAAAGAATTCGTTTTGACCATTTATGTTCTGAAAGTGGAATTTGCTAAAAAGATATTAATTAAATATCTTAAAACGTATAATTATTGCCATTTTTTCTACCACGTGGTGAAGTTCCAATTTTCCGGCCCTTTTTTTTTTATCGCTGACGTTTTTGAAACACAAACTAATTTTTCTTTATGACACTGAGGCAAGAAAAAAAATTTACAGAATCGGAAAGATCATTTACTTCGCCACGATACGGTATAATTTATATTACAAAATAATGATATTTTCTAAAATCAGTCAAAATCGATACGTTTTTATGAAAATGATTTCTAAATCGTTCCGATTGAATCTTCTTTCTCGTTAATGAATTAATATTCTACACTAATAAAATGCATGCTTTTCTCTTTTAGAACCAGTTATTTATAAAATAAAATGTCAAAAACTTTTTTTTATGATATTTCAAAAAAATACTCAAAATTTTATTTAAATACTTAATAATTTCTTTATTTATAAAAATAATATGATGAAACTTTTTTTTCCGGGTGTAGAACAATATTATCTGTAATCTGTACAAAGATTGAAAATTTACTTAAAAATTACGGCTTGGAAAAATTTTGTTTTTCGTTTTTAACCTTTTTTGCGATAAATATTTAAGCATTATTTTTGTTAAAAAATTACGGCTGTTTGCAATCGATATATAAAGTTTGAAGGCATTAACTTAAAATTGAAGCCCGAAAAAATTACAACAAATAAGTCAATGTGAAATTGAATATCTCTTCCTTTTATTTCAACGGTTTTTTATTTATTTATTTTTTTTTTTGAAGATTTCGTGGATCGGTCGCTTAGAGCGCTAGATTAGTAACTTTTGTACCCGCCTTCGAAACAACATCATTGCTTAGTTTTTAGGATTTTTTATAAAAAGTTGTCTAACTTTTTTCGCGCATTTAATAACTTTGCCAGCAATTTTGTAATTGGAAAGATAATTTTTTTTCGTCACAATACAGAATTTTTTTTTTTACAAAAAAAAAAAACAACTTATTTTATGATTCTTTAAAATGAATCAATATCGATGCGTTTTTATAAAAATGATTTTTAGAAAACTCATACTTTGATCTTTTACTGTCAGTAAATTAAAAAATAAAATGTCGAAAACTTTTTTTGCGAATTTTTTTTGTGCAATAATTTATTACTTTTGTGGCACTAGGTAGCTGCACGTGTCAAGCTACTTAAGAATTGGTTAATGCTCACTTACTCGAAAGCTCTGATAGCGAGAGGAGAACGGAAGTTTCCATGACAATATGTTATGCATTTAAAAATGTTCGTGCAACGGCAGAGGGAAATAAACCTGTCTGACAAAGAAAAGAAGGAAAAAATTTCGAAACTGGAAATTTTAAGTTTTTTACTCGGTATAAGCCCAAGCAATACCGGGCTAGGCGGAGGTGGGGGAGGGTGTGGAAGTTATTTTAAAAAAAAGTGTTAGAAGTGCTGATTTTGTGAAGGAAAGGGAAAATTTATAAAAGTAGAGAAAGCCAATACAACGCCGATCCATGCAGCTCGTAATTTTTTAACTAAATGCCATATGAGAATATAAATGGTCAAAACATGCATTATCATTCAAATTAAACGTGTATACAAATTTTCATCTCGATCGGTTGAAGATATCAGCTTCAAAATTGAGTTGCAAGATTAAACCCGGACATTTTACATTGCAAGTTAAATAAAAGCTTATATATATATATATATATATATATATATATATATATATATATATATATAAAATATAACATAATTTGTACATATACAGAGTGAAAGTATTGTAAAATATCTCGTGTTGTACAAATTAAACGAATTTCAATAATGTTTTACCCTAAAAAATAATAATTGGAGGTGCGGGGTATCGATTCCTATACCTCTAGCATACTAAGCAATCATTCTACCATCAGAGCTATGCTCCGGTCGACACATGTGTTATTGTAAGCAAGCTCGTCTTAACACCTGAACAAGATCATTACAGTAACTAGGTCGATATCGGAATATCAATCGTCAAATCATGCGTTGTCATACAAACTAAACGTGTATACAAAATTTCAGCTCAATCGGTTGAAGACATCAGCTCTCTCTCTTCACAATTGAGTTGCAAGATTCCACTCGAACATTTTACACTGCAAGTTAAATAAAAGCTTGTAAAAAAATTATTTTATAAATTGATGTTCCTTTTTTCTTCAATATATTTATTCCCTAGTGCAAAAACATGGATGCTTCTTATCTTTCTTAATGTGTGTGCGCGATAGAGTGACGAATTGTTAGGACAGAAGTTACTGGAAATTTATTTTTAGATTATGGAATTATTATACAAACAATGAAATGGTTGAACACACAGAAAACAGTAGAAGAAACCTTAAATAAAAAATAGCAATGAATGAATTGTTATGCTCTAAATGAATATTAAATTTAATTTGACCTAGAAAAATAGAGTAATTAAAAAAATCACGTATGGGGCTATAATGAGAGAAGTTTTAATGTATAATACTTTTTTCACCATGGCAAAATTTTCTCAAAATGGAAATTATGACAAACATTTAGCATTATCTTGGTATATTTTTTTACAAAAGTTTCGTGAAGACACTGGAAATCACAATGTTTCTTAAAATGATTTTCCTTATGTAAGCCAAACTTCTTCTCCCCCACTCCCCTAATAAATGCTCAGGAAAATATTGTTTCCAGTGAGATGTTTCTGAAATAATTTGAATTTGTCTATAAAACGTTATTTTATCAATATAGCAGTAAAATCAAATTTCCACAAAACATATGCTTTTACAGCTATCTATTTTTGAAGCAGTACTATGCTAACATAATAACCTATGTATTTTGTGTACTATATCTAAGAACCTTTTGACTCCCATTACGGCGATTGTTAACTGAATGTCGTGGGCTCTTTATCAACCGGTGTAATGAGAAATTGCCACCTTAAAAGGGATTTCCAGATTATTTTGAAATTAGGAATGTTATAAGGAAGCCTAATTACCTTTTGATTAGTGAAAGTACAGAATACAGTGTGGAGATATCACAATAAGGTAACTAAAAACACCGCAAAAGAGGAGGAATGAGAAGCCCATGAGAGCCAAAATATTTTAAATTCTAGCAAACTCGAGAACTAAAATATAAAATAATTATTAGCACGACCAAATTATTCTCTTTTGTTACTCGAAAAGTTAAATTTTGCTTAAGTTTCATATTTGAGTAGGATTATATATTTTGCGGTAAATAGCCTTTTTGCCCTTGCAGGGAAGTATCAGATGGGATCGTTTTTCATTCTTTTTTAAACGTTTAAATAATCTAGTCAATCAATTTTAGAGCGGATTTTTGAAATTAGCCGTTTTAAAAATACATGTTTTTAGAAAGAATGTGATGTAAGTTTTTTTTAACACGGTTCAAACAATGTCGTTTCCCTGTTTTTCTGTTTTATATCATTGCTGTTTCTTAAAAAAATACACAGTTTATTTTACTAACGTTTAGATTTCCGCAAGAAAATGCTTAAAGAGAAAATAACAAGATATTTAAAACTATTTTAGATAATCCTTTAAAAAAATAATAAATTTTATTTCTGGGATAAAACATTTCACCAATAGTGTTCCTTTTCATTTTGGTTTTGCGCAAATAAATGAAATATTGCTTACAAAATCAAAGTAAAAGCCAGTTAGCAAGTAGTTTAAGAATTTATTGAAATTAATACACTTATGAAAAAATTAACCATTTGTTAAAAACTTTAAAAAATATTTTATAAACTAGTTTAAGCCTATTTATGCGCACTTAACTCTTTGATGATCATTTACCTAGGTTAATAAAAAGGTAACGTTTTTTCCCCTTCTCGTTTAAGGTATCCGACTACGTTCGGAACCGTGATTTTGAAAAAGCGTATAAAGAGATAATATTTATATTTGGTGTCACTTAGATTAGAAACTGTACACAAAAATGTTTTAAGAATATTTTGACAAAAAATGAACATGGAATGACCCATTTTCAAAATATTCTGCTTTTGTGAAAAATGCGTCTCTTATACCTGTAATAATATTTTGCCTGTATATAACTCAGGCCTCTCTACAGAGGCTCAAACAGAATTTTTGAAATATATAACTTAGAAGTGGGTTTATCCATATTTTACGACACACAACAGAGGGGAGAAATTTTAAGAAGGAAACGCCGATAATTATTTTAATTGGTGGTAACTCTGAAAATAATGTGAATTTTTCAAAAATCCTAGTTCAGACTCTTTGGAGAAGTCTTTACTTCATATAAGCGAAATATATTATTTAAGAAGCTTTTTTTTATAAAAGGAGAACATTTTGAAAAAAGATTATGCTAAGTTAATTTTTGCCAAAATATTGTATTTAAATAATTTTTTTTGTCAAAATGGCCTTAAAACAATTTTATAGATGTATTCTAATCTAAGTGACACTAAATATCATGAACATTATCCGTTTACGCTCTTTTTTAAAATCACGGTTCCGAACGTAGTCGGATACCTTAAACAATTTCCTTTTCATATTTGCTTAAATCACCATATAAAATGCATAACAATTGCAAACAATCTTTAGCAGCTACTATGAAGAGAACCGTCTAACCTCTCTGATAAATATCGACCTAAGCTTTTGACTCCCATCGATTCACAATGGAATCGATTTATTACTTTGGTCACGCAGGTTGTGCTCTTTCAGTTACAGTACAATGGCATAAAGTGTTGTCAAATTTTTCGTGCGTGACATATTAGTTTCTGCACCTGCGATTAAAGACGTTAAGCGATGAAACAATGAATAGATGATCTTCCAGCTCTTTGTTAATGAGACATAAAGATGGCAGCTCCAAAAGGGATCGAGATACGTTTGCTGTTTCCTTGCTGTAACCACTTTGTTGATTAGGGTCATCAGTTGCAGGCACCGTCTGTTAAACGGAGGACCCTTTAAATCGTGTCCCATAATGCATAGTGTCATGCAAAATGTTTAGCATCGAGCAATGTTTCAGAAAGTTGTACGACTGATAGTTGGAAAAATATTTCGCCGCACTACTCGAGAATTGAAACCTGTGATCAATTGTGATTAGATCTAGTGAGCAGAGGTAAGACTTTTCAACCAGTGAATTTATTCTTAATTCTGTCATGAAAATGTATTTTTTTTCTTTAACGGCGATGATAAGATAAATGTCCATTGCTATTAGAGCCTTTTGGATTAGGCCATAACAGTAGTTTTAGTTTCTTAAAGAACGTTTAAGTGTCAAATAAAATTATTTCAAAAGTTTATAATGAAGCATTTTTTTAACAAGATATTGTTCAGCCGTATCTAGTATTTTTCCTTAAAGTATTTTGTAAGCAAAAGAGAGGAGAAACTCTTGATAATTGTTGAAAATTCCCATTAGGTTTCTTCTCCTTTCCAATTTTTGGATGGTGTATTTTATTTCAGAAGTATCTTTATCGACCAAATTTTTGGAAGGAATTAATTTTTATGAGATTTTATTTCTTACGAATAACAGAAAAGAGTTCTCTTGTATTTGACATTTTAAAAGTAACATCAAAACCCAGTACATCTAACAAATGAACAAAAACAATTTAAAAACAAATAAATCTTTCAACACCTTTTGTTATAACTTGAAAATGTTTTATAATGTGATCTCTTCTCACTATATAAATATAGTCAAACCTCTGTATTGCGAATTTTTCTATACAATTAACTTTTTCCTGGAACCTTGAGCATTTCACGATTTTCTTCGTAAAATAACCTCTCTATAGCGAAGTGCATTTTCTATATAATACACTTTTTCTTTCGTGATTCAATTTTTTTTTCTTCCCATTTTTAAAGCACTTCTGAACATTTCAAGTTATTCTCTTTTTAACACATTTTATGGTTGTCATAAATCTTGAACTGGTTTTATTAGATCCTAGCTGAGAGCAATAGAGTTCTGGACGTTTCATCCAAGACCTTTAACTCTCATTGTCCAGTTCACTAGAAACATCTTCGATATCCTCTTTCTCCCTCAGTGGATTTGTCTCGTGTCCCCGTGTACTAGTTATGAAACAATGTATGTTTAATATTACTTGTATGCATTAAATTAGAAAATGTCTTTAAAATTCTTTAATTTTAATTTAACATTATTTTCCTTATATTGAAAATAAATTGAAAATAATAACATTGAAAATTCTTCGACATTATTTTTTCTTGTTTTCCTTGCAGTTTTTCTTTCTTTCTTATTTTTTTATGGGTAAGATATTTTAAAATAAACATATATTAATTTTTAAAAAAAGTGTGAATAATTACTTTTTTTTAATAAATATTGTTCTTGAATTAAAAATTTGTTCTATGTGGTTTATAAAGTGTATTGAAAGATGAACCTCTATGTAATGAATTTTCATCTAACGAACTTTTTTTCAGGATTTAGCATCTTCGTTATATAGAGGTCCGATTGTATTTAGATAAAAAGGTTTTGTTAGGAAGTGTTCAGATTTGAGAAAAAATTATTCAATTTTTTATCTAAATATTTTTAAGTCTACTGAAATTAAAATGAAATGTATCGGTAATGAATTTATTTCAGAATATTTCTCATTCAACTTACTTATAAGGGAAAGGAAAATGAGAGAGAAATCAGAAAAGATGAGCAGATAAATATCATGTTAAATGTACTTAACTTTTGGGGTAAGACATTTTAATTTCAAAATTCGATATTTTTTCTCTTTGCATTAACCGGATATCTGCCATCAGAAACATAATTTTTCGACGCACATTATGCACTATTTTTATGTCAAGCGAAGACCTAAAGTACAAAGTTTCAAACGTATTTAAATATTTTTTGTTTAGCTGAAAAACAACATATTTTACTTGGCTCGTTATTGCAGTGTAGATGCACGAAAAATTTTTTGGCACACAATATCCCCTTGTTGATGTGGTAGTTCGGGGAGGAGGAAGGTACCACCTCAGGTGTCGTCCTCGTCACTTGACCGAGGTACAAAATTACGAGGACCGCGTCGCCAATATCCCTCGTGTTGTCTTATAGTGCAACGTTTAAGTAACTCTCATTCACTCGCTCGTTATTGCAGTGAATCTCGTTTTCTTCTAAAAAGACATTTCAATCAAAATTGAAATTTTATACGGTGTTTAAGTGAGAGAAACATTCTTCTCTCTATGTATGTATACTTTTTTCTACGTGACATACGCCTCGTGAAAAAATTACTTTGTATATCCATGCATATATATAAGACGATAACTTTTGGAACTTTTTTCAAATTAGTATCGCCTTATATACGGATACACTAATCTTGAGAAAAAAAAACGTAATTTAGGAAAAACAATTAATTAGCCAATTCCATTAGTCATGTGCAAGTCCTTTCAATTTTTTAATTTTTTGAGTATTTCGAATGAACTTTTATTCTATAAGGGGAAAAAAGTTAAAAAACACTGTAAAGTTAGTATAAAAACATGAGTTTCCTCAAAAATTTCCAATTCACGCATTGGGTTGTCAACATATTTTTCCTGTATACCCAGGGGTTCCACGAGTAACGATGCAAAATTATTATTTCTACAAAGTTTTTACAATTACAAGTTTCTAAATCTATTCATTAAAACTGAAAATTTTATTTATATATTATAAACTTTATTTTTCATCGCTTTTTAAACTTTTGTTACAATATAATAAAATAATATTAAAATGTTTTAGCTTTATGTTTATGCTTTTTAATAGATTATGAATATTCTATTGTTTACTATCTTCCCCGAGATAATTTTATACTCGTTAGTTAACACAATGTCTTTGATAACTAAATAGTTTTCTAATGGAAAATGCACCATTTTGCAATTGTGGAAAAAACACCTATAATAAAGGAGAGGATTGATTGATTGAATATTAACGTCGCACTGTTCAGCTCTACACGAGGGCTTTTGGCGACGGACCACGTAATTTTGAACCATGGTCAAGTGACGTGGACGACACCTGAGCTGGCACCCCCTCTCCTAACTACCACACCACACCAATGGGAGGACGTTTCAGCTCTCGACAGATTTAACGTGCATCTTTGCCCTACACGGCGGGTCTTTAGTGGTACTGTGATCGAACTCGTGACCAAGTCAGCCACGATCCGATACCTATACCACTCGACTAGCGCGGAATCTCTTGATAAGGAGAACTTATCAAGAGATTCGATGTTAAAATCTAAATTGAAGCAAGAACAGATCATAAATTTTATGTTGCAAATTCATGCAAAATACACAGTATTTCTCACACAGCTATGAACATTTGAATGTCCTTCAAAATAACGTGTAGAATCGAAAAATATTTCTCAACGTGAGTGGCTATAAAAACAAATCAAACGCAGAATATGAAATGTGACTGCAGTGTTAATTTCAGTAGACATAGACTTCTCTCGAAATTTTGTGAGAAAAAAACAAGTACATATCCCAGTTACTAAATAGAAGGCACGGATAATGACACTTGTATCACAAATTAATATTTTTAATAAGTAAATTATATTAGAAAATATATTGAATTTTTTTAATAATAAATGCAATACTTCTTTTAATTCCCTTTACATACAGTACCTATAAAATGTTGATCTACTTCAAACATTATTTTGAGATGTATTCTACGTATGTGTGGGGAATAGTGTTCCACGAAAACGTTTTCTAGTTCTAGGGGTTCCGTGAGCTGAAAAAGACCATTGTTATACACGGATCGTTCGAAAAAATTACGGTAGCTATTTTCTACATTCCTTGCATTGGCTTATGAATGATTCGTGTTTCTAAACAATGTATTTTGCAGTGACAAAAACACTCCAGTCTTAAGATAGTTTTGTATTTTTGTAGCGTATAATAAATTCCTTAATTTTAGTTTCTGTTCTGATGTCTTTTGAGACTGCATTGAGCTCTATTCATTAAAAATTTGAATATTTTTTAATACAAATGTAGAGAAAATAATCTTAAAGGAATTGCTCACTTCTATTTATTTCAGTAGAGAACAAATAATTGTAAACCAGTATAAAAATATAATAATGCATTTCTCTTAAAAAATACAACAGAAAAAGGAATTACATCCTTCATTTTTATTTAAAGTTAGAAATTTTACTAGCGAAAAAGAAAAGAATGTCACTCGTACAGTTAAAGATTCTTTAATATGCTGAATTAAGAGAATCCCTTAATCAGCGTAAGAATGTAGACTTTTTTTAAAAGAACTTCTGGTAATTTTTTTTACTCATCACGTTAAGACGTCAATGAAATTTTTCACATTTAATATTTATCCTAGAAAATGTTATAAATGCTAATAAGTCCTAATTTAAATAAAATTCGAAAAATTCTGAGACATACAATGGGAAACAGTTTTTTTTATTTGCAGAGCAAATTAACTCTTTCAGCTCTAATAATTTTTAATTTTAGCTTTTTTTTTTTTTTCCTAGTAAAATAAATATTGATTTTTTTGCGATAACTATAAAATTTAATTTTTATTTAAGGTATACGAATACTTTCGGAGCCCCTTTTTTAAAAAAACATCATTTAGAAAAAAACTTATACCCTTTTTAACTTCAATTTATAGGTAAATAAACTATGCATATCTAATATTTGCAATAAGTTATTTAAGTTTCAGATAATTGGTAAATTTCTAGAGGAAACTTTGAAGAAATTTTATAGACATTTAAAAAAGTTCCCCATTTGTATAAATTTAGTATCAAAATAATCCTTATGTATGTATCTAAAGTGTGAAGTAAAATCTTTTGGTTATATAAGTAAATTTCCAGAGCTAGTCGAAGAGCCAATACAAGAAATTTGCCCTGTTTTACAATACCGTTACACAAATATCAGGCCATAATTTAAAAATTATTCCTATTGAGATCATTCTTTTACTTCATGCCCTAAAAAACATTGTGAGAAAAAATGGTACCAAGTTTCAAAGATATTTAAAAAATGGTAATATTTTGAGTTATCATTTTTGAAATTTTCAAAATATATATATATACGAAAAAAGTGATTTTGAGAAAAATGTATTTTTAGTACAATTTATCACACATTTTTTTATTTACACAATTACTTACTTAAGATTCACCAATTTTATAACTTACACCTTCTATCTTAGCTCATTTTTAATCATTTTTTTTCTTTTTAGTTAATCTACTTTTTTTTCTGGTAACTTTTGCCACAGTCAGAGAATGTCATTTAGACTGTTTTCCGATTTTCATCAATTTCTGAAAACCTTTCAATGTTATTACACCAACAGCTACACCGAAATGTTTCAAGATATTTATCAATCCCTGTAATCCCGTATTGAACTGAATTAATGCCTTGTATCTTCCTAATCGTAGTGTTGATAATGAAACAAAAACATCTTTTGGAATAAATTTCCAAAGGATTCCATTTAAACATTCATTTAAATTTTTTTCCTTGTAAACATTTTTTCTAATAAGTTTTGATCACATAACTTCATATCTATTGGTTTGATAATGTTGATCAGATTTTGGAGAAGTCCTTTAGATTTCACCTTGTAGATCTTATCCTTTGATACGACTTGTTGATATTAACACCAACTCTCCGGTCCGACAGAGCAATGGCCATGCTGCATTAGAACAACAGTGGAAAAATGCTGCAATAATTGCACGTTGCATGCCTTGTAAATCCTTCACATTGTCATGGATAGTAATACCATAGTAATTTTGTAACTTGTCGATAAAGACATCTTTCAGTTCTCCTCGGCTTTCATTCCGATTTCAGTTTCCTCAGTCTTGTTCCAACACACTTTTGTATGTGTTCAATACACTCGTATTTCTTACGGTCTTCTCACCATAAATATTTTTGCAGCGGCATACCCCTTAGAGTCCCCATTGCCAAAAAAGTTTTCATGCTGTAATTTCCTCATTTCGACTGATCGTTCGATAAACACCCATGGTTTCCATAGCACCAGACGACCCTATATGTTTTGCACAATTACGAGTGGTGTTTAATTCATTGTTTTTTGAATCGCAAAGTCTCTTTTGACATGAATTCAACGTCTAACACCTTCTTTGTATCTATTGAGATAACAGACACATATCCATTCAAGGAGGAATATCCTCTTCATTGCCATGTGCCATCCACCGACACACCAAATTGAGAAAATTCAGCCTCATTTTTGTTACCTCTAATTTCCAATGCAGCTTCCTTCATTGTATTGCATGCTACGTTGCTAGCAGCAAATTCAAGCTTTTTTCCTAGGAAACCAAATGCTTTCTTAGATGGTACATGTACATTGATAGCAGAACTAAGTTTTTTGGCCACAGAAAAAAAATGTCCTTTACCAATGATTTTCATACCAAAAAGAAATCCAAGATTGATACTATGCAATTTGCTTACTTTCTCAGGAGTGCAGAATGAGAAGGAATAGTCACAGTTTTCACATTTTAAAGTCATATCTTTTCTTTCAAAACACACATGATAGCATAATAACGAAATTATACTACACACAAAATTCCTAAATTAAAAATGACATTTTTTTTCATTGTCCTCTGGAACATCTGTAGCTTTTAAAGAATTAATTAGTTTTGATCCACTCGCAGTTGGAATACTTGAATCGGTTCTAATCTTTCGTTGTCGAAAACTGAAACTTTTTTACGGTACTTATTTCCTTTTAGCTGACGTTTCCGAGAATAACTTAGTTTTGTTATTTCCCATAATTATAAAATAGAAATATGAGCTAATAATTCACTGGTACTCAATCAAATAATACTTGATAACTTTTGTTTTGCAACTAAATACGCAGAATTTTTATCAAATGAAGCTGAATGTAAACAAAACAAACATTGCCAGATTTACTTTGTCAAATACTTTCAAAAGGTGTTATTATTTTTAATATTAAATCAAAAGTTTTTTTAAATTATATTTTTAAAAAATATTGTATTTAAATTCTATTTGAACAATTTAAAGGCATTTAAATGCTGACTTCCGGTTATTTTACCCACTCTCTCTCTCTCTCTCTTCCGGTTTTTCGCGCTTTACTAATTATTAAATATCTTGGCTTCCAAGTGACCAAGATACAAAATAAGGACAATTTCATAGAGCTAAATAATTGCTTTATTCTATAAAATCAAAAAATGGGATTTTTTGTGAAAATTGATCATTTTAACGTATTCTTATACTTTAAAGGAAATAACGAATTTGTTACAAGGAGCCCCAAGCAACTATAGTTAGTAAGGGATTGATTGTTTATTAACATTGTAGTTTGAAGCTAAGTACGAGCCTCAGTCAAGAGTCGAGGTTCCACTGTCCAACGGGGGCACTTGAAGCCTCAAAAGTTTTAACGCACATCAGCTCCTCTACACGGTGGATCTTCAGGACTCGAGCCAACGATTCGACATAAATAACGCGGGCCATGACCTTGGCCGTTTGGCAAATGCATTCGTTCAATGCATGCTTTTAAACGAATGTATTTAATGAACGAATGTATTAAACGCATGCCAATGCATGTGCTTAATGCAGGGGGGTGCCTTTCAAAGGGAGAATTCAAGGGGGGGGGGAGTCTTTTAGACTTAAGATTTTTTGATTTGATAAGAGAATTTCTCTCTAAAGTATGCTTAACTTAGCTAAATTTCATAACACACGAGCATTAATTCTTTTTACGTATTTTCTTTCATAAAGAACAATTGAATCAGATTTAACGCCACACAATAACCAAAGTCTCTAAAAACAATGAAGCTCGTCCCAAATAACAATTCTTATTTTAAAGAGAGAGATCAATTCCGATTACTGAACAATTATTGCTAATTTATAAAAATTTGTAAAAAGTGTCCAAAAGATAACGATATTTGTCAAGTAAGTAGGAAAAAATTCTGGCATCTGCAAGCAAATCTGGCTTGCGCTGCAAAAAAACCCACGACAGCATATATCTATGTTTTGTTTGTGAAGAAACCCTTTTTGTTTTGGCTAAGCATTGGGCTCTCTTCTAATTACTTTCTGTGATCAGCATAATCCCTAATTTTTTTTATTTCAGAATAAAACTAAGTTTTGAAGGGAGAGGTTGTTATAAATCTCTCTTTATTTTAATGTTTTTTTTATGATTTTATTATGCACATTTGGTAGTAAGAAGTTGATCTTTTTTCAAAATAAATGCTTTTATCGGTTCTGGTACTTAAAGTAAATAAACTTTCCTTTTCACACTACATCATTTGGACAAATTTTCAAAATTTGTTTGTGGTTAGTAGTTAATTAAAATGCTATAATTTTAATTGAATAGGCAGATATTGCGTTTTTAAGTATAAAAATCATTATAACTACTGCACTGTATTTTTTGGAGTGAGTGAGTGAATATTAACGTCGCATTGTTCAGCTACACAAGGGCTTTTGGCAACGGACCACGTAATTTTGAACCATGGTCAAGTGACGTGGACGACACCTGATCTGGCACCCCCTTTTCCTAACTACCACACCACACCAACTTAGAAGGAATATTCTACCAATACTTAGCAGGAATATTCTTTGAAATCCACTTTTACAAGATATATGGCAGCACATGGGTTCTATGATGAGTATTTTAGCGGGGAAGGCGAGTAGTTTAGTAACAGACATGCGTTTTCAGCTGACGGCGTTTTCAGCGGATTGCAAAGGTTATTATTTTTCTCCCTAAAAAATAGTTTATGTCAAAATTTAAGTGTCTTATGTTTTTGTATGTTAATGAAGACCTTAGAAAACGATTTGACTATTTATTTTAAGTGAAAGGCGTATATAATTAATTTTACAATGGAATATCTTTAATTAATTTATTAGCTCTAACGGATTAAATTTCCCAAAGTGGAGTATTTTGTTTATGTATACCCATTAATTTTCAATGTAGTGATCCAAAAAAAATATTGTATGAAAAAAACTGCAGTAAATCATAATGCGGTGGATAAAGTAATAACGTGCATCGCTCCCCTACAGGGTGGGTCTTACAAAGCTCTAATAAAGCTCGAGCTATGAAAGTAACTAGACATTTGCCAACTTGACTCTATCATTAACATTTCACTATGTTTTTCATTGAATCGCCATTATAATGTAAGAAACGGCGTTTCTTGCGAATATTACAAGTTCAACATAAAATAAATACAACAGAAAGTAATATTAATGTATTGCACTTTCAGATATAAATTATTTACACTATTTTAAGCGTTCATTGCACAAAACTTTTAACAATGTGTTACTTTTGCTGAGCAGAGATCAGTTTAGGGAAGTATTTTCAAAAATCAACCCTCAAAAGTATTACGGGGAGTTATAAATAAAAAAAAATCCTTTTTATCAGCTATTAGATATACATACTTAGAATTTAACAAAGGTGTTTTTTTTCTTTCTTTTTTTGTTTATCTGAGATATGCAAAAAGCTTTTTTTTGTTTAATTTACCATTCACGTAAAATTAACTCATTAAAAACTTCTTTATCCTTCAATCTGCGTTGTTTAATTTTTCAGTTCACCCGTGCGAAGAACGGGTATACCAGCTAGTTAAATAACATTATGTATACACATGTGTAATGTTTCAAGTCACAACATCAAGCGTTTGTAAAAACAGTTTTATTCAGCGAGCAATCGACACATCTTTCGCTGAGAGAAAATCAACTTCAAGTGAAGATTTTAATTGAGGCGAATACTTATGTCCACAACTGTTAAATACCAATTTTAGCTTTTGTTTTCGATTTGAAAGTGAAAACTGGACTATACATATATACTATAAAACTTAATTAGCTTGGATTAAAAGTGTTAGGATCGGAATATCTTTTCTGAGAAATAATTGGGTGTTTAATTTAAGACTCGAGGATATTACAGAAAATAAAAAGTTAAATAGGGGGGATTTTGTTTTAGATCTAATTTAATTATCCTTACATTTATATATATATATATATATATATATATATATATATATATATGCATACTGGTGTGCAAAAATTAAGGACGAATTTGAAAAATTAGCATATCAGCTGAACGAAGAGGCAGAGCGGACAGAAAGACCAATCAGGAGATTAAGTAAGGTGATGTACGGCAGCACATGCGCAGATATGCAGGTAGACGTAATGGGGGAGTGTCTGAGTAGTATAAAGCATGTTGTCGGTGTAAGATCAGTATTTCTGGCAAAGAGATTGCACGCCTTATAGCAGTTAAAATCACACCGAGTTGCTGCCTCAGCAAGAAATGGAGAATAATCAATCTGTTAGACGACATCTGGATGCTTTTACCCGAGGTCGAATCATTGGGAAGTTGGAGGAAGGCCGCAGTGTGAATAGTGTGGCTGCAGAGTTCGGAATTGCTCACAGCATCGTTTCACGACTTTGGAGACCATTTCAAACTACAGGAACAGCTATCCGGAGGTTAAGTAGTGGTCGTCCACGAGGAACCACACCCGCAGATGACCGGTACATTGTCTTACAGGCCAGAAGAAACAGGCGGCAGACAGCGGGAGAAATCGCTAGACACACGACACAGGCGACTGGACGACCGATATCGCGTTTTACCGTGGCCAGAAGACTGCACGGTGGTGGTCTGTTTCCACGACGCCCTCTACGGTGTGTACCTTTAACGCCTGCCCATCGGAGAAGGCGTTCTCTGTGGTGCCGGGAACACCGGAATTGAAGAGACAATGAATGGGTACGAGTACTCTTTACAGATGAGAGCAGATTCAGTTTGAGTAGCAATTCTCATCGCATACTCATCTGGAGAGAGCGGGGAAGCCGCAATCATCCCTCGAACATCATTGAAAGGGACAGGTATGGAGGTCGCGGTGTTCTCGTTTGGTGAGGCATCATGCTTGGTAGTCGTACAGACCTTCACATCTTCGACGCAGGTTCAGTCAACGGCACCCGTTATTGTAACGAGATTCTTCTTCCATATGTACGTCTTTTTAGAGGCGCTATGGGTCTGCAGTTCCTTTTCATGGACGACAATGCACCATGTCATCGCACAGTAGCTGCCGAACAGCTCTTAGAGAGTGAGGATATTGAACGTATGGATTGGCCGGCATGATCTCCGGATCTCAATCCCAACGAGCATGTATGGGATTTTCTAGGCAGACGCTTGGCAGCTCGTACCTTACCACCAGTAACGATTCGGGAGCTTCGATTGGCGCTGCAAGACGAATGGGCAGCAATGCCTCAACAACTCATTGACACCCTCATTCTCAGCATGGGCAGACGCTGTGAAACCTGCCTAGCAGTCAGGGGAGATCATATCCCCTACTAAAGACCGGATGTTTCTTGCTAGACACCCATCACAGGGATGTTTCGGCCTTCAGTCGCATTGCGCTCCATGCTACTTTTTCAATCAAGCTTCTTTTTATCCCTCTGATTTCTCTTTTAGTAAGTGTTGCTTACATTACACATGTCCTTACATATTGGGGATCTTACGGTATTAAATGTGTTGATTTGGAAAGCTTTTGTACAAAGTTATATTGAAAAAACCGTCTCGTTCTTAATTTTGGCACACCAGTGTATATATATATATATATAAGCATCCTTATATAGTTCTTAGTTTCAAACTAAAAAATACTCTTATTTTATAAATTTTGGCTGGAAACCATAATAAGTTCAGCATAAATTGTCACAAATTTTATTTTAAAATAGAATGAAAGCAATTAGAAGCATAGTAAAACAATATGAAAATTAATATTAATTTTAATTTTGAAACATATCTGATTATAAGTTATTTTTTGTTATCGGAAAATGTTGATCTTCTCTTATTCCTTTGTCAAAAGTGACAAGGATCCATTAGATAGTTTTCGATATTCGTGCAGCTAAATGACACATATCACTTTTCTTAAACTGAATTTTTTTTCAACAAAAATATGAAAGCTTAGACAGTTTACTTAAAACTTTGCTGCGAAATAGTGCTAGATTTGAATTTAATTTACAAGCTTTCGCACCAAAAAGCATAATTCAACTCCCTTAAAGGGAAATGCAAATGCACTTGCACAAATGACTCTGATTTGTTAACAAAAATAGTAATAATAATTTCTGGATGATGCTCTTATCGACATTATTTATTGTTATTTTTTATTCTAAAAAGACGTCTTTTCAAAGCCGTATGTCCTGGAAGAAATGCCGATAAGAACTGTAGTGAAAACACCAGATTTTTTTTATTCCTTAAGAATGTTCCGTCTTATTTTACAGTTCAGTTAAACTAATGATTTATTTTTGAAAAATTCCGCTCAACGAGAAAAGCGATAGTGTTTTATTTGTTTGAGAACAAAAGTACTAATCACTTTTAAAATAGAGGGAATTGCAAAAAGAAAACATATTTTCGCTCTTTCTAATCCATTTTTTTAAAAAAAATTTCTTTATTTTTTTATATAATAATAAAAAAAGATGTATTCATTGAGAACGCTTAGAGAAAAACTCATGTTCATACATATAGTCAGTTTTTGCTTATTGATTTACAATCGATAATGTTTAGAATTGCTGCAAAACTTTGCTACGTGAATTGAAATTTGATTTGCGAAGTCCAAACAATATAAATAAATGCAAAAGAATTTACATACTATGGGGTAAAATAAAAGCCGAATCTTTATAACTCTTAAGATAATTTCTTAAGAAAAAATTTAAGCACTTAGCTTGAAATGTTTGCAAAAAATATCTAAGGTCATTTGTGCTATTTGTTGTTTCTAAATTAATAAATAATTTACTTACATTACGTTTACTTTGATTTATGTGAAAAATAAATACATAATTGTGATAAAAAAATTTATGTAATGTTTGTATATTATCCTTTAAAAAACTAGTTAATTTACACACAGTTCGTTGTATTTCTATTGGAAGGTAAGAACATAAATAATTCAAAACACGAGAAGAGAAAAGTTTAACATAAGTCGAAAGAGTTGCGAGTGAGTTAATATTGATGTCGCACTATTCAGCTACACGATGGCTTTAAGCGTCGGACCACGTCATTTTGAACCATGGTCAAGTGACGAGGATTACACTTGGGTTGGCATCCCCTCTTCTGACTTCCACACCCCACCAACGGGAGGACATTTGAGCGTCGACATATTTAATGTGCATCGGCCCCCGCTGCACGGTAGACCTTCAGTGATAATAGGCTCGAACTCAGGACACGCAAGCCACGAGTCCGTTGTCTTGACCACTAGTCTGCCGCAGTCACAAAAGTAAGGGGAGAAAGAAAGAGGGAAAAAAGTAAACAAATTATGGTGTTGGAAACCTCTTGTTGATTGACGTTTCCATTCTCTTCTGTTTCGGCAAAAGTGCATTTCCATATTTTATTTATTTCGAATTTGAAATAGAGAGCAATTTATGACGTGCTAAACAAATGACATGTTAGGAATGTTTCAATCGAACGAGGACTTGTAATTCTTCTCTTAATAAGTTTTTCAAATTCTAAGTAAACGATTTGATTCCTGAACACGTTATATAAACATAAAGGGATTCCTTTTCGTTTTATATGAATGTACAATACTTAATAATGTGGTAGACGCAGTTTGCAGAAATTTTATTGCAGTAATTATTGTTTTTACAAAGTTGATATTCCTCACAAGAGTTATTTTGTATCTATGAATGAACGAATTTTTGATTAAAAGCGCCTTCCAGTAATAAAATGATTAACTCAAAATTATTCAAAAATATTTCTTAAAAAAGAGAAACATTGAAGTTTTTTTAATCTATGAATAAGTTATTAAGCAGGAATTTAAGAATCAGTTCCATTGATTAATTAAACGTCTTTTTTAGTCACAAATTGCAGCATGAAACCATTACATTATCCCTTAATATCTTTAGTTTTGCTTCAACTCAAATTCTAGTTTGTTGACGGACTTTTCTATAATTTCTCTGAACTCTAGCTATATAACAGATTAGTAAAAGGGAGTGCCGTGTTGTAGAAAATCTTCATATATTAGGTACTTGAATTCTATTTATGGAAAATCAAGCTATTGAGGGTTTCTTTTAATTGGAATGTCCCTGTTTTATTTTGTAAGGCTGTAGCAGGCTAACTGGCGAGGTTCTCTCTTAAACTAACTCTTTTAACATGAAAGTTTCTCTTGGAATTGAACAGATGAAACGGATTCTGTGCAGAGGGGATACCAAATGAATAGACAGCTAAGGGTGGCATTGGACACTCAGGTGTTATGAGTGCGACATTCATCCTTTAGTTAGTACTGGGTGTTCTCAGCCAAGGCACTTTTTGCTTTCGATCCATTTTGAAAAGTGCTCAGATAAGTATTATTGGAAATCGAATTCTTGACCTCATCTTAAACACGGGAAATTCTATCAATTTGGGGGAGCTACATTTCTTGAATGTCGACAAATATTTCAGATATTTTGATTATTAGGTATCCGACTACTTGCATCAACTTTTTATTAAAAAATGGAGATATGGACATTTTTGGGGGGTTTTTTAGATTTCTTTAGTATGTTTTAAGAAAAAAATAGACTAAAATTAAGAAGAGAAAAATAAATAAATTATTACTAGTGTCTCACACATAGCTTTTGCACTGATAATCTTTAAAGTTGATAAAATTTCGTTATAAATTGTCACTCATATAAATGAGAATTAATTATGTAATTTGTTTTCCTTTTTTTGATGTATTTTTTGTCTTCCACAAAGGATTTTTTTTTGGCATCAGTAAAAGTACCAAACATTCCCCAGGAGCTCTAGATATGATTGAATGGAAAAGTGACAGCACTGAATGAAACAAAAATTGAATGACTTCATAAAGCATCTGATAAAGATTATACATTGCGTGGCATTTACTGAACATTGAAATATTATCTGTCTGGAATTTCATGCTATTGCTCATTTATAATGATTTATTAGTAGCCAAATGCAATAGAAGTTTTGGTAAATGAATTGTGAAACATTTTTTAGAAGTGTATATCAATATGCAATTTTTACATGCAAAATATCCCGAGAATTGTTTGTGAAATTGTACAATTTTTTTTTATTTCGTTCCTTTCAATTGAATAATTTCTTTGAATCCACTGCATTTGTAATATTATCGAACTGAAGAACACTTCGAATTTCTACCATTAGTTCGAGAAACTCGTTGAACTTTGCACCGCGTTTTTGTATTCACGATTGTTCGTCGATGAGGAAGCATTAGGCAGTTCAAAACAGGAACTTTTTTCACGCTTAAGTCATCCCAACAATTGTCTTTAGACTAGTTATTAGATAAAAGCTCACGACAAAGTCTACTCGATTTAATCAAAGGTGACCCATTTGTCGATGCTTTCAACATTGTTTATTGTTATTCAAAAGACGTTTATATGAATGTTGCCTAACATCGCTTTCAAAAATAGATAAATTTTGTTTCGACTGAAATAAAATTGTCATGCTGGTATATATATATTTTCGGTATTATTCCTTTCAACAGTTAAATATATAAATACTCTATGTTAAAAATCACTCTTTATTTGAAATAAAAAAAGCAAGTACTCGATTTGATTTACACTTTCTTTTACTTTTATAGAGTATACAGTATTGTGTAAAAACTCTTACTCTCTCTCTAGTTTATTTTGGTATTTTGATAGTTCTTTTTTTAATTTAAAAAAACTGTTTTTAACTGTAAGAAACAACATTAACAAACATAAACATTTCCTAGAAAAAAATTTCGTGCCTTAAGGAATAATTTTTATGTAACTTCAAACTGCTTTTATAACTTCGAGGTTTCAATACTCACACAAATGTTTGTGTGTGTATTTGAAAAGAGAGCCAAAAAGTGGAAATATTTTTGTATTCATAGAAAATATGGATTATTCAAATCCCACTAGAAAGCTAGAGGAAGGTCATGTAAGAAGGAATAGAGATCGAAGGACGAGGGTGACATGACCCCTACTCCACAAAACACCAACGCGAGGGCTTCTGAGCAGATTTTAATGGGCTTCTTTACACGGTAAGTCATCAGAACCACGAACGAACCATCCACGAACTCTCGGCCATTTAGCTACCTTTATTTTCTCACATATGAGGTTGCAAACTATCAAAAATGTTTCCTTCCTTTCATTTTGTTTTTTGTTCTAGGAGACAACAGCTAATACGAGCAAACGTTCAATTCTACTTGCTAATCAGGATAATAAATTGCTATAAAAATGACATTAGATTCCTACTTAACGGTTAATTAATGATTCGTAAGTAAATCTAATAAATATTTGTAGCCGTGGTTTCAATTTCCCGGTTGGCGTTGTTTCTGACTGCTCATAGGATCGAGTCCTGTCTAGAGGGGCTGGAATCTGCCAATTCTCACGTTAGCGTGGAATGCAAGTTTGGAGTATCGTTTGAAGCTCTGAATTGCTTCCAAGTAATAAGCAATCAGCAGATGAAAGGGGTCACTTGTTTTAGAGATTTAGATTTTGTCCATTAAATAATATATTTTTTTTAATTTTATGATTATCACCAAAGAAGTTTATGCAAGTTCATGTTATTTCTTTAATTCAAATTATGTGTTTCTAGATAAAACATTTACGGATTGTAAAACGGAAATGTATTATTTTCAGTTAGATGGGGGAGGGGATGAGACTTTTATAAATTATCGCTATTGATTTATCCTTTACAGGATTATAACAATCTAATATATTAAGGAATTAACAAATTAAAAATCAAATAAGAGCTTTTTTTTCTGTAGCCTTCCAGACAAAGAAAGGCAATGTGGGGGCTCTAAGCAAAATTTCTCTCACTTCGTCAAGTTATTTAATATTCTAAAATGCTTTAATAAAATTTTTGTATCTTAGTCTGAGAACAAAATATCTGTTTTTAAAATTACTTTTATTAGTTTTTAAGGAACAGGGAGATCATGTACTTTGAACAAAACCCATTTTTCAATTTTAGTTCTAAAAAATAGTGCTTATTTTTCTGAATCTAAAAATGTATAACACTTATATGTTTGTTGATAAAATAGCCCTAAAATATGAAAAATAAAAATGTAAACAAATGACCACGCCCTTTTTGACACAGCCCTTTGAACTTTAAATATGTAGTTTCCCCTGTGTTTGATCTATATAAACGTTCTATATAGTGAACAAAATATCTTTTAGTATGTAATGTCTAATTTTTTAAAAAATAAATTTATACGTGCAAAAAGAAAATTAAGATTTTCATAATTTTAAGGTTTTATGATTATTTTATAGAAATTATGCAATTTATTCGTTAAAAAACTGGTTCATTATGTTTGATATGTTGCTGTATATATATGTGCAATTTTTTTTGTATATTCAAAGAATATTTTTGTAAGAAATGATACCTATACATGAAAATATGTATTACAAGATCTCGAAAATTATGTTCATGTTAACTAAAACAAAGGGGAAAAACATATGAATTTAAAATTACTTTTGTAACTCTAGAAAATGATTAAGGATTATTATTAGTCACATAAAAATAGACAAGCAAATACTAATCAAGTGTATAATATGTGAAAATATTGTTTCTTTTAGTTTTTTCACTTTTTCTCAAAAGAGCATATTTTCTTGCATTTATGTACATTTTAAAAAAAAAAACTATGGCACTATATGATTCCAGATTTTTTATACTTCTATACAAGATGCCTATGCATATAGTGAATCTATTTTTTTTCTATTAAGATAGTGCCTAATTTTTAAAAAATAGTTTTATGCAGAAAAAAAGCAGAAAAAAATTTCAAATTTCAAAGTTTCATAATTTTTTTAAAGAAACTATGCTAATATTTTATTAAAAAATGAGTTCACTGTATTTTATGTTTTGTTTTATATATGTGTAAAAAATATTTTGCATAAAAAAGGATACTTTTTTAAAAAATGGTACCTAAACATAAGTATATATTACGAGTTCTCAAAAATTATGTATTACTTAAATTAAGTAGTAAAAAAATACTTTTGGAGTAAAAAGTTATTTTTGTAGTTCTACAGAATAATTAAATTATCTTTATTAAGAACGTAAAAAATCGAAGCTCTATTGGAAATTGTAAAAGATATATGTTTCATAAACAAAGGTTCTTAATATTGGCATTTTTCTCTTTCGAGCATGTGTTGGTTCCCTTAATACATAATTATTTGAATTCAAAACTAAGGAGTAATTTTGCAGGAAAAAATATATAGCATAGCATTTTTTCAATGAGTGACATAAATCTAGATGGTTATTTGAGTATTTTTGCTAAAGAAAACTGCTTCTTAGAAGCTTTTATTTAACTTGCAATGTAAAATGTTCGGATGGAATCTTGCAAGTCAATTTTGAAGCTGATGTCTTCAACCAATTGAGCTGAAATTTTGTATACGCGTTTAGTTTGGATGACAATGCATATCTTGAGCCATTATATTCCGATATTGCAATAGGTTAAAAAGATATTAAATAAAGTAATGTGTTCGGGTGGAATCTTGCTACTCAATTTTAAAGGTGATATCTTCAACCGATTTAGATAAAATTTTGTATACACGTTTAGTTTGTTTGACAATGCATATTTTGACCCTTTATATTCCAATATCGCAATTGTTTAAAAAGATTTTAATTAAAGTAATTTGTTCGGATGGAATCTTGCAAATCAACCGATTGAGCTGAAATTTTGTATACGCATTTAGTTTGGATGAAAATGCATGTTTTGACTATTTATACTCCGATATCGACCTAGTTACTGTAATGATATTGTTCAGGTGTTAAAGCGAGCATGTTTACAATAACACATGTGTCCATCGGAGCATAGATCAGATGGTAGAACGCTCGTTTAGCATGCGAGAGGTACAGGGATCCATACCCCGTGTCTCCAATTATTATTTTGGGAGAGTAAAACATTATTGAAACTCGTTTGATTTGTACAACGCGAGATATTTAACTTTCAATGTAAAATATTCGGGTTTAATCTTGCAACTGAATTTTGAAGCTGATATCTTCAACCGATTGAAATGAAATTTTCTATACACGTTTTTTTAGTTTGGATCGGAATGCATGTTTTAAAGATTTATATTCCGATATGTGGCATTTAGTTAAAAAGACTAGCTGCATGGACCGGCGTTGCACTGGCGTTCTCTACTTCCCTTTCCTTCACAAAATCAGCACTTCTAATACTTTCTTTCAAAATGACTTCCATACCTCCCCCTCCTCCACTGAGCCTGGCGTTGTTTGGGTTTTTACCGAGTGTATATCTTGGAATTTCCTGTTTCGAAATTATTTCGCTTCTTTTCTTTGTCAGACAGGTTTATTTCCCCCCGTCGTTGCACGAACATTTTTAAATGCATAACATATTGTCATGGAAATTGCCCTTCTCCTCTCGCTATTAGAGCTCTCGAGTAAGTGAGCATTCACCGTTTCTTAGTAGCTTGACACGTGCAGCTATCTAGTGGCACAAAAGTAATAAATTATTGCAAAAAAAGTCTTCGACATTTTATTTTTTAAATCACTAACTAGTAAATAACTAACGTGAAAGATTTAATTGGAAAGATTTAGAAATCATTTTCATAAAAACGTATCAATTTTGAGTGATTTTAGAAAATATCATTATACTATAAAAAAAAAATTATACCGTATCGAGGCGAAGTAAAGGATCTTTCTGATTCTCCACTTATTTTTTGTCTGAGTCTCATAAAAAAATTAGATCGTGTTTCAAAAACGTCTGAGATAAAAAAAAAAAAAAAAGGCGGAAAATTGGAACTTCACCACCTGATTGGAAAAATGGCAATAATTATGCGTTTTCAGATTTTTAATTAAAATCTTTTTAGCGAATTGCACTTTCGTAATCTAAAAGATACACCCAGCCGTATAGTCGCATTGGTTGTTTAATTTCGAATTTTAATTAGACATTTTTTTTTGGTGGAATTTCGTAACTCAATTTTGAAGACGATTTCTTCAACCGATTGATTTGAAATTTTGTATACACGTTTAGTTTGGATGACAAAGCCTGTTTTGACGATTTATTTTAAGATATCACAATTAGTAAAAAGATATTAATTGAAAATCTTTTACCCCTGTTAGCTTTTTATTCTGCCGAACAGCTTATCGGATTAATTTTAAAGAAGTTCCAATTTTTTGACCTTTTGTCAAAAACCATATTATTCTTTCTATCAAACTGGGACAAAAAATAATTACCTAATTAGAAAATTATTTATTTCGCAACGATACGGTATAATTTTTTTAAAAAAATAATAATATTTTCTATTTTTTACATATTTTTCTCAAATGAGTCAAAATCGATGCATGTTCATGAAATAGATTTCAAAATCATTTCGTATGATATTTTCTTTTTTCCTGTTATTGAATCGTTATTTTGCACTAAGAAAGTTCAGGCTTTTTTCTTTTAGAATCAGTCATTTTAAAAATAAAATAACTAAAACTTTTTTTTTACGATTTTAAAAAAATACTTAAATTTTTAATAAAACATTTAAAAACATCATTTTTAAATATAACCACGCGAAAATATTTTTTCGTTTGTAAATAGTATTATCCAAATTCTACACAAAGATTGAAAAAAATTACTGATTTAAGGAAAAAAATTGCATTTTTCGTTTTTAATATAGTATTACAGTAAAAGCAAAAAAAATAGAGTTTTAATATTTTAATTAATTTTGCTTTGTCCAATTTTGTTTCCGTATAACAGCTTTTATCCCCGTTCCTATTATCCTCTTGTTGCGGCCCGAGTGAAATATCTATCATATATATGTGGCCTGGTGGGAAAAAAGTTGAGTACCCCTTAGCTGGACTGTTCAAAATTAACCGACAAACGACCGTGCAACAATGACACGTTCAATGAGATTAACAGACTGAGAAACCTCTGTCCAGCTATAATTAAAAAGTAAAAAATAAAGTAAAAGTAAAAAAAAAAACTGTTTTATTTTAAATGCTCTAAAAAGAATAAAAAAAAAACTTTTGTTTTAAAACTTTTTTTGCTATCATCTTATAAAGTCGTTACACAATTTATGATATAAAAGCCTGTTTGCGAGATTTACCTGTTTAGATAAGCAAGCAAATTAAATAACTTGATCTGATTAATTTTAATTTTTAAAATTTTCAATGTAAGTAAATACGAGTACTTGATTCTCGTGACAAGCTTTTATATTATAAATTGTGTAACGACTGTATAAGATGATAGCAAAAAAAAATTTAAAAGAAAATTTTATTTTATTCTTTTTAGAGCATTTAAATGAAAGCTTGTTTTTTAAAAAGTTTTTTTTTTACTTTTAATTTATTTTATTATTGTATTTTCTTTAAAAAAAACATTGAAATACGTACATCTTGCATATTGTTTTATACTTCAATGAGCTTTCATGGAAATTTTTCAAAACATTTCTCTTTTACAAGTTTTTATTTTGTAATTGTATTATTGTTTTGTAATTGCGAAGAGAGATATTTGAAAACAAGTTCTTGTGAAAGTCTAAATGAATTCTAATTTCTTGAAGAGGTTTCCGGATCTAGCGAATCTATTACTTTGAAGAGTCTCTTGTCTGCTGGATTGCGAAGGCTCACTAATTGATTTAGGATTGTATTTCATTACAGAAAACCCGATTTCCTTAATCCTTATTTAAGAAGGATTTCATGGAGGAGGTCAAATAAGGTCTGTTAAAGGCAAAAGAAAATCAACTTACAGAATATTCATGGAGCTATAAATATAATATAATTTTTATCTTAATGCTTTTATATTTTATCTCATTTTTTGTTTCTTTACTTTTTGCGACCAAGTAATTGGTTTCATTTACATAGAAAGGTTTTTTAAAAAGAATTTAATAACAATAAAGAAAGTTTTTTAAATTATGGCTAAACCCATTTCAAAATTTTCTTTATTTTCTCTCTCTTTCTCTCTCTCTCATTATGATATTTTTCCCCACCAGAAACAGAACTATCATTATTGAATTTTGTGCGCATTAAATTATGCTTCATAATTTCTGTTTCTAAAATCAATAGTATTTTTATTTCATATCCATGTATTATGTATTGTGTTTTAAAAATAAATTGATTAAGAGAAACAGGCGATTTTTTTAAAAAGAAATTACTATTTTAAAAATATTTAGAAAATGCAATAAAGATCATTTTTAACTATATATTTTTTTTCTTAGATTTGTTTTACAGAATTTTTTTTTGAATCAATTTTTTAGAGTACAAGGATATTAACTTTTCTAAAGTAGCACAAAATTAAAATTCTAGAACATTACATTTTAAGAATGTTTTAAAGTGACTTTTTTCTTAGAGAACTCATATAATTGATTTCTTAACAAGCAAGTTCCTCCTGCGTAAACTTCTTAATACGTGCCCGTGCACACGCACAGAGGAAAGAGGAAAAGAAAAATAGTTTATGAAAATTTGTTTTAAAAAGAAGATTTAAATAATCTTTGATTTTTTTTTTTTCCTTTAGTGACAACATAAGGAATATATAGGGAGAAAATTCCTCTTGAATGTCTACTGGAAGTTAAGAAGAATGCTAGATGGTATGTGATAGAGTTAATTTTTGTTCCAAAACGAGTTCACTGCCTGTTTTATGCCCCTTGATAGTAAAAAACGTTCACAGGTGCACGTCAGTAAAAATACTGGTTTCTTTCTCTCCAAGTATTGTCAATATTTAAACTAACTGTAAAATACATTTTTCTCTCAGTCTTTGCTCAAGTTCACATTTTTTGTCTTCTGCTATTTATTAAATGGAGAGAAAATATTTTAGCCTCTTGACACCAGACTAAACACTTCTTTTTTCTTGTGTATTACCGATTGACACCAATACCGTCGTCTCACTAATAATCCTATAGTTACAGTGAAAGGTCAACAACGAAGACTTGTTTTTTTCCCTTAAAAAAAGAAACAAGTTCTTCAAGTAAGACCTTCAGGTGATGGTGATTGCCCCATTTATATGAGATTAAAAGTACAGTGAGTTGAAAAATATCTATCTTCTCAATAGTAGCAATCAACTTTCACCTTCAACACAGAGACAGAAAAGAACACGTAAAGGACACAGAATTATGAAATAAGAATCCACTTTACGAGGCAGCTTTACAGGAATTGGTTAAAGCAATGTAATTGAAACATGTTCTAAAGGGTGTTTTTTTAGAGGTATAGAATTTTAAATTGCAATAAAACAACGATGTATTATTCGATTGTCATGAATTTTTTTTTATTTGAAAGATAATCTTGTGGCATTATATTTTAAATATGATTTCTGGCATATGACTGCCACGGTTGGCTCGGGTGTAGTCCAATCTGGACGTTCAATTTTCGATGACTTTTTCCAACATTTGTGGCCGTATATCGGCAATAACACGGCGAATGTTGTCTTCCAAATGGTCAAGCGTTTGTGGCTTATCCGCATAGACCAATTACTTTACATAGCCCCACAAAAAATAGTCTAGCGGTGTTAAATCACAAGATCTTGGAGGCCAACTCACAGGTCCAAAACGTGAAATTAGGCGGTCACCAAACGTGTCTTTCAATAAATAGATTGTGGCACGAGCTGTGTGACATGTTGCGCCGTCTTGTTGGAACCACAGCTCCTGAACATCATGATTGTTCAATTCAGAAATGAAAAAGTTAGTAATCATGGCTCTATACCGATCACCATTGACTGTAACGTTGTGGCCTTCATCGTTTTTGAAGAAGTACGGACCAATGATTCCACCAGCCCATAAAGCGCACCAAACAGTCAGTTTTTCTGGATGTAACGGTGGTTCGACATACACTTGTGGATTAGCTTCACTCCAAATGCGGCAGTTTTGTTTGTTGACGTAGCCATTCAACCAGAAGTGCGCTTCATCGCTAAACAAAATTCGCTTATGAAAATCGGGAACAACGGCCATCTCGTTTTGGGCCCATTCGACAAATCTACGCCTTGCTTGATGATCGGTTTGATGAATTGCCAAACCAAACTGAGAATAAATCACTTGACAGCTGTTAAATCGGTTGCCATCTTGGAAAGTAATGCCAACTTAAACTTGTATACCTGGAAAAAACACACTCTTTATACTTACCATCTTAAGACTCTGATTATATGCTTCATTAAAGAAATGAAACAATGAATTTTGTCACTTTAGGTTTTTTTTAAACACTTTATTTTCCAATTTTTCATTGAATGATAACATGTATTAAACAAATATATTTCCAGATGAATCCCCACCAGGAGGAGCAGTGCCGGTTGATCCACTGAATGCTTGGGGCGCTGGACTTACTCAGGTTTTCTGGTAATCAATTTCGATCCGCCAGTGCCAAGGACATCTGCGCCCAGGACTCAAAATTACATTCAATCGGCACTGCTACCACGCTACAGATTGGATTGAAAACCAAAAACGGATTGGACTGAAATAAGCTTACGTTACGATTAAGTTTCACATCAGTGAAGCCTTTTTAAAGAACAATAAAATTTACAATGTTACAACACAGAAGAGTTCAAGCGTTGGCATTCAAGTACCCGAGTAGATTTTACAGCCAAGTTTTAAAAAGCTCAAGACATTGAAGTATAACAATTTAATAAATTTACAAGTTATATATGAACAATAAGTATCGCTCACAGAAATCGCTACTTACCTAAGACAACCAACTGAGCCACGAAGTAGTGCGATAATAAAAACAAATAATCGTGAAGATAGTTACGAATCTTCTCAAAATTAAACACATCAAGACATAAAAACTAACAGTTTTTCATGACTATAAAAGTAAGTGTAAAATATTTTTTAAGGTAACTAATTACTTGTAATAAAGTACGTAAGAGCTTAACTCCGAAAGAAAATTATATATTTTTCTTCAAAATTGTAATAATTTTTTTTAAGAATATGCAGTCGGATTTCTATTTAAGGTATCCGACTACGTTCGGAACCGTGATTTTGCAAAGCGCATAAATGGATAATTTTCATGATATTTGGTGTCACTTAGAATAGAATATATGCATAAAATTGTTTTAAAGACATTTTGACAAAACAATTCATTTAAATATAATATTTTGGCAAAAAATTAACTTTGAATAATCTTTTTTTCAAATGTTCTCCTTTTGTAAAAAATGCTTCTATAATAATATTTTACCTGTATATAGCTCAGACCTCTCTACAGAGGCTCAACTAGAATTTCTGAAATATATAACTTAAAAGTAGGTTTATTCATATTTTACGACAACAGAGGGGAGCAATTTTAAGAAAAAAACGCCAATAATTATTTCAATTGGTAGTAGAACAAGAAAAAAGAATGTCGAGGAATATACTGTATTTGCTACATTAAAAAAATTTTATATTAAAATTAATGAATTTTATGGATATTTTTCTAATTGAAAGTATACAAGTAATTTTAAACATGATTTATTTTATAACTAGAAATTCTTATCATACATTACTACATGCGTACCTAAATTGAATTACTCATAAAATGTGTTAATTTTGTTTGAAAAAAATGTTTTGTTTCATAATACGCCTCCCATCTTTGCAATAACAAATAAAGAATAATTAAAATTAAAAGTAATTTAATATTCTTCAAAACATCTTGAGTTTATTTTTTTAGAAAACATTTCATTTTGAAATGTAATATCGCTTATAAATGTGGGATGGAATGAATGAAGGTATATGAATGCAATGCTTCTTTATGTATGAGTGTGAATATTTCTAGTTGATCTGCATTTCCTGATGTGTAACATGGGAATATATACCCCACTGAGATACGATCTTTTGAGAATATACCTGTGTGTCAAGAAAGGTCTTTTCTTCCTCATTTTTCTTCTGGGAATAAAAAAAAATTAGATTCAATATTTCACTGAGCTAAGTGAATCGGAATTCCTCTTTTTGTTTTGAAATCCGTAAAAAAGGAAATAGTTTTGTGTTACTTTTTGTATTAGGTATAATATTTTTTATTTGTAAAAAATCGTGGAATACTGATTATAGTAATATTTCCGAGTCTCTCTTGAGCTTAAGTACGCTGCATTAGAAAAGGAGTTTCTCTGACATATGCATTAAAGACGTATTAAATAACTTTGATGTTCATATAGCTTGTTTTAAGTATTAAAAAAGAATAAAAAAATATATTTAATTAATTGAATAATTAATGTATATTTTAGAATGATAATTAATAATATATAACTAAAATGTTATTAAATAAATTGAAAATTAATACACATAAATACAATTATTCATGTTCTAAAGAATAATTAAATAGAATGCCTGTTAACAGTTAGAGTGTTAGTTTATCTTCTGTGAAAATTTTTTTGCACTCAGAGAAAGCTGAGTGATGTTTTTTTTTTTAAATATAATGCTGTATGATTAAACACTTCCATACATTTAATAAGATTCAAAATTGATAGTACACACAGTTTATATGTGTGTATACCACTAATGAATGTGTATACCACTAAATGAAACTTAAATATGCATTCCTTTTGAGAATTTTCAACAGGAAAAAACAGCATATTTAATAAATGAAAAATAAAATTTTCTTTGTTAAAAGTTGTACATTTTAAACATTATCCAATTAATTTTTTGATGGGAGTGTTATTGAGAAAAAATTCATGAGAAATTTGTGTTATTGTTTCTGGATGCAAAATGACGTGATGTTTTTGTAGATGTTCTGGTAGTGGCTTCCATGTGCAAATCTGCGCAACCTTTTATTTTTTGAGCATACAATTTGGAGGTAATTAATTGGCTTGACACACGTAGTTCCGAAATATATTCCCCTCGTGGAGCCAAAGAAACATTTATTTTCATAAATGAAAGTCTCACCTTTCTTGCTTTTTAATAAAAAGAGTGCTATTCAAAATCCATCATGCATAATTCATGCATTAATCAAACGAATATTAAGTCCATAAAATTATACGAGTTCATATGTTGTTTGTCTAAAGAGTCACAGTTGATTTATTAAGTTAGAGAGCATGCCACAACAGTCGTATCATCGCCTTTTAATTTAAACTTATTCATTCAAAAAAAGACGTCAACCTTTCTTAAAATTTAGTTCTTTTTTTGCTTCGATTTTTCTTCTCGACGTCATTAATTTAAACTAGTACACGATGAAATCATACATCAGGGGGTTAAAAACTTAACGTCAGCGTATTTATATTCATATTCACTTAATATATCTAATAAAGCTTCTTAGACATGATATTTAATGCATAAAATTCGCCTGTCGATTTTTTTCCATTCAAAACACTTACACTTTAATATGTATCTTTAATTTTATTTAGTACACAAAAACAAATTGTTTATTGATTTGATAATAAATATATGGAAGTAATTTATGCATGCTGAAAATTAAATACTTTACAGAAAACATGTCTTAGAATATAGAATAAAAATTGGATTTGATTTATAAGTAAATCAGAATCTTATAAAATAGAGATTACAAGATATTGGCTTCCCTTTTGAGAGATTATTTTGACATATTATAGAATTAAACTGAATGGGAAGCTCGGAGGATGAGGAAAAGTTTTGGATTGAAGTGGCACAAAGAGACATGTTTGAGAGAATTGTTCCGAATAAATTGTTTCCTTTTAAGCCATAATATCTAAAAAATATCAAAGCAATAACTCGTTATCTTGGGTATTCAAATTGACGTGTTTTTTTTTAATCGTATAACCTTATAAAGAAATTTATTTCCTTTGAAATTTTTACTTATGTGTCAAAATTTAGACTTACATTTATACATATATATGTTTCAAAAACGTATCTGAAAAGCAAAGAGTATAAAGCATTAATTCTCTTCGCTCCAAATGGACTCTCAGAAAAGGACCAAACAAATAATATTTACTTACGGGTTAAATATGTGTATTCAAACGATCAATAGTTCTCGAAACTTTCTTTCAAGAGATACATGTTTAGATTCTTTCACTTAAAATTTGAATAATATTTTTATGGGTTTTCCCCATGGTTATTATAACAATAAAAATATTTTTAAATGGAAAATTCATTACAATTCTGTAAGCAATGCTGATTTTAATAGAATATATAATTTTAGTATTAAGATTTTTAACATTGCTATTTTCAAATCCAAACTAGCTTATGTTATAAATGTAGCCGTTATTATCCTCCCCCACCCCTCACTTGTATGCACTTTTGTTTTTCATATGTTTTTTCAAGTGGAGTTACAGTCTATGGAATCCAACTATGAAAGGTTAAAAGAAACAACCCTAATACATTTGTTCACTGAATGCCACAAATAACCTAATAAAAAATTTTCGCTTTTCTGTCTCATATTTTGTTTTGTTTTAAAGATAAGGATTCTTGATCCTAAAATATTCATCATCGTATGTAGTTTCAGTGAATTGAAATGTTACCTTGTAGTATATTAAATCAAGTGAATGATCTCACGTGACTTTTAAATGGAAGGATTTATTGAAATATATTATGTAGGAGTATTACTTTTCTCGGAATTTCTTATATTTTAATCTGGTTTTTGTCACTTAAATACGTCATTTCTTAATTTTTTTCGCTCTCGTGGAGGATTTACGACTAGTTGTCTTTTACTCCACTTACAAAATTGTGTCGCAAGAAAGCTTTTTTTTTAAAAAAAAAAAAAAAAATTTTTATAGAAGTTGGAAAAACTATAATGATGTCTCACATTCTCTTCTTCTGGCTCTGAAATAGAAAGGCAAATCAGTAAGTACTCAAGTGAACTTAACGTTAGCTTCAATATTTTTTGAGGCTGTTCTTGGCATATACTTATATTTATTAATTTACTTACTGATCCTTTTAAAGAGATAAGTAATCAAAAATAGAATGTTTAGACACCAATTTTGCATGTTATATTACACACACACACAGTTAATTATTCTCTACTATAAAAACAGAAATTGGAATTTAAAGCATATATTAAAATTTAAAAAAGGTATAAAATTTTAAAAACATGGATGCTGCTGTATTTTAAACATTGGTGACGTAGGGCAGCTTATATATATATATATATATATATATATATATATATATATATATATATATACATACACGAGTATATGTAAATATATGTATATAATACTGAAAACAATTAAAAGGGCAATTTTTTTTTTGGGAATTAAAAAAAAAAAAAAACTAACAAAGCAAATAAAACCAAACCTGGCCAAAATATCATCCGATATAAGACCAATATATGGGAAAACAAAAAATGAGCACAGCCTACACCCTAAATAAGGTACCTGGTCACTTGTCCAGCACAGCAGCTGAACGACACCCTGCAAATCGGAAAAAAACATGTCTAATAGGGTGTATGATCACGCTACACAACTCTCGCATTGATGTTTCATACCGTTTATCAGGGTCCTTACCAACCCCTGTGATAACTGCACTCACTTTTGCACCAAGCCACTCTTAAACTTATCGATGGTCATTAGAACTGGTCTTCGAGTTACAATTGAACGTTAAAGGACGTCCCATACGTGTTCGATGAGATTAAGATCAAGGGACATCACAGGCTACTCTAATCATTGAATATCCTCTGATTGGAGGTATTTGTTCAACAACTGAGCCCTGTTTGGGCTTGCTTTATCGTCAATAAAGATGAAATTTGGTCCATATAATCCGCGGAAAAGTCTGACATAGGGTTCAAGGATCTCGTCCCTGTACCGCTGACCTGCCAGAGTACCCCTATAGAACACATGAAGATCGCTATACCCATCTGCCATGATGCCTGTGCAGACCACCTCGACCATAATGATCCTTTTCTACAATGTTAGAGGACCGATATCGACTCCTGGGTTCTCTCCAGATGAGAACACGTCTCGAGTCGCTGTTCAGACTGAATCACGACTCACCATTGCAGAAAACCCAATCCAACGATCCTCTGTCCAAGACAGGTGTTCTCGGCACTATTCTAGATTATCCTTTTTGTGGTTCACAGTCAAAATGATGCAGACTACGAGGCTCCTGGGATACAGGCCACCTGCATTAAGTATCTGGGTGATTGTTATCCGTGAAATGGGTGTTCCAGTTGCATTGTACAGGTTGCGAGAAAGTTGTATCGCTGTCACTGATGTATCCCTTTTGGGTAGAAGTCTCAACTGACGGTTTTGAGCCAGTGTTGTTTCCCTGTTGCGGCATTAACCAGGTCGGTGTACCACTGTTCCTGCATCAGTGACCTGTTTCCACAAGGTGGACACCACATTTATTGCAACCCCGAGGCTCCTACAGCAGATTAACTTTGATTGGCCCACCTTGAATCTTTCAACTATCCGCCACATTGTGGCATTGTCTAGAGTCTAGGCCAGTGATTCCCAAAGTGGTCTATATCGACTCCTAGGGGTCTATGACGACCTTCAAGAGGTGTATGTCAGCGAAAAAGTGTTTTATTGGTTCTCATTAAACCAGATCATAACTTTAATTTTAAAACAAAATTTAATCAAGTGGGGGGGGACCTTATTTTACCTACTTAACAGATTTATTTACTAAATTTAGAGAGTCTAATTTGCAGTTTATAAGGTGGGAGTATAAATTTTATTAAAACAAGAACCATTTTAGCGTTTCTTTGCCAAATTAAGCTAAAACAGTATAATATTGGAGGTTCTCAATTTGTTCAATCTCAGTTGAGCATTTCATTGCCCTCCATTAAGCTTTTGAAAATGCTTTGACTGAGGTGACACCTCAGGGGACAATCAATTCATATGGTTTCATTGAAAAAAAATGTTCTTATTACAATAAGAACTGATCGGAATAGGCACTAACGTGGATTTTAAAGTGTAGCTTAGAAACGGATACTAGTAGTTTAGGCTTTAAAAAGAAATACTTGTTATTTTTTAATTGTTTTTTCTAGTCAAGAGTATCAGCGCGGTTGCCAATCTCTGAAACAAAAGAGGAAAGAAAAAGAAAAACTGGTTAATATTAACAGAGAATATTTAGGGCTCAACCTGGCAATAATGATACCAAAAGTTGAAAATGTGTTATTGAAGCACCAGATTCATCCCTCCCATTCAAAGCATTTATTTGTTTTTTATGTATTAATTAAATTTTAATCAAATTAATTCACATGTTTTTCTTAAGTTCTAAGCGCTATACTTCACTTAGAAATTTAATTTTTTTTAAGTACGCAGCTCTATACCAGCTGTAAAAAAGACATTCAAGTTGTTAAATTTGCAAAAAATTTGGTATTAGGTGAGCAGGGTCTACCCGAAACCAAAAGACATGGCAAGTTGTCTATGAGACAAAAGTGTTAAAGAACCTCTGGTCTAGACGATGACGACTAGCCAGCTACGATGTTTCAATACGTCCTTATGCTATACGCTTCAGCAAGCTACCTCTGCTTAAATGCGATCACAGCCTTGCAACGTCACAGGCCACTGTGTAGCAGAGGTGTTCACGAAGAGCTTAGCTATCATCCGATACTTTTTTTGCGTAGAGGTATTAATTATTTTATTCTTTTTTCAAATAAACCCTTTAATTGTTTTTACCAGTGTATTATGATCGTCGTTTTTTTTTAAATTTAGAAAGGTAATTAATAAGCATATTTTTTCGGAGTAAATCGGAATTTATTTCTATTATAATTAGAAACAGATTTTCTTCCAGCAGGAAACAAATAACACTCATGTATAAATCCACAACATCACAGATTCAGAAATGACACAAAGATTGAATACAACAAATCAAACCCACAATCGTTGTCAAATGTCGCTTCCCTGAATTGTTTTTATAATTATGGAGGCCGGAAAGAAATTTCTAATACTTTCTAAAATTTTCTTGTCAATTAATCCTCCAAGAATATTTTGGATTTTTCTCCGGCTATTTTCTTTTTATCCAAAGTAGCGCCCATTCATTTCGCATTATTAATGAGTATTTTTTTTACAAAAGATTTTTTTTTCCTTTTCCCACAAATGATCTTTCTGGCCCTTTCGGGTGAGAAGGACACTCAGGAACATGGAAAATAGCGACCCAAGAAGAAAGCATCGGATTGAAATGAAATTTAATACACATAATGACTCAGATGAGAGATTCACTTGTTCTCAAAAACAAGACAATTAAACGAATTCAGGGTGTTCAACGACACAAATACTGGGCAACTTCAATAGCGCGTTGGACCACCTCCAGCTGCAATACATGCCGCCACACGGTCCGGCATTGAGTTGATTAGACACCTTATTTTGTCCTGAGGCAGATGGGCCCACAAATCTTTAACAGCCAACTCTAAATCATGTACAGAGTGACACGATGGCATCTACCGTTTTAGCTGATCACACACGTGCTCTACAGAGGACAAATCGGGGGAGCGGGGCGGCCATGGAAGAGTCTGAAAATGACGTAGGAAGTCTTGAGCAACTCTTGCTGTATGCGGACGAGCATTATCTTGCTGGAAAATTGCCCATGGGAGACCATTTAGGAAAGGTCCTACATGGGGTCGAAGAATATCATCAACGTAACGTTGGCCCGTTAAGGTTCCACGTATTACAATTAAAGGGGACCGGCTATCATAGGCTATGGCCCCCAGACCATTACACCAGCTATGCGGGCAGTGTAACGTAGAACAGTGTGGGGGAATTGTACAGCTCACCAGGGCGCCTCCACACCCGTACACGGTTATCATCTGTCCCCTAAACAAACCGGGATTCATCACTAAACACAACCTTTTGCCAATCTGTGACATTCCACATTGATCTGGCTTGGCGCCACTGTAGACGCAGTTGCCGATGTTCCGGTGTTAAAAAGAGTGCACGGAAAGGGCGCTTGGATTTAAGATTTGCTTCTGCAAGGTGTCTGGAAATTGTTTTTGGAACAATTGCTACGCCTACGTCTGCTCGTATCGTTCAACGAGTCACTATGGGGTCCACAAGTGCTTCCCGCACGATCCTTCGATCCTCTCTCCTCGTGATCTTCCTGGTCGCTCCAGACCTGGTTTTCCGCGCGTGGGTACCTTCTCGTGTCCTCTGCTCCCAACAATTTCTAACGGCACACTCCGAACGATCCACCTGGCCAGCAACACGGCGCGTCGACCAGCCTGCAGTTTTCATAAAGATGATCAGGCCTCTTTCAAACTCGCTTAACTGTGAGAAATGTCTTCAGCACGTTTACCTGGCATGTTTCGCTTACCAAAGTCTTCCTACAATCGGCTGGTAATCATCACGTTTATGAATCTTCGAATTTGCGCTGGCTTATATAGCACCCTCTTCCTGATTGTAGCACCACCTCGGCGTGTATGAGCATGCGTATTGGCACAAAACTTGGATCATTTGCATATCACATTACGCTGTACTTATTTGCAAAGTTTCGTGATTGTACTTAGCTTCCTTCTTGGGTCGCTATTTTCAATGTTCCTGAGTGTATATTGAAAAGATTTGACAATATACAAAATATATAATGAATTCAAAAAGAAAATTCCTCTTCTCTCCATTTTCCCATAATTTCAAATATTGGGTATCAAATTATTTGATACTGAATAAGATGGATGTAGAAAGAAATAGTATATATATTTTTACATCTAAAACAAAAGAAATAAATTCTAAAATAGACTTTTAGAAGCATTTCTTCATGTGGGTCATAATCTATTCCTTTCTAGGCTATGGTATCTTCTTAGTTAAGATAGAATCACTTAAAAGATAACCACTTCCTTTTCCCACAAATGACCTTTCCGGCATTTCGGGTGAGAAGCCCAAAGTATATTGAAAAGATGTGGACAATATACAAAATATAATGAATTCAAATAGAAAATTCCTCTTCTCCCCGTTTTCCCATCATTTCAAATATTGGGTCTTAAATTATTTGATACTGAATAAGATGGATGTAGAAAGAAATAGTATATATTTTTACATTTATGTATCGAAAACAAAATTCTAAAATAGATTTTTAGAAGCATTTCCTTGTGTGGATCATAATCTATTCCTTTCTAAGTTATGCTATCTTCTTAGTTAAGATAGAATCACTCAAAAGATAATACTTCTTTTTACTGTTGAACCAGAATTTTTCAAGTACAGTACAACCTGGTTTTATGTGGTCTTTTTTATGCAATTTTATTTTTGTGCAATTTTTTATGTGTGATCTTTTTTTATGCGGTGTATAAATTTCATTGGCTTTAACGCCACTGTAATGTTTTCTATCTATTTACCACTGGTGTAATGGAGAATGCTAGGACCCCCCTTGAAAGTCAGGTTTTGCCTTTAATATTTTATAAATTGGGAAAATACATATTTAGCGTAAGTCAGGCCTTGGGCCCCTAGAGGTCTTCCCCTCCCCCGTGATGCGGGGGTGTACGTTACGCCATTGAAATGTAGACACTTCAAAACGCTCTATTTATTCTTTCTAAACAGTTTCCCGACACTGCGCATTCAGTCGCTTTCTCTCAGCGCTCCAGCAGCCCGCTCTTGATTGAAGACGAAACTTTCAATGGCAGGGACATTCTCAATAATTTGATAAATTATGAAGACGGACAAGAAGAACCGTATTCTTTGAGAGAGGATAAAAGTATTTTGGGATCCAGCTTTCTAACAAATTGGAAAAGCATTTTCTTAAAATAGATACGAATTTAGAAAGGAATATAAAATTCCAAAAACGGCTTCAATCATGTATATCGTGGCATTTATAAGCAATTGACCACCCAACCTTCGTCACAAAAACTTATCTCTTACTTTATGTTGCCAAAAAATAAATCAATTGAAATTGCACCTTCAAGTGACGAAGGCGATTTTGAACTTATTCACTACAGGGCTTTGGATTACGATGAGTATCAATGAATTATGTATGTGCATTTTGAAAACTTATCCGTATATACAATGAGAAACTATATGTTTTTAAAATGTTCCATGTGTAATTGTTAATTATTTATTTTGTTATGGAAGTATATTCTTACATAAATTTCGTAAATAATTGGCATATTTTATGAATGCGCCTTTTTTATGCGGTCCCTATCCACCACATAAAAAAAAAATTGTAGTATTTCCATGAATTAGTTTGTTTTATGTAAGAATTTATGAATTTTTGAATATTTTTTTTGTGCGTTTGTTTTTATGTGGTCCCTATCTACCGCACAAAAACAGGTTCAACTGTATAGCCTTATACCAAAGAAATCACATTGCAAAAAAAACACACATGGCCATTTCTCTCATCTCATTTAAAAATGCTTTACCTGCATTTGATAACTGTTCAAATACTTTTTTCTAATCACAACTGACTTGAGATCAATATGCACTGATGTATTTATTCGAGATAGTATATGAATTTCCAAGAATTTTTCTGATAAGATATGTTTGGTAACAAGCTGACATCAATAATATTCTAACAATTAAGACTTTTCAGCGGAGGTCTTTAAAGTGCTGATTTATTCCAGAAGGATTAATTGCATATAATATGACAATGACGTAGATATAATAATTAATTACGCTAACATTACGAGTTACACAGTTTCCTAAAACAATTTAGTTTACTATAAAAATAATACAAGTATTTGATAATTTACATAAACTAAAAAAAGTCACTGACCTTTTTTTTTTTGTCTCAGATAAGTTATTTCATTCCAAATGGTTCATTCAGTCAATTTCTTGTTGTCATTTTAAATTGTTAGATAAAAATGTATTTTTCTCTACGTGCTGGATTAAGAGTATAGTATTTTATACGGAGATTCTATATATTTATATAATATCGCTAGATAGATTAGATATAGACTATGAAATCTATTGATCCAATTAAAAATGTCTGCTTTAATCAACCACTGTTGTCTTGAAAATGCAAACATTTTTTAATCTTCTTAATGATTAATGTGTAATGTTTTTTCAGACGATGAGTAAAGATGGAAGCCCTCCTCCCCCTCTGGGTTGAAGGAAGATTAGTTTGGATCACAGGCTTGACAAAGCGGACCACTTGCAGTGACGTGATAGCTTCCGTCATTCACTTTCAGAGGGGGAAATCGGACGGAATTCACGAAAAATGGCAGTATAAAGTCATCGAAAGATGGCGCTGGATGGAGAGACATTTACCGGGGAGATGTAAAGTTTTAAAAGTGTGGCAATCATGGGGCGAAGAAAGAAAAAATGTGTATTTTCTTATGAAGAAACGATCTACAAAGAGCGAAAACTCAAGTAAAGAGAAGAAATATACGAAGATCAAAATGCCGAGATCGAGACACAGCTATAAAAGTCACCGCCGGTTCAAGATGAAAAATGATCATCACATTTTTGATCGAGAACAACTCAAGAGTATTCTCGCTATGCAACAAAATGCTCTTGAGATTCAAAAAGAAAAATTAGCCTTACGGGAATCAGAAATAGAAGAATACGAAGCATTGACTCATTTCAGCAGGATCAAACAATCTGGAGAAAATTATCTTCAAGACCTTTACCTTGGAAATGAGGACCATTTATCCCTGCATCCACAGAAGAAAGCAGATCCTTTGCCTAATTTATCTGATGATACGGTAAGGGAGGCTACCCTTTTATATGAACGAATTCTGGAAATGAGCAAACGAATAGAAAAGCAGGAACAAAACATCCGTCTCTTATCGGCACAGATTCGCCACTCAGTATCGGTGAATGACCCCTTTGAAGTTTCTAACAATTCATTCGCTAATCAAAGTAACAGGGATCCGTTTGTCATTTCTTTGCAAAAAACCAAGATTCGCGCAGAGTGCTTAGCTGCAGTCAATGAGACCCAAAGGCTTGCTATGGAACACAACGAAAGAACGTTAGAGGAATGTGATAGAATCCTATCGCAAAAGAAGAACTCTCTTGCCCTGCTTCATAAGGATTTGTATAGAGCTGATGAGGAGTTGAATAATATTCAACAAGGTAATGTCGCGTATAATGGTCACGTGGAGGAATGGCAATCTGCTTTCGAAATTTCTCGGGATGATGTCGTTTTAATTGACAACAGCTCAGATACAGGATTGAGCTCTTTACAAAGTAGTTGTGAAGATAATGGTTACATTGTGAGCGAGAAAAACAGCAATTTTCTTGACACATTAGTTTAGTAAGATAGAGCAAGTTAACGTTTCTATGCGAACTAATTAAACTTTTAATTTGGACTTAAAACTAAATTGTAATGTGAATTAGATCTTAAATTATTTAAAAAAATGTGTGATACATATTCCAAAGAATTCTTTTATTTACAATTCAGAATAATTTAGTTCATGTTTTAGAGTAAAAATTTATTTTAAGGCAACCCGATAATTGTTGATGAGCTCAATCCTTCTAATGATGAGATAAAACAAAGTCTTACTATATTTAAATGGTATTTATTCTGTTTGAATTAGGTGAATGGAAAGAATATCAGAACAAATGCATTGTTTTTCAGTGAAGGTAGAAGGGAGATTGTGTTAGATAATTCTAGCAACAAAAGAACTTGAGGTATTTGCTAAAAGTTTTGAAATAACTTAAAAAATAATTTTACTTTTCATATGGGATTTTCAGTGAAGCTCTAGGATTTTATGTGCAATATTTTGTTGAAATAAATTTATTTTTTTCAAGTGACGCTGTATTTTTCAAATTTTCATGTAAATTAATTTTATGAAACATGGAAGACGCACATTCATTGTAGAAAGACATAAAAATGTCCCGAATAGTTAAACTTTGTTAAAATTTTTTGAAGAACGAGAATAGCCTTGTCACTTATTTAACTATTCTAAGATCTCTATTTGTCTATTAACTAAGATTTGCATGGAGTGTTTAGCTGCAGTAAATGAGACCCAAAGATATTATCATGAAATTTCGACACATGTCGTCTAACAGTCAGTACTACTAGGATATGCTTATAAAAATAAGTAGGTATCGCCAGTCCCGGGATTTATTGAGTGATGTGTTAAACAGATATAAAGAGGATCTGTAACCTTTTAATCGGTGTGTCCGTACAGTGTACGGGCACACATATTTTCTTTCCTTCTTTGATTTGCGCTTATTTTGAAATCCTTATGGCGTTATTATTTAGTGCTAGTGTTTTGGAAAAGCGACGTAGGTTGCCCATGGTACTGAAAGGCTTTTCATCCGACAGTTTTTTTTGTGGTCAAGGCGCAAATTTTTCTTTGAAGACGGCTGGAATTAAGATACTTAAAATTTGTGTTCTACTTGCAATGCTTTTGCGGTCAGACAGGCGACTTTTGTGAAATTACGGATAACTCAAACAACAAAGCACTTTTTTTTGTGAAATAAATTTGTATTCAGATTCAGAACTGTCTGCTGATTATTCTTCAGAGAAACACACACAAATGCCTCAACCGTTAAAAAAATTACTAAATAAAAATTTTTTCTAAGATATAGGAAAAATTCTTCATACCATGTTGAGTGTATTTACAACAAGTAATATAGGGAAATTTTTTAGAAAGTCAATTCCTGCTTGGGTCAACAAAGAAAATTTTTATTTTAGTTAGTTAAATTTAATTAATGAATTAATGTTTGAGAAAACTGTATTAACATCAAGCAGAAATTACGCAGAATAAATTTAAAATTAAAAAATAAATTTAATTAATAAATTGATATTGCAAAAAACTGTATTTACATCAAGGGTCATCCACTACAAGTTTAAAAAAATGTATTTGAACTTCAGTGGATGAATAAAACGTATTTTATTAACGATTGAAAATTTGAACAAGGTATATAAATAAATATATATGTATACATATAAGGAGAGGGTGAACTAATAGTAGGAATTGAAAACGTAGGCATTAAAGAGATTTTGTGTTTCACAATTGTAAAATAAAAAATAATATAAGAACTTCAAAATTTAAATTAAAACAAAATTCTTCCGTTTTCTCATTCTATTAAGTAAAGTTTTTAGCTATACAGAATAAAAAAAATTGCCTTTTTTTAAACATTTTTTGTAAAAAAAAAAAATGAACGCTTAAGTGGTTAATATATTATACTCAATTACAATAAATCTAGCTTAAATTAAAACAGTTATCAAGAAAATATCAAGTCAGAACATTAAGTAAAATAGCCACAATAATACATTAGCAAACTTTTAGTTTAAAAATCAAAGCCTTCCTCTTTATTTGTCTATAATGCAGGGTTAAAATAAAATATAGAAGATAAAATACAATTAGAAATAATGTTGCAAACATTTTTAAGCACTAAAATTAATTTGTAATAAATACAAATGTGCCTGCAAATGTTATCACAAAACTGATTTGAGAACTTACACTCTTGTCTTATGTCATGAATTACAATACCTTATCGCTTAACTAAACCAAACTTATTCAAAGGAAAATTGAGATTATTAAAGTTATCCTTATAGTTGGAATTGAACTGATTATAAAAACTATGTCATATTTAGTTTGTTATTTTAATCTGATTATAAATTATGTCATATTTAGTTTGTTATTTTAATCTGATTACCTTTCTAAGAGCATACAAGATGAGATTACAAAGGACTTCATATGTCAACACGTTCTTGTAAAGCAACAGATGGATCTCTCCTCAGAAGTAACCTTTACTTTAAAGGTTGAGAAGGTTTCTTTTCAAACTTTGAATCGCATACAGTGATTTAGCATTCTATTCACATACATACGAGTTCATTCCAAACTTTCATCTCAATGACTTAGAATGAAGATTCTCAGATTTCTAAAGTTGCCAAAAATGCAGCTTTTCTTACGTCGTTCTAGCTTCAGAACACACGTCATTAATTTCTTGACAGGTAAAATAAAGAAGATAAAAGAAGAAAGTCTAACGAAGTTTATATCTCTACTTGTATTGGTAAGAAATATTATGCAAGATTCTTCAATAATGAAAAAAAAAACTGTGTGGAGTATTGAAAACCAAAAAATATTGAAGGAAAACAAATAATTATGTTCATTGGTGTTTTGGTATGATTTCTGATGTGTTGTCCTGCATAAAATATGAGATAGTGAAGTCGTCTTTTGTAGTTGTAGAGTGTATCACATTAATTTAAAAAGCTGTATGAAATTAAAATAGTGTAAAATTATCAAAAACAACGTACATATATATGTATATATATATATATATATACATGTATACTACAAAAGGAAAGACAGTTTTCAGTGTTTTTTCTCTTCAGCCCATTTTGCATATATTTTTTTTAAAAAATATTTTAAATATACCAATGTATCATTTATATTGCTATAGAAAACGTTATTTATGTTTTGTAAATATAGTGCAGTGTATAAGAGTAAGTTGATTAAATAATTTCGCAGTCTAAGTTTTATTTTTGCTCCCATACAATTTTTCAAATTTTTTTCTTCTGTCAAGTACAAAAACAGACCCGTTTTCTTTGTAGCGGAAACTCGTTAAATCTGTCGAGTAAAAGGAGCCCTTTTTTCAGGCTAAAGTTATTTTTTTCTAGCTGATTTAAACTAAGAACATGAAAGGAGAGGAGGAAAAGATTCCTCACGAGGAGAGAGCTACGATATCATTTGTTATTATTAGATGGAAGGGAGGGAAATAGTCCTTTTCTATGAATGTAGCGAATACAACTTTTGCATTTCATTATTTTTTTTCGTGTGTACGAAAGGCTCTGAAGTTTTTTTTAAAAATTAATACATAATTTCAAACTATTATGAAATTTGTCAGAATAGCTGTCGTGTAAGAAGAGTCACTTTTCATACAAGGGTTTTTCCTTTTAATTTTTACTTCTTATAGGTCTAAAGAAATATTGCGTCCATCGTAAGCGTTAGTATATATGTGTCATTTGATCGAGGTTCAAAATATTCCCCTGAAGTTAATAAACAATCCTTCAATAGTATATACTCGTATATATATAGCAAATTTAGTCGATCAAAAAAACTTTAAATTTAATTTTTATATCGATCTTTTTATATTCCTTTGAATTCGAAATACATCTTACAAGAAATGGAATATGTTTCCAAATTAAGTAGGAACCATGCTAAGTTACATATTTAAAGAAATCAAGTTTATATTTAAAGAAATAGTTTTTTTAAAAATCTATTTTTGGTTAAATTTCCATCATAATTAAGATGACATTAGTAGGAGCATGAGGTTGTGTGTGTGTGTGTGATTTTATTGTTTTTTTCCAAAGTGACTTTTTTTCTTGAAAAATTCTTTTTTTTTTTAATTTATTTAATATGGAACTGAAAAGTGATTCCAAAAAGCATTTCATCGTTTTGGATACAAAACATAATAGTATTAATCCTAATATTAAATTACATGTATAATTTATCAATTTATCAGCATTTATATAATATATATACATAATCAGAGTAATTTTGCGCTAATTCACTATACTTACCTAAAGTAAAATATTAAGCAAGAGAGAAAGCAATAAGCTAATATAAGACATAGCTGCAATAATACATTAGCGTACTCCTAGGCTTAGAATTAAAGACACATAGTTCCTCATTATTTATATGTAATACTGGACTGAAATTAAGCTTAGAAGACACTTGGAAATAATAACAAAATATTTAGCATTAAAATTAATTTAATCAAAGAAGAAGCCCTAATCAAAGTGTATCAAAAAGTAATTTATACTAAGTCTAATGTAAATAGAATATATACAAACAAATTGAAGTCATTTTCTAGTATATAGACAGCATTTATATCCTAAATTTTGAGAACTTCATGGAATGAAAACATATCAGAACAGATACGTATTTTAAAATAAAAACATTTTAAAATAAATCCTATGTTTTTAACTTGAATAGATTTTTTAGAATAATTTGTCACGTTCTTTGACCCCTTCACTGCCAATTAAACGTTACATGATTCGCACCCCAGTGCCAACGTTTTTCACATAGTATGCAGTGTTTTTTAGAGGGGAAAAGGCACACAAATAAGCACATTTTTCTCTGAAATAAATAAATCTTTTTCAAACGCTGCCAAGGTCATTTGATTACATTCCAAAGCCTTAGGAAGTGTTTTACTGATAATATCTGCGCAAAGAAATAATCGTATTTCGGAGGGACATCAGGGGCACAAAAAGTACTGATTGAGCGAGACGGATATATGGGCCGGCGGCACTTAAGGGGCTAAAAAATTTTCCCTTCTTTTATCGGAAATACGATTATAAATATGCTAGCACAATAAAAAAATATTTAAGGAGCTCTAGATCAAATGGTTATGCCATATTGCGTATTGACATTAAAAGTCTTAAATTATTACAAAAAATTCACTAACAATTTCATTATAGATGCCTCTAAATCATTCTTTAGCAGCTTTTTCACTTATACTCGTATAATATTTTTTCACTTGAATAAGTCTTTTCATTACATTGTTGTTTAAAATTGAAATATCTTGCGCTTATGCAAACTCTAAATTGTGAGAAGTATACGTTTGATTACAAGAAAAATGAACCCTTTTCAGAATTCAGAAATATTTTTTAGCTTTTTTTGAGTAAAATTTTTTCAAAACTTTTTCATCATTTTAAATCAACCCCGTGGTGATTTAAGAGGATGGATTTTAAAGTTGTCCGCCTGATGATATTTAGTTTTTTAACAAATGAATTCTACTTCCTACACAACGGTACATGTTCTACAACACATTAAAAAAGCTACTGTACAAAAATGCTATTTCCCGGAATGCTATTAATATGCCTCTCCTGCTTTTCTAACCTTGTGTTGCATTAAGTCTCTTAATTAGAGCTCCGATTCAATTTATCATCTGCTCTCAACAGAAAGAATCTTTTTATTTAATCCCTCATTGATTGCGTGTCATTGGGATTTATGTCTCAGGGAAGAGTATTGCTTCTGATACGCTTCATTTATTTCATGGTTATGGCAGCTTTGAGAGAGGTTTTTCAGGAAAAAGGATAAATTTGTTCAACAATATTAAAAATGTATTGTTTATTGAAAGTTCAAAACCATAGCATATTTTAAATTCAAGTATAATAAGTATGTGATGGCTCGTTTGATTATGTAAAAAGGATCCCTTGAAAAGATTTAAATTAAAGAAAAATATGGATGATTTGTATATATAATCTTGTTCATCATATATTAGTATGCTATTAAGCTAACATAGAGCTATACGAGTGTATATGAGTAAATATAACAAGTGTATATTTACACATGTATAACTATAATATGTGTAAATATAACAAATAGTATAGGGGTCATAGTAATAGTAAAGGGGTCGTTTGATTATGTAAAAAGGATCCCTTGAAAAGATTTAAATTAAAGAAAAATATAGATGATTTGTATATATAATCTTGTTCATCATATATTAGTATGCTATTAAGCTAACATAGAGCTATACGAGTGTATATGAGTAAATATAACAAGTGTATATTTACACATGTATAACACATGTATTTAATGTGTAAATATAACAAATAGTATAGGGGTCATAGTAAAAGAGTGATCGCAGTAATACATTAACAAAATTGGAATTAGGACTACACGCACGCACTCACACACACACACAAACACAATACCTAGAAAAAATGCGAATACAGGTAGATGGTACCGAAATCAGCAGATTCAGTATAAGAATGTGGATACGGATTTATCCCGTGTAAGTATTAACATGTCTCAATAAGTATTAACAAAAGTGGAGGGATAAAAGATGTTTAAAAGGAAAGGAACTAAACATTTTACAATAGGTAGCTGGAGGGATAACCACCAACACCGAAAAAAAAATTCAGTGTCAGGTACGCCGTGCACATTTCGAGCAGCAACTAGCCACTGTTAGGACTTTCGTAGACTATGCTCTTAATATGACCCAAAAGAAGGAATCCAAGCACTACTAATTGGGGCAGTGGGATGGTGGAAGTACAGGTCCAACTCGCCCTATCCGATATATCATTTGAAAAGCCGCTCCATATCTATTTGCAGATCCATACATTAAACGCATTTCAGTGAATTTCCAATTAGTGCAATGATGCATTCTTTTTGAAACCTGTGCAAAGAATGATGATTCAAGTCAGCAAAGCGCTTTCACTATCGATCTCAACAGTGCCCTCTATCTCCTTCACGCTGCATTTTAACCCCCACATTCCTATACTAAATCTTTTTATTTCGATCCACTCAACCTACCTTCATTTGTTTGTGTCAGATATTTATGAAACACCTTTTATGAGGGAAAAAACACTAATGAGTCAAATCATTATGACCATCTCCACATTTTTTTAATGAGCTCGTCTAGATGACGTGGATTGCTCGGGATTAAATAGGAATGCTGTTTAACTGCTGCTGAATTATTCTTGCACTATTTTTTGCAAATGAAGGGAAAGACTGCTGATCTAGGTGAATTTGATTGAGGGTAGATTGTAATGGCCCAAAGGCTCGAAATAAGTATTTCCGAAACTGCACGACTGGTTAATTGTTCGCGGAGACTGTCTCGATTGGTAAAGCAAAAAAGGCGCCAGACAAAGGCTCGACTAATAGAACAATGCAGGTCCAAGCGCAAGTGTTTTGGAACTCTCAGTTCAATGGATACTGTTAGATATGGGACTGCGCAGTAGGCGTAACATTCGTGTGCCTCTATTAACAAAGCATCATTGTTAACAATGCCTACTGCGGGCACTGGCGTAACGTATTCCCCCACAACCCACACATCGTGAATGGTGGGGGAGGGGAAGGATTCTAATCGTGACATCTAATCCAGATACCATGTTCTGACTGACGCCAAGTACGGCTTGGGGCCTAAAACCTGACTTTGTAAGGGGTCCCTAATATTCTCCGTTACGCCACTGACTGTGCGGAACATCGTAACTGGACTATAGATACGTGAAAAAGAGTTGCCTGGTTCGTATGAATCCCTATTTTTCACTCATCCCGTTGAGGATCCTATCAGGGTGCGTCGTCTGCCAGGAAAACTGTTACTTCCCCCGTATACAGCAGATCATATAGGAAAGGGGGCGGCCGTATTATGCCTTCGGGGGATTTTCTCGGGGCGGCTCTGGGCGGCTCTGTGAGTTGGGGGCTATCTGAACATCATTATGGATCGTTTGCAACTTTAGGCTCCCTTCACACCAAGCGAATCCCAGTCAGTCGCAATCGCAGCAAATCTGACTGACCATGTTTTGCCTTCATGCCACCAAGCAAGTCTCAATACGAATCAATCTTTCTTCCATCAGTCTCTGTAGAACACGGATGCTGTTTTTCATGTTTTAAGACAATTAAGGTATCAAGCTATAACTTCACAACTGTACTCTTATTCATTTATTTCCAAATTAAAATACATTAAGAGGACTTGGTACCCTAAAAATCACAAACCTATCGTTTTTTTTTTATTTTCATTTAATCTTATTCTTTGCATTATTATCTTTCGATTGATATATCACTTGTGCATGTCGGAAAGTTACAAGTTGAATAAAACTTCATTTGAAAACAAATTAGGCAATTCAGCCACACCCCCTTTTTAGGAAAAAAAGCTAAAAAATGCGTTATGATAAAAAAAAAATCTATTTTATAAATAGAAGTAATAACTATAAAAAAGAATGTGTAGTATTAAAAGCAGAATATTTCCGAAGCAATACAATAATGTAATTTTTCTTCCTTGTGAAATGTGTGCATGTAAAATTTTTAAATTAAAGCATTTTATATTAATAATTTTATAATTTCAGTTCTTATTCCTGCTATATTTTTCATACAAATGTAATACTTTAATATTATAAGAAGAAAAACAGCTAAAATTTCTGTCGTGACAGAAAAAAAATTTTTTTTTAAGTTTTTCTTGAGTTTTCTTGTGCAATTTTAGTACTCTCTAAAAGTTGATCATTTATAAAAATGTGTGGGTTGAAAACATATGAAAATGCAATTATTTTAAAGAAAAACGTATAAGTAATATCTTAAAGTGGTATTTTAAGTTTAATTAAGCTTATAATAATTATTTTTTCAGAATTATAAACTTTAAAGTGGTTTTTCTTAGTTTGTGTTTTTCGAAGCCTTAGTGCATTCAAAATGCTACTCCTTCGACAATTATTTACCAATCACTTCAATTTTTTTCCTGCGTGTTAAAAATAAAGCATGTAATAAAATTAGGGATCCATTTTGTTATAAACTGAATACTTTTTTAAAAAAAAAATAAAATGTAAGACATGTTGGCTTTTTCGTTCATTTTTAGCCTGTATATCAACATTTTATTTTTTTTCTCAAAAACGAATGAAGTTATTCTAAAATCGATCCCTAAAGTTGTTAAGAACATCCATAAGAATATTATTAAAAAATTTCAGGTCAAAAAATTAATTTTTACAAAAGGAGTAGGATTTTAAAATTTTCCCAATTTTCTTCAAAAAATTAAAATTTTTAAAATTGTGTGAATAATATATGAAAATTTTCATCTGGTAACATTTTCTTGAATAGAAACATTGTATTATATGTTAAAATATAATTTTTAAATACGTAAATAAAGAAGTTTGCTCAAAGGGTGCCAAGTCCCCTTAAACAAAAAACATAAGAACTGTTTAATTTTTTTATATTTTCTCTGTAAGTTTCAAGTGTAATTACAGTTTAAAAAGAAATAACAATTATAAATATGTATTGTAATTGCATTAAAATGCAATTATTTTTACAAATAACATATTTAATGTTTTAAAAAGGCATTAACAACTCTTTTTTAAATTACAAACATAAAAGCGATTTTACTCGGTTTTTTAGTTCAGTAATCAATTAAAACTATACTCCTTTGCCAATTACTTTTTTGTTTGTGTTATCTAACATATAAAAAAATTGGGATCTATGTAGTAATAAAATTGAATCTTTTTTAAGAAATAAATTATCCACAGAATTGGTTTTTTTATTTTATTTTAGCGCATTCTTATAAATATATTTAATTTTTTCCCTCTAAAAATTAAATTCGTGCAAAATTGATCTGTCAAACTGTGTTTCAAACATCCTTCATAATATTATCCCCCCCTCACACGTTTTGCATTAAAATATTATTAAATAAAGAATAGAATTTTCAACATTCTTAAAATTTGATAAAATAATACATGCAAACTTAATTTTATTTTTTAGGTAACATTAGCAGCGATAATATACAATCTGTGCACTCGATGACAAGAGCTAGAGTTAGCTTGCATAATGAAAAGAATGCTATGAATACTACAGATACAAGCACCATCTATAGGCATAAAAACAAAATCATGCTGACACTAAATGTAAAGTCATTATCTTTAACACATCTGAAATCAGTGACTTGAATAGAAACTTTGTATGATATAATCACTCAAAAATTAAAAAAAAAACAATAAAAATCAACACACTCTTTGTTTAAATCCACTTTTTCTTTAAGAAATTGCAACATCCATCGAGCCCAACTGTTGATGCAGGATTGTAGAAAATCTGACTTGCTGAATCACGTGGGAACAAGATTTATGACAGATACAACCGGTTTCGACTGGTGCGAAGGCATGGACTGGGTCTAGGCTTATTTGAGCGGGAAATTAAGCCGAATCTTGGTCTGTCAGAATCGCTGTGGTTCAGGTTGATTGAGACTGACTGGGATTCGTTTGGTGTGAAGGAATAGCATCTGTCTTCCAGCAGAACAATGTCCCTGTCACAAAGCTCAAATTGCGTTAGAGTGGTTCGAGGAGCCTTATGATTAATTCCAATTAATGCCCTAGGCACTTAACATGCCGTATCTTAATCCGATAGAACATATTTGGGCTTTCATAGAAAGACAGCTCAGAGATCTAACACCACCATGTCGAAATATCTAGAACTTGCGTTATCCCCGAATTTTGGTAAAACCTGTCTCCTACCTGTCTCCTAGTAAAACCTACAATCGTCTAACAAGAACTTGTGATATCCATGCCAAGGCGAGTTGCATCTGTTTTTATGGCCAAAGGTGACGGAAAGAGTAGTTGAGCAGGTATTCATTGTATAGAATGTACGCCAATGCACGTTAAACATGTAAAGGCACAAGTCCTCATGTTGGCATGATGTGGAAGTTTGGAGAACGAGATACGAGCTCAGATGTCATCCTCAACGCTTGTTCATGGTCCCAGGGTTCGTAGGCTATAACCCTAGTGTTGTAAAATGCGAAGTTAATACACAGTAACTACGTCTATGGAGATGAAATCGGTTTCATTACTTTTGTAGGTCCTATGAAATTTCGAATGGATTGATTGTGAATGCGATGGAAAGTAATCGGTTGAAGAAGTTGTATTGACTGTGTTTTCTACTCAGTTACATCTCGCGCGCCCTCTTACGGTGAAAAATAAGAAGGCCGTCCACCTGGAAATATTATTTCAATAGAAATGGGAACAATAGAAAATTGCATAAATGAAAATTTAAAAAAAACATTCACAATAATGTAGTTTATATGCATATTTAAATGAGCTACAAATAATAAAATATGGATTGAAATCGGAGGAAGACTTAATTTTGTTACATTTCTTTTAAATATTCCATCTGACATTGACAACCCTGACTATATTGTCTAGATCAGTGTTTCTCAAACTGTGGGGCGCGCCCCCCTCGGGGGCGTGATAACCTTACGAGGGGGGCGCGAGCATATCGAAAATAAAATATTTAAAAATATTTAATTCACTGGAATGAATTAAAACAAAATGCTTTCAGACATAATAAAAAATGCACTTTTACTCTGATATAATTTATAGGCGCGATATTAAATCATCAAAAATAAAAACTTCTCCAATACCTAATTAGCTATCTTTGATCCTATAGCCAAACAAAAAACTTTTATTTTATTTGTTGTAATCCCATGATGAGAGATTTTTTATTACGCTTCCTTTTTAATCCTAACATACTACTCATTCAGAGAAAAAACAGATGCCGGACCCAGAATCGAAAAAATTTAGGAACATAAAAAATTCATCACTGTCATTATTTTTGAAATACTGCACATTATAGCTGTAATCTGTTTGACCGTCTAAGTTATTGGCACAGTTAGTTATGACCCCTCTCTTATGTGTTTGTTTCTCATTTAGGGAAGTTGTAAGTAATGTATTTCTGTGTTGCGCTTTTTTTCCATGAAAAGAGTATTATGATATTTGGAAAACCACAGAGAGTGTATATATATATATTTAAGTGTATTCTAAAATATATAAAGCACAACGAAAAATTTTTATTAGTAACATATATATTATCATAATGAATACACTTTTTACCCGGAAGTGGTCACGCGGGACACACAAATTACGAAATCGTTAATTCTGGCAAAACTGTTTATTTGTTACCAAAGAAAAGTTGAAAAGTCCTTGAAAGTAGGTAAGTATATTTTCTCATAATTAAATTATTCACTGAAATTACGATTTTTATTGTGTACTATAAAAATAATTATAAAAAAGGATTGGGGTGACTCAATAACCCCGCTGGACCATTAGTATCGAGTGCGCGCCTGCTCCAGGGTCAAAACATGTTGAAGTCTTTTCGCTTTAAATATTAAAAATAATACAATTATTCTTCATCTGAATTTTATATTATTGTTCATTATTCAACATCAATTCTAAATGATAATTCTGTAAGGCTTAAAATTATAGTTCGCTTTAAACTAATTATAATTTGAGCAATCATTTAAAAAAAACATTTTACATTTTTGTAAACATTGTCGCGTACTTGGCTTTACTCTCCTTACAAACAGCTATTACATCAAGAATGTTTCATTTTCTTATAAATGAACTCTGCAAAGAGCGGGCACTTCAGTCCGGTATACTTTTAATGTATCAGTGCTCCAGAATAGTTTATAACTAATTAATTAATACTAAATTAAGAACAAGTTTAATAAGTATTAACGACTTTCATGGGCTTGTCTTGCAAAGCAAAGATTTTATAAGGCATGCTTATGATTAGAATTTGACCCTCTGAGTTCTATTTCTATATTTAACAGATATCTATATTTTGTCTTCTAAGCAGCCACCGCATTTTGCAATATGTTCAATTTAAAAATTAGAGAAAGGAAAAATAACGCACATAATAATTATCCTATTATTTTATTTATTTATTACTTAAAAGTAGTATACAAAATTTAATACTTATGTTACTAATTTGTATGGTTTATAATTAAGATCACCTATTATAGCTTTAGCATCAAAGTTCATTTTTATTGCATTAAGTACATTATTAATGTATAAGGGGGGCGCGATAAAAATTGTGATCGAAAAGGGGGCGCCAGTATAGAAAGTTTGAGAAGCACTGGTCTAGACCAAGATACAATTGAACAATTCTACCAATTTTCCATCTAGTAGGGGGTAAATTGTCATCTTTTATAAGGCACAAGTCATTCACTTAAAAATTTTAGTTGGCAGAAGCCATTTTGGCCTTTGTTGCAATCGAGTTAAATACTCCTTGTGCCAACGTTTCCAGAACTGTTGAACTAGTTTTTGAATTTGTTGCCATCTAGTTAGATAGGAATTATTTGAGTCAATATAATTGGGTTCTGGAATACTTGTCAATGGCCTTCCTATAATGAAATGATCAGGCGTTAAGACTGATAGGTCATTTGGGTCATTAGATATGGGCGTTAATGGTCTGGAATTAAGACAAGCCTCTATTTGAGTTAGAAATGTTTCAAATTCTTCGTATGTTAATTTTGTTTCTCCAACAACGCGTTTTAAGTGATACTTAGTTGACTTTATTCCTGCTTCCCAGAGACCACCCATGTGTGGTGCACCTGGAACATTTTGATGCCATTCAATACCATTATCAGTTAAAAATGTACTAACATTTTGATTATAATTGTCTGATTTTGCAAGCTTTTCAAATTCCATGAGTTTGCGTTTTGCGCCAACAAAGTTGGAACCGCAATCACGGTATATGTCGCTGCATTTTCCTCTTCGGGAAATAAACCTCTTCAGTGCTGCAATAAATGCATCTGCTAAAAGATCAGTCACCAGTTCTAGATGAATTGCTCTAGTAGTGAAATAAACAAACAGAGCTATGTATGCTTTAAAGGATTTGGAACCTCTACCTTTAATGATTTTAATTTGAAATGGACCAGCATAATCTACTCCACAGCGCATAAAGGCAGGAGCAGGAGAAATGCGTGAAGATGGAAAATCACCCATCATTTGATTAGTGATGGAAGCTCTTACTTTGCAACATTTTATACATTTTCTGATTAAGTGTCTGATGACATCTCTATAGCACCTATTATCCAATATTGTTCTTGAATACAGGATTGCACAAGTTGTGTACCAGCATACAAGAGAATTTCATGATAATGTCTAACAATGAGATCTGTTAGAATGTGCCTTTTTGGCAGTAAGATGGAATGTTTGTGGCCGTAGGCAAGATTTGCATGTCGCAAACGATCGCCCATCCTGAGAATATTTGAACAATCTAAAAATGGATTGAGAGATAAAATTTTGCTTCTGCAAGATAGTGACTGATTTCCATTTAAATCATTCATCTCATTGTTAAACTCAACAATTTGCACTGATTTAATTAATATATACACAGCATTAGTTAATTCACTAGTTTTTAAAAATCCAATTATTTTATCTTTTGAATTTCTAAAATTATTAATAAATCTTAAACAATATACTATTACATGTTTAAGTTTAGAAAGAGAAGGGAATTTATGAAGTAAGTCATTAACATCAGGCAAGTGATTTGGTACAATAGTTGAGAGTAATGCACAATGCCTTTATTCTGGCACAGCATCATTCAATGAAGGAACAGAGGAGCCAGTCTGAAAAGGAAAAGTTTCATGTAAAAACTTGGGACCACACAATCATATTGAAGTGAGTAAAGTTAAAGATGATACACCACGGGTTGCAAGATCTACAGAATTTGCACTTCTACTGATACGATGCCATTGGGTAGCAGAAGACAACGTCTGGATTTTCGCCACTCTGTTGGCTATGAAGGTCTTCCATCGGCTGGCATGGGATCCAACCCAAGAAAGTACGATAGCGGAATCCGTATAAAATTGGGTTTGTGATATAGGGTAATTCAGAGCTTTACAAGTAAAGTCCATCAGTTTAACTAACAGAAGAGCTCCACACAATTCTAGTCGAGGAAGTGACAGGTTTCAGTGGTGCAACTCTTGTCTCGGCTATTATTAGTTGAACGTTGATTTTTTCTGTATCTGAAACAGAGCGACAGTAAATTACAGCAGCATAAGCCTTTTCGGAAGCATCACTGAAGCCAAATAGAGGAAATTGGTTTTCTGAATCGACGAGCAAGAATCGTGGAATTTTGATGTCTTTGACCAATTGCACATCCTTAGCCCCATTCAAGTGTAATTGTCTGGAGGAACTCTTTCGTCCCACTGCAACTGTTGTTTCCACAGTCTTTGCATGATTGTCTTATACTGGATTGTGATGGGTGACAGCCATCAAAGTGGATCGAAAGTCTTAGCAATTGTAGAAAGTAATGTTCTTTTGGTTAAGGTGCCTTCAAAAGATAAAGGAGTGATTTTGAAGTAAAAGACATCTGAAGCTGGATGCCACAGGATACCTAAGGTTTTTACTGTATCATCATTGTCTATATTCAAAGAAGCATTAGATAAACGCATATCTGAATCAATTGAATTTAAGAGTTCGTTGCAATTAGAAGCCCATTTTCTCAATACAAGTCCGGCCCTAGACAATATTTGAGTCAATTGGTTTTGTAGTTCCAAGGCTTCAGAGAGTGAATTGGCTCCGGACATCAAATCAGCAACGTAGAAGTCATTGAGAGCTGCTTTAGAAGCAAAAGGAAAATTATTTGCTTCGTTTAATGCCAACTGCTGTAAGCATTTTAGTGCAAGGTACGGCGCTGATTCAGTTCCATAAGCTATTCTTGTCAACCTCAAGTCTTGAATTGGCTTAAAAGGTGAATTACATCAAACCATTCTCTGAAAATCCGAATCTTGTAGTGTTATTTGCCTATAAATTCTTTCTATGTCTGCTGTAATGGCTATTTTGTGCGTCCTGAAGCGAAGGAGTAATGTTGTTATGTCAGTCTGTAGCTGTGGACCAACCATTAATTTATCGTTGAGAGAAATCCCACTTGAGGACTTTGCAGATCCATCAAACACCACGCGAAAATTATCTCCATTTTTATTGGGTACTGGGTGATGCGGAAGATGAAAACTGGAACTAGCTGGAACGTCAATCTCGTTTTCAGGTATTAACTCCATGTGACCAAGTTTCAAGTAGTCATTCATGAATTTGTAATATTGATCGGAAAGTGATTTGTTTTTACTAAATCGACGTTCAGTTTGCTGTAGACGATGCACGGCAGTGTCTCTAGATGAACCAAGTTCATCACTAGAGTCTCGGAATGGAAAATTGACTGCGAATCTGCCTGTTGAGTCCCGAGTATGAGTTCTTTTGAAATGATTCTCGCAAGCAATTTCTTCATTCGTGAAAGGTTTTGTTTCACAGAGTTCCTCTAATTGCCAAAATTTATCAAGCTGAAACTCTACTACATTGTAACTTGCATGATTTGAAATAATTCTTTGGAAATAAAGTTTTGTTTTTCCAAGAACAACCCAGCCGAAAATGGATTCCATTGCAGTTAAAGATTGTCCCTGAACATTTAAATGGCTATTGAGCAGGATTTCTCCAAATACGTCAGCACCAAACAAAATGTCTATTGGGCCTGGCTGGAGACAGTTGACATCTGCTAATTTTAAAAGCTTAAATGTATTCAAAGCAGACGCATCGATTTGAAATTGAGGAAGGTCACAGGTGATTTTGGGTAAAATTAATGAATCTACAGTAATACTTGTGTTTTTGTAAAACAGTGATGTTATTTCTAACTGAACTAAGCCTGCTACCCTTCCCACCTTTCGCGAAATTAAGCCGTCTACATTTATGTTTACGCTAGTGCGTTTAAGTTGTAATAAATTTACACAACTCTCTCTAACAAATGAGCCTTGACTGGCTGAATCGATGAGTATTCTGCATTTTTGTAAAGCGCCATTAATGTCTTTAACATTAACAATTGCAGTAGGCAATAAAACAGCCTGAGAGGCAGGTACTGTTACGTTATTGCCACAAAGCGTGGAATCCTCCGTATGTATATCGCATACCTTGTTGTGACTTAAATTTTTGTTGTTATTTGAAATTTTGCTATTATTTGGATTTTTTGAACATAATAACGAATTATGTGATTTGGAACATAATTTGCAAACACCTGCACGACATTTGGAAATGTGATGCGTTTTATTTTCCCTAAGACAATTAAAACACAATTTGTATTTTTTAACAACATCCTATTTTTTTTTAATCGGAAGTTCTAAAAAACTATCGCACATGAATAATCCAAAATGTGCATCGCTATTACAATGTACGCAAACATTCGAGACTATTTGTGAAGAGTAAGAATTTTTTTTTATTTGTGTTGGTCATTTTACTTCCCCCGCTTCGAAGAGAACAGATGTTTTTTTCTTTCTGGCACTTGGCTAAAGACACAATAGTGGTCACCCTGTTTAAAACGAACGATTTAAACTCGGAGAAAGAGGGATTTTTTTGTTTGTTTGTTCGAGAGTCCAAACGCGTAATGTTTCGGAGTCGAGTTTCCCCCTTAGCAAGAAAATTATGAGGGTGCCCCAATATTCTACGGGTTGCCTTAAGGTTTGCAGGGTGTCAATGCACTATTGGGTAGTGTCAATCAGCTTTCGCAATCCTAAATCTGATTCTTGTTTTAAAACAGGCTGTGAAACTAATTTATTTAATGCTGCATTTATAATTTCTGCTTCATTCTTATAGCGCTCAGTTAATGCATTCCACGCCTTTTTATAATCATCGTTTGTTATTTGAATGGTTTGTAGTAAAGTGGCTTTCTCGCCCTTTACAGAGAGTTTAAGATACTGCAGTTTTTGACTATCACTTAAAGTACTATTATTCCCTACACTCGCTAGAAATAAATCGCGAAACGAGATCCAGTCTATATAATTTGAAGTGAATACTGGCAATTCTATGTGAGGAAGTTTTAAATTGTTTACATTAGTGTTAACAATGTTTTGGCATGCATTAGTATTATTATCATTAACAAGTCTTTTCATTTCATCTTTTAAAATAATTTTTAGTGTATCTAATTTAGAAAATAAATCATGCATTTCCATTTCATAATCGTTAAAATGTTCATCTGCACAAGTGCTTAAAAGATTATTGTTTAAATTATTTATTTCAATATCTATTGAATTAACATCTATATTTCATAAACTTGAATAATGGATACAGTATTTTCTTGATTTTGTAAATCCTCTATTTTTGAAACTAAACGAGATAGCTTACCTTTTAAGATTTTCTTTTGTTTAAGAATGGCGTCCCTGTTGGATTTGTTTGTGACCTTCCCCAAATCGAAGTTGAATGCTTGCAATGATTATTGAGTGTTTTTGTGCTTGATTACTGCGACAAATGTCACTTCATCCATCAAATGTTTTGACTTGAATGCTCTGGTAGCTCGAGGGACCAAATGAATGCGATGATAAGTAATCGGTCTGGTCCGATGAATCTGGTTCTGGTTTGAAGAAGCTTTACTTACTCAGTTACATCCGGGGGCTCTCACGCGCTCTCTTACGGGGAAAAATAAGAAGGTTAATTGGTTGTTCATTTCATGTGGTTCCAACACGATAACCATCCACAGTTAGGTTACGGAGACGACATTTTAGCTGGTACCCTACTCTCCGAATTTCCACAGCATGCCAACGTAAGGAGTTGACCCTCGATCTCTACTCTGTACGTCATCAAGAGCACTATCGACTGAAGCAAGGCTGGAGATGAGTTCGAAATGATAACCATTCAGTTTTGAAGGGAACAAAAGAATTACGATAATATGCACAACTAAAATTAATTAAATTAATACTTCTTTCTAAGTAGAGATTTGTTCATGTAAAATTCCTTATTTAATCAAAAAAAATATTTTTATTATTTCGTAAATTGGCATTTGTTACTCAAATGCTATTACGAAATATACATCTGAAAAATGTATCGGAACTTAATAAAATACTACTTGAAAATTGCTAAGGAACAACTGCCTTCGTCGTTCCCTACTGCAAAACAATCACTATAAAAGGAAATGCAGAGGAAGTAATAGTGAAGGAACTATTATCTGTATGAAGCTCTTTTTCCATTTGAAAGCTCATGCAGTTAGGCCTTTGATGAAAATAGCATTATAGATTGTGAAAGCTTACTGTGAAATTCAGGTGCGGCAATGATTTAGTGCAAAATGTCTGCTAGCATCATTTAAGTGCTTACGCCCGTGAGAGAGCAATTGGATGGTTCGAAGCAGGTCAAAGTGTCGCTACAGTAATGGGAGTGTCAAAAAGTGTCATATGGTAATTAAAACAGATGAAAATGCTGTGTGAAAGCATGCCAGTCATCGTGGAAGAAACAACACTCCTCGAGAGAATCAATATGCAATCCTCGTGGAGGGAAAAAACAGACATCTCACTCCTAGTCAGATAGGTGCTGACCTTGCAACCGCTATCGATACAAATGTATCAGCCAGAACCATTTTTAGGTTATTAAAATAGTTCGGTTTGTGTGCCTGTTCAATGCCTCCCGTTTTATTCCTCGAGATAGATAACGTTAATGTAAAGAGCATATTGATTGGGTGAACAATAATGGTCTCCGATTCAGACCGTTTTCCTGAGACAAGTGATTCTGAAAGACCAGTTCGTGTGAAGAGAGAGGGAAAGTACATAATGTTTAGGAACGTCATCGGTATGTCCAAGGCGAATGGCACTAAGTGCACCACTTCACATCTTTGAGCGAGGCCCCGTTGCATTGAAGCTGTAGAGAAGAAATATTATTCTGGAGAATGTGTGTTCGCCTTTTGAGGGGTATGGTAGATCCAGACTGGGTTTATAGATGAATGTTATAGACGCCCAAACAGAGCTACCGAAGTATCTACCACACTAGAAAGTGAAAATATTGAACGTATGACATAGCCTGCTTACTCTCCTAATTTAAATCCTATTGATCATGTCTGGGATGCTCTTGGAATATGTGTTTCTGAAAGAACCTTCCCTTCCTGAACCATCCAACTGAAATCTCTTTAAGAGTGGAGAGGAACAGTATCTCCCAGACCTCCTCAATAGTTTAGTAGGCAGTATAAATAACAAGCAAAATGTGCATTAATGTCCGAGGAGTTTTCGCCCCTTTGGAAGGTGCTTCTAACTGTTTTATTCTGGCAGGAAGACCCATTTTTCGTGTTTGTTTCGAAATGCTCTAAAGAACATCTTTTTTTTTTCGTTTTCCATTCGGAGAAATACCTGTTTCATTTTGCATAGCAAAATAATATATAATATAATATCTCTACTATGAAATTTCACTTCTTTAATTAACGTTTATTATGAATATTCCGAATAATAGAACTATTCCTTGGCAATTGTCGTGTAGTATAAGTTAATATATTGCAATTAAATTGGAATACGTAACAAAATATGCAAGCCTTTTTCCTGGAATGGTGCCATACAACAAATTATAACATCAACTGATGCATGAAAGATTTAAATAGCTGCTGAAATTCGAGCTGAAGTCTACGGAATACTTGCTAATGCTTAGGAAGTTTCAATAATAATTTCTCTCTGACGAAAGTATTTATATGAATGATGATGTCAAAAAGTAAAACACAATATCTTGAACTAGTGGAAATTCATAAAAGCTTTTCAGTTATAATTGTTTGTTGAAAAATATCTATATGGCAAGATATTATAACGTTTTTTTTTAAAAAAACAATTCGTTTTATAACATTCAGTTCTCACTGAAAACTATATTAATAGATTATTATCGGGCAGTTCCAATGCCTTCGGTGAGAGAAAATAATAATGAAACAGTTGTAGTGATTAGAAAAAGATAAAACTAAATCATAGCTTTAGAAGTCATTAACCCGCTTTACCCAATTATTTCCTGGAAGAGTTATTTGAAACCGATATCCCAGCTTTTTCCCTGTTTCATAGAATAACCTCGGTTCTTAATTTAGGAGACTTTTTCTTGCTTAAATAGGAAACGCTTCAAGGATGACTCATTCCTAAGAATTAATGATGACAAATCTCAATTTGATAGGCATAATGAAAATGGAGGAATTGTTTCTTTAGCTTGATTGATTGTTTATTTATGTCACAGCGACGCGATGGACCTCTACAGTAGAACTGGCTCATTCAGATGAAAATAGAGCATACTTAATATCTTGTAGTGTTCTCATCTGAGAACCTTTTCTGAAAGTTCAATGGAATTTTTGTGTGTAAAGCGAAGTCCAGTCAAGTTCCAAAGAACCACATTAATAGTAAAACTCCAACTTACAGCTACTCATTTACAAGAATTTCCTGTTATTCCGAATTGTACATGAAATTGCAAACACTGCACTTTAATATCACCAATATTGTTACGTAGGCCCCCTGATAAAATAGAATTTCTATTTTAACAACAGAAAAACTATTAGTTAGCTGAAATATCTGAATATTTCTGATTTTCTTGTATTGTTTCATGTATAATAACAATCCATAAGAAAATGTTTGCTTTTAGATACTGATTTCAAATGAACAGAAGAACAAAAATTATTCGGTTTTCATGAAAAAAAACTCATATTTTTTTTTAATGAAAACGTTACATAAAACCGCTTTTCTTAGAGGATTTGTGTTAACGAAAGTTACTATTTAAAATATAACGAAGAGGAAAGTAGACTGAGGCTTAAGTGAGAGAAGCTACCGGAGTTTAAGTGAAAGGAGTCAATTTAGGATGCTTAGTATTGATGCGGATTTCATCTTTAAGCTGAATGTTAAATCAATTATTACAGAAATTTCAGTTAGTCATTAGTCTGATAGCTGTCATAGCTTCGATCGAATTTAGACAATGATTTGATAGTCACAATAAAAATGCTCGTTTCATAAATCTCTTTGGCGAATCTTTACATTTCCGTGGGTGAGAGTTGGCGGCACTATATTGTTTATATAATGACTTCATATATATTCAGAGTACTCGATACAATACTTCTTGATGCAATTCGAGATAAATATAAATTCAGTTGATATCTGTAAAATCAGAAAGCAAATAATTTCCTCTCATCAGGAAAGTCCATTTAGAATAAACTATTTTCCTGTTGCTGTAACTATGAATGCACTCAATGGACTTGTAGAGATGAATTAATTTTTATAGAACTTTCATTTCATCTTCAGTCGTCGGGTCAAAATTTCTTAGCTGGAAAAAACTTTTTCCTAACTCTAAAATAATGCATGCTGTACAGGAAGAATGCCAAATGGGTTGTTTAGAAACGTCGCCTTTTGAAGCTTCACTAGGGCTGTCGGCGGTGGACCATGCCCAAGGGACGAGGAGCAAGTAACACACTCTCCGAACTTCCACGTCCCTTCAATAGGAGCCTTTAACGTGCATCAATCCCCCTATTCAGTGGCACCAGGAAGGAACGCTAGAGTTCATGACCAGGATTAATCGGCGCGACCAATTGGAAGGCTAACTCAAGTCTAATAAACGTAAAAAATTCAAAATCGTAAAATAAAAAAACATTAGTTAATTTTTTAAGAATATATATATAACGTAGGATTGTGTGTGAGTGTGTGTTTTTAATAGCATAAATATATATATATAAGCAATGGTTTTAACTGAAATGACGACTAAATTTTGACACTGAGTTAGTAGAGTGGTAAGTATCACATGAATTCGTAGTTAGCGTTATTTCTTTGTTTCTGAAATGGTGCAAAAATTTGGATAGATCAAATGCCAAATGACGGTAGCTTAAAATTACGAATACCATCACTAAATGCCCCCGTGTTGCTTCAGAAGGTGACGTAAGTAAAGTATTAATCTATTACTAATAATCACTAACAGAAGCTGTGGTTTATTAGTAGCCAATACACATTTCTAAAACTTATTATTAAGACTAATATACGAATTTTTGTTAGAATATCGGCCATTTTACAAATGTCCTCAAAAATGTGTTTTATAAAGATTTATGAATAAAATATGTGTGTAAAATATGCATAGATAGAATATGTATGAATAAAATGTATTCAGACATAATCAAACAAATTACTCGAAAAATTTTAAAATTTTTGTAAAATCTTTCACACACACTTTTCTAACTAATCTTAAAGTTCAAACCACGCTAAGTCACTCCAAAAGTAGCAAATTACATTTTGCATGACGTCTTTTGAGAAGGTATTCAAGAATGTCTTTAGAAGCAATTTTATACTGATTATTATGTGATCTATAAAAAGAAGAGAATAAATATCATTTTCATATTATATTGCTTTGTAGTAATAGCTCCCTTCAATAAGATTGAATGTAGCATTTCCTATACATATGTGGCTATTCAAGTAATAAAAATATTTTATTCTGGATGTTCAGTTTTTGTTACTATTCCCGGTTTTTAATACGGTATATTGTTTTCCGGGAACGATTATTATTTTTGCACACGTCTATCAGACTCTAAAATATTTCCCATCGAAATCTTTCCTTAACAGCATTTACTACCTAAATGCATTCCAATGAATCCTGGGGTCATGTGCTTAATGATCGGGTGACTGCGTCTTAAAACTCAACATGAATTTTTTTTAAAGGAGTTTCTATAGATTTCACAAGCTTTCGAAAGATTGAGCGCAATCTAGTATTTCTGTCAGTGGAAGGAGAGTGAAAGGAGGAAGAGAGAGAGAGAAAATCCTAAACATTTCCTCAAAAACATTAAGGGAAATGAACCGTGTGTGTTTTCACTTTTTTTCGCAATCGTCTCAAACAATCATCTGAATACCACGCATAATATTTTTTAAATTTTTTAACACTATGCATTGCATAAGTTGTATATTTATAATATTAATATATATATGTACTAATTATACTTGTATATATATAATATTAATTATACTTGTATATATATAATACAAAGTACACTTGTGTATATATAATACTAATCATACGTGTATATATATAATAATAATTATACTTGTTTATATGAAACATTATAAGTGTAATATATAACCATTGTTAAATTATCTAATTTTTAACTGCCTTTATAAAAAATTAAATTATATTTTTATATAACTAATCAACCTATCTAGCCAAACTTTACATTAATAGCAAAAAAAATCATATATTAACACTTTGATATCAATAGTTAAATTATATATTAGGTTGGGGAAAAAGAAATCCATTATTTTTTCGGTAGATGGCTCTAGTGTCGATATCTTGTGAAGTATCGATCAAACAATTTCAAATTTAGGCTCGTTGTCAAGGTGAAACCACACTAAAAATTTATTTTGCTGCTTTTTGTTTGGTCCGTTCAGTTGTGAGTTACAGGGTGTTATAAAAATGGAAGTCAACAAAGAGAAAATTCGGTACATTTTACAGTTTTTCTTTGATAAAAGTGAAAATGCAAACCAGGTGGCTGAAATTGCAAATGGTGTTTATGGTGCCGATAATGTAACAGCTAATTACGTGCAACTTTGGTTTCGTCGATTTCGTTCAGGCATTTTTAGTGTCAAAGTTGCCCCCCGCCCGTCATCGAAAATATCGATAAAATCACAGAAATAATTGAATTTGACAGGCATGTTAGTAGTCGTAGCATCACCCAGGAGCTAAAGATCGACCCTAAAACAGTTTTAAACCATTTGCGCAAAGTTGGATTCAAACAGAAGCTTGATGTTTGTGTGCCACACCAATTAAAACCAAAAATATGATGGATCAAATTTCCATCTGAGAAGCCCTGGCCAAACGGAATGAAATCCACCCATTTCTTAAGCAGATGGTGACTGGGGAGGAAAAATGGGTCACATACGACAATAATGTGCGAAAACTATCGTGGTCAAACGCAGTGAAGCAGCTCAAACGATGGCCAAACCAGGACTAACATCCAGGAAGGTTCTACTGCGTATTTGGTGGGACTGGAAAGGAATAATTCATTATGAGTTGCTTCCGTAGGGCTAAACACTAAATTCAAATATCTACTGTCAACAACTGGACCGTTTGAAGCTCGTGACTGACCAGAAACGGCCAGAATTGGGCAACAAAAGAGGTGTTGTGTTCCAACGCCAGGCCACACATGTCTGTAGTGACTCGCTAGAGACTCTGGGATCTTGGTTGGAAAGTTTTAATGCATCCACCATATAGTCCGGACCTGGCACCAAACGATTACCCCCTTTTTCTCGCATTGCAAACTTCCAGAGTGATAAAAAATTGGGATCAAGAGAAGATTGAGAAAATCGATTGCTAAAGTTTTTCACCAATAAAGGCCAAGACTTCTGTGAGAGAGGTAATACGAAGCTACCTTTAAAATGGCAACAAATTATACAACATAAGGGTACATATTTGATCCAAATGGGACAATTTGAAACATGTTAAATAAATTTTGAATTTCATGCAAAAATAATGGATTTCTTTTTCCCCAACCTAATATATAATTATAATTATATTTTATTGATATATTACCCTTAACGTCCTCGATGACTATGTTTCCCGACCTACTACAAAAGCAATTTGCTCTGAACTGTTAATACAAGATTTCAATGATTTCTTAAAGGAATAGTTCCAGATTTGTATGCATTTATTATAGAAGCTTTCTGGATAAACAAATACTCATTCACATGCGCGCATTTCTTCATAAGAAAATATTGTGTGTGCGGCCTATCTTTAACAATAATTAGACTTACGTAAACAAATTAAATAGTCTTATGTCACACTATTTTACAGTTTTCGTGTCGTCATCAATCGCAACGTTAATAATCAATCTATTAATCAGTCCCATTCCATTTTATGGCCACGGTTGAAGAGAGGTCACGTTCGAGAACTCGTGGCTTCTGTTGAGCCCTGATGCCAGTGAAGACTTGCGGAAAAAGCTGATACGCATTCAAATAAATCTGTTCCAAGTTCTACGTTTTCACGTTGACTTGGCGTGGTGAGGAAGTTTGAAAGGAATGGGGTGCCAGCTCAGATATCGACCTCGTCAGTTCATCATGGGTTATGAAGTTCATTGCCAATAGTCCTCGAAGGGAAATGCTAATAAAAAATCAATTAGTTGCATTCTGTTTTCATAGATTTTAAATTGAAACAAAAGACTTCTTGGAGACTTCTTATTCAAGTTCTTTTTTTATCGTATATTAAACGATTATATCATATAATATTTTTTACTCGGTCTCTTTATTAAACGTGCTAAAACGAGTCACTGGTTACATTTTTAATTCCTTTAAATCTTCTAGGAAACTGTGGAGAATGCAATTGTATAGATACATAAAAATTAATTAAGTCTTAAATTTTTGCTATGAGGAATTCAATTGTTTTATGGAATATTGATTATGGAGCACGCCTTTTGATTCATTACTTTGAGTTTTGAATCTTAGTTCTGAGTGATGTTGTGTGGCAGAGCTCTGTTTAAAGAGATGTTCGCATCAATTGCATCGGACATTCCAATGAACAATCCTAACGATTCTGACACTCTTGTGGAATTCAAAACTATTTCTGCAATATTTGTTAAAGAACGTATTTGCCAAAACTTCCTCTTTAGCAACATTTTGAAACATTTACAATGAATTAAAAATCATAAATGGGTTGTTACGATTTTATTTTCTTATTTTACTTTTTTACTTCTGTACTTTTACAAGTTTTGTATTTTTCAAATCATTGAGATTGAAATGCAACTTACATAAATAAAATTTGTTTTTGAATGGAGCTCTGATATATAAGGATCCCCACTTCATATCTTATATTTTTTTATTGATATCAATTGTCTTCCAGTTTGAAATATTTTCAAAAGATATGTTCAGTATGTTTTACACCTCCCTACAATACTCATAGGACAATAGCTGGCAATATATATATTTTTTTCTTTTATCTGAGTTGAAATATTATCAAGGAGTTTTCAAAAATTCTAGACAGACTTGAAATGCTCCCTAACTTTAAACATCATATAGAGAGTAAATATCAACAACTTTTGGGATATAAAGCGCATTATGAATTAAGTTTTCCACCAAGTTGCACTCTCATCAATTAAAATCTTTTTTAGAGAGCACTTAACTTAAATTTTTTGCATAAACTCCTTGCTTAAAACCATTGGAAGAAAATTATTTGCATCAAGAAAAATGGTCCTATTCTTCTTAATATATAAAATGAAAAATAGTAATTAGTTTCGCATCTTCTACTCAGAACGTTTCACTTATTTTTTTGAAAACGAACCCACATCATTTGAAGAAATTTCTTCGATCTGCATGATACGAAATAGAAAAAATGAACCATTCCTTTGCATCAACGCACCATGTTCTATGTTACACGAGTTAGCAATGTGATTGGCTCTCCAAATTACCCCCTATGGGATCCGAAAACTTTTCAGATATCTGTCTTCAAAAGCATTTCTGTTTAAAGAGGGCATATTTTATTCAAAAAGTTGTACGGAACTGAAATAATTCCAGGGGTGTCCGCTAAAGTGAGCGCTCCTCCTCGGAATCTGCTCACCTAAGCTTCTTCGGACTTAGTGCCCCCTGGTTGCGTATTAATTTCAATTTTCATCAGCCCCCTCGAATAGGCGAGGGAGGACAGAAAAGTCACGTGACATAACAAGAGGTATAAATCGGCTCCCTTACCTTTAAATGTTGCCACTACCTTTTCTCAGCGACATCGCTCCGGAGTTTTTCCGGTTGACGAATTCTCGGACGCAGGAATGGGCAACAGATGCGATTTCTATTGGACGATCCTTGGCCTCTTCATGCTGCTTTGGGGAACATCCGGTGAGTGCTTGAAAAATTCAATTCAAAGAATCAATTCATCTTAAAACGCGTCAAGATAGTAATTCATGAAATAAAACATTTTTTAAAAGAAAAAAACTGGAATTGCTTCATAAGGTTATTCTTTATAGAAAAAGAAAAAGGAAATAAGAATTTGTGAATACAAAAGTATAATCAGATGAAACCTCTTTTTAAATCAGAGATTTGATAAACGAGATTCCATATTGAAATCATTACTCGTGGGTGTTCGTTATTCCTGTCTTTGAAGTAATTATGAATTTTAAAAAAATCATGAATCCCATTTTAAGCGGTATGTGTAGTAGAGAATTAAAATTTCAAAAAATAATTTAGTTATTTTTTATTCCTGAGCTAAAATTAAAAAATATATATAATGAAATTGTAGAAATTTCTGTAAAAAAAGCAGTTGCTAGAACAATACAATTATATTTTTTTATATGAAAGCAAACACTTGCAGAGAGAGAAAAAAAAGAGTTAGAGGAACAATGAATTTTAATAGAATATATTACTTACAGAATTTGGAAAAAAATTAGTATTTAATTGGATTTGGAATTATTTTTTCTTAAAATTTTATTCTAAAATAATATTCGTACTACATTGCAGTCTTGCAGAATATTTACGCTATTGCTTTTACATCCTCTTAACTAATTGTACGCAAGAAAGGTGTTTTAAAAAGGCCAATATATACTATTAATTGTCAAAGAAAATGGTTTGACAAAGTAATTGGAAGCAAAAATAGGCTTCTTCTCAAAAAAAAAAAGAGAGAGAGAGAAAGCCTCAGATTCTCTCTTAAGAAAAGAAATTTCACGAAATCGTATGAATTATAATAAAAAAATTATCTTCACGTAAGATTTCGTTTGGAAATGAAGGAAATGTATATTTTTTTGAAGAGAGACAGCAATTATTTAATTTAATACTTGAAGTTTTTAAAATGTTCTTTAAGTGGGGTGAGATACATTAAAGTTTCATAAAATACTAAGACTAGAATAATCATGCAAAATTCAAAAAGCGTTTCTTAGCAGATGCAGTCGCCAATTTAGCAGTTTCGAAAAGTACTAAAATCATGCAATTGATAAATTGTGTCAAATACTAATAAAGTTTTATTTACAGAAATTGTTTAAAGGATTGAAAGGGAAAAAAAGCAAAATTTGTTAATGGCATATACTTTTTAAAAATTTACTGAGAAACTTAAAGGCTTTCACAAATATTATGCATCATTAACAATATTTTTTTAAATTCTAATCACAAAAATCAGTTACAAATTTTATATACATTTACACGAAAGAAAAAGTTTTAGTTACACATATTAAAACAAGATATTTATTTATTTTTTTAAAAAATTACACTACCAAACATTTATCGTTATTTATAATATAGAACAAAAATATAGAGCCCTTTTTAAGTACAAAACTATAAATCTATAAAAATCAACGCATTATCACATAGTTAAAAAAAATAACTACTAAGTCATTTTATATAGTAGCGATAGTATATATAAAAAGAGGTAACTTGTAAGGAATTTCAGCATATTTTCAAACAAGTATCTTGAACTATATTTGCGTTCAAGCGTCCATTTTAAAATTTTATCTTTTTTCTTAATTCTTTGGTTAATCTTAAAAGCGATAATTTTCTCTTTATTCTGAGAGTTTTTCATTTTATAAGTTTGTCATAAGATTTATTTAAAATCACTGTTACGTAAATTTTTAGAAAAATGTAATTTGAATTTAAAAAAAAAAGAAAAATACAAAAAAAGAGAGATTTTTACAAGCTATCAACAGCTATATGTCTTGTTCCCTTGTGAAATGTTTTAAAAATAATATAAATTATGCAATGAGTTTTTATACATCTCTTTACTAAATTTCGTGAAAATTATCTGATCCAATGATTGCAGAACATTCCTTCATATGCAGGAAGTTCCTTCCTTCCATTCTATTTAAGATAATAGAGCTCTTGGTTAGAGACCACACACACACATCTTGTTCTCGTTCATCTCTTGATTCATCAGAAATTGAAAAAAAGAAGCTTCTAAACACAATGATAAATGCCTGCGCTTCATGACATTTTGATATCTTTTCTGAATTGAGCGTAGGATTTCAGAATCACAAAAAGGAATTTTTCATATTAGTTGAAATAATTAAGTAAATTTACACTGCATTATCCATGTAACCAATCGATGCGATTGAATGTTGTATCCTATAATTCACTGGAAACTTTTGAATTGTAGAAAAGAGCTCAAACTGTTCTTTGTTTGTCATCCACTAAAACAGTATAAAAATGTGATCAATATCTTCAATGTTTAAAAATGGTACTTGGTACAGATATTTTAAGGATTGTATTTCCCACATATTTGTTTCTTGTTCACGATTACGTAGAATTTCTTTAATTCTAAGTTCAATAAAGAGAAAACTGGATCCAAAAATCATACATATGCACCAATAATTTGAAACTTGACTTTTATTCAAAATTATACTACTCAACTAAAATGAAACAAAGATGTATTTTTTAATTGTGTAAATGAATTCATTTATTTCATTGTGAGCTATATTTTAAATTCTTTTAAGCGAATCAGAATGAAAATATTTTATCACCAATCCTTAGAAAAGAGAATTATTTCTATTTCAGTACTTATATCATGAATGAGCGAAATCAAATGGCATTAATTATTCATAAGTATCTTTAAATTATTATATTTAATCATTGAGTTGTAAATTGCAAATGTAAATTAGCAAAATTTATGTTGAAACTTAAATTGCCAGTTCTAAGGATTTCGAAGCTCTAACGAAATAAATGGCAGTCTTATGAACTTCTTTCCTCTAAATCATTTTTGTTTCCCCCACTCATAGAATTTTATTGTCTACTACAATTAAAGCTAATTACATCCATTTAATTTTTAGTCTACTTCACTACTCCTATGATACCCATGATATACACTATTGCGAATTAAAATAACTTTTTCATATTGGATTCCGTGGTTATCGCTAATTTATTAGAATTGGAGAATTTTTGAAAGTTTACAGTAAGATTTTTAAACGAGCTAGTTGTAGTTTTCAAGTGTTTCTATTTCAAGCTTTCGTGGGTGTGGCTTTGTTAGAAAAAAATGTTCAAATAAAGGAATATTTTATAATAAAAAAGCTTACCTTAAAATGTACCATCTTATAAAATAGATAAACATATATTTCATTATAACAGTACTGTTTGAAATACAAGGATTTCAATAGAATTTTCATCATTTTTTAAAATGGTGTTCAAAATGAAAATTCGACGAATTGCTAAGTAGCATAATAATACATCACGTTGAATATTTTCTGCACTCTTCAAATCAAATCCGTACTAACTAACAATACTTGTAGATTCGTGATTTACAATAATTCTTTGTCAATTCAATTCTCCTTTTCAAAAGCAAAAAGAAAAAAAAGTGTACCGTATCTGTATTGAAATGAAAAATTTTGACATTTCATTTGAAATCAATCAGTTTCAGAATTTTCTTCTTACTTTTTCTTCAGTTTCATAGATTTTATCTCCAACTTTCTATGCACTTTATTCTGAAAAGTAATAACAAAGAAAGTCTAATGTCGTTCAAAGTATATTGTTCAATGTATGGCGTCAAGAACAAATTCAAAAGAAGTAATATCTTAACATATCATTAAATATAAGTTAAGTATCACTTAATAAATTCATAAAATATTATTGAAAGTCACTAAATCAGCTTTTTTAGTCATTAACTTAATTTTTAAGAAATAGTTCATTAAGTTCTACAAACATTAAAAAAAGAGGTAAATTAATAAGAACTAATCACTCATCAAATTAAATTAAAATTCAGATAGTTTTCAGCGCCTAAATGTAAATGCTTATAAAATTTACCTAAAACTTTATTTTCCTATAAAATTTAACTACAATGCACAACTCTTTGATTTTACCTTGCACAACCAGACACAAAACAATTGCAATATTTTATAGTTTTTGAACTGTTGCTATCGAATTATAAATTTTCCTCAAGATGGCTTCGATTATTCATAGCATCATCATCGTCAGATTAGGTTAGAAAATGATTTATCGTATATGAATTTCGGAACTTCTCTAAGCATCTACTGATAGTGAAGCTTTATTGATATTTTCAGGGACAAATGGATCAGAGTTAGCCCTTTTCAATTTATACAAGAAAATAATCCAAATTTCGCTAATATTATTTTGGAAGCCACTTCTGTTCAAGCAGAAACGTATTCCTAAGATCATGATAATTCATCATAGTAACTAACTTTCGATATGAAGTTTTTCAAAAATTTCTTTTTCTGTTAGTTTCAGTTTTGTCGTCGGATATTTCATTCACACTTTGATTGATTGATTGATTTAATATTAACGTCGCACTGTTCAGCTACACGAGGGCTTTTGGCGACGGACCACGTAATTTTGAACCATGGTCAAGTGACGTGGACGACACCTGAGCTGGCACCCCCCTCTCCTAACTCCCACACCACACCAACGGGAGGACGTTTCAGCTCTCGACAGATTTAACGTGCATCGCTGCCCTACACGGCGGGTCTTTAGTGGTACTGGGATCGAACTCGTGACCAGGCAAGCCACGATCCGATACCTATACCACTCGGCTACCGCGGCCATTCATTCACACTTTGAGCTGTAGAGCTACAAGAGATAATTTAATATCTTATTCAATGTATCAAAAATAAAAATAAAATCAATCGAAAAGTTTTATAGAAATTTCGATTAAAAAATGACCTTTTCTTAGTTAAATTTAAATCGATCTTACAAATATAGCTCTCGTTTTTGAGTAACTTTTGTTGCTAAAAAAATGAAACTTGAAAGTTTACATCACAGGTTTTTGAAAGATATTGTCCATTTTTTTATACTGAAGCTCTTCATTCAAGATTTTTTTAATTTTTTAAAATCCAGTTTAGCTCAATTAGAAGATTGCACAGTAGTTTGAAATCTCTGAAACCAATTCTGAATTTTAAAAAAAAAACTATTATAAAGTTTTCGAATAAAAAAAATTAAAAATTGAGATTAAAACTTGGACGACATCAATTCAAAAATTTGCATAGAATGAAGGGAAAATATGTAGACTTGAAAAATCTATTTTGGTAGGGACCAACCTCGTAAGTATTGCTATTAACAAATTCCCTAACATTGCTTGTTTTACAGATTTAGAGGTGATGCGGCTTAAATCCACATTTATTTGGGGAAAATTTTTTGTTTTGAATTATCTTTCCAAGAGGATATTAAAATTTTATGTTAATTAAGTATCTATGGAAAAATATGACCTATTTGAACTCGATAGTGGTGAAGCACAGCTGAAGAAGACTAGTTTCTATTGTGGGAATTATCCTCAGTTAAGATCCATTTGATAAAGAATTTTAAATCCTGTAACCGAATTTTATTTGTCCAGAAGAGAGCTAAGCAGTTACAGTTTTTTGAAGGAGATAAGCACATTCTAGAGGAAAAAAGCTTTCGAGTAAGAATTTTTGAAGGATTGCATTAATACTAAAAATTCATTATTATTAGTGTTGCATCTATGGAGTTTTGAATTCGGTATTATAGGTATATGCTAATGGACTTATTACACAGTTAAAAATTAAATACTGTTAAAAATATTTTGTAAAATTTTAACTTTAATAGCATTTTTTTTTCTTAAGAAAAATTATTTTCAAAATCTGTGCACATGACGTGACACTGAAAATGCAACCTCAAGAAGTCACCAGAATATTTTCCAATTTTTAGGGTAGGTGCACCTTACTGGGTATTGCAAATGATGTAAAATGTGCAGCTCTCCAACACTCATTGAGTAAACTATAAGAAGTAAGAAACATGTCAAGTGCCAGTTTTGATACAGTTATTTTTGATGGAAAAATTATTATAGAATTAATATTTTCTTGTTTTAGAAGACAAGTGTAATAGCAGAAAATGCTAGACCGTCACCAAGCGCGCGCACAAATACACACACACACAGAAACACACGCAAACAGTTCTGGAAGATAGACCATTTTATGAGGAGCATGCTGATTTGGTTGAAAAGGACAAGTTGGTCCATACATCAAATCTCAGTTGGCACCCACCTAGTTGCCTTCACTAGCTGTGACAAAGATAATGGAATCAAAGAAATGTAGCTAGTTTGAGGGTCGCCATGTGTACAGAACAATGTCCGCACACGTGAATCGTCTCATCCACCGACAAGTGGCTGTGGTTCGCAGGCCGCTTTTTCCACAACTTTACAGAATGTGCAAAATATTCTTGATGTTAGATTATCAGCTGTAACCATTACTTATTTATTAGGTACCAGTGTCATGTCGGACTGCTCATTAAGACCCCAGAACATTGACTCCACAACACAGACGACTCAGTTTGTAACGGTTCTGAACAAAAGCGACATGGACGATGGAATGATTTAGGGCAGTGTTCTTTGTTTGTCCAGCGTTAGTCATCGAGTAGAGACGTGGTGACGTCTAATCCATCCACATTTCTGGAATGACCTATCGTGTGATATAGTGACATCATGGTTTAGGGCACTATCGTGTACTATAGCAGGTTACTTCTGGTTCGTATTCAGGGGACTAAGATGGCCTAGTGATATGTGGATGATGTAGTGCTGCTGGTTACACTTTTCTTCCTTCGGATGACTGTTGATTGAATATTAACGTCACACTATTCAGCTACACGAGGGCTTTTGGCGACGGACCACGTAATTTTGAATCATGGTCAAGTGACGTGGACGACACCTGAGCTGGCACCCCCCTCTCCTAACTACCACACCAACGGGAGGACGTTTCAGCTCTCGACAGATTGAACGTGCATCGCTGCCCTACACGGCGTGTCTTTAGTGGTACTGGGCTCGAACTCGTGACAAGGCAAGCCACGATCCGATACCTATACCACTCGGCTACCGCGGCCACTTAACAACTCTGGTCAGAGATCAAAGAGAACATTCTGGACAGAATTGTGACCTGTGATGAAAAATGGGTGTGCTAAAACAATACAAGCCGTAAAGGAGGGTGGACAGCACCCGAGAAATTAGCAGGTTCGGTTGCAAGACGAACGCTAACTAACAAGAAGGTGCTTCTCTGTATCTCACAGAGTTGTCCAGAAATTATATATAAAGGGTAACTGAAAAGCGAGCAAACAGTACAATATAAAGCAATATGCAAATCAAAGTTAGTGAGGCTATTCGCAAAAAACGAAAAAAAAAAGAGTTCAGAAGGAAGGTGGTTCTATTTCATCAAGATAATGCCCGGTCACATGTTAGTTCGATGGCCGGCTGGACACTCTACACGCTGGAGTGGGATTTGATGCAACATCCACCTTGCAGTCCAGACATGCCGCCTTCGGATTATTATCTTTTTTCACATCTGCAGCTGTATCTTGATGGTGCAATCTTCCATTCAAATGACCAATTCATAAATGAGGTCGATTGCTTTCTGGACTCACGCACGCCACAGTTCTTTGCAGAAGGGATTGAAAAGTTGCCAAAACGATGGTAGACCAAAGTAGACTTGAATGGAGACAACTATCTTCATTAGATTCGCTGATTTTGTATATATTTATTATTTTACAAGATTGGGGTTTTTTTTGGTGGAAAACTTTTTTACTCAACGTAATATTTACAAATTAGTATCAAGTTCTATTATAAAATGTAATACAAATCATCTCGCTTTACACATTTTTTAGGATAGTCGGCACTTTTTAAATAATTTTTGCATACTTTTCTCTAATTTGCTTAAATAAATATCATTATATAATATATTCATGTGAAATATATTTATAATAGTGAATCTAAAATGTAGAGTCAAACAGAGAGGGATCCAATGTCTATGCATGAGAAATATATTTAAATACATATGTAAAAATTAGAAAACATGCAAAAAATTCAACTTAAATTTATTGATTGCTTATAAAAATAGAGTGTTGAATTAAAAATGTGTTGCATTTCATTTGATAATCAAGAAAACAAAGGAAAATCAAACCTTCGGTTTTTTCTTAATTTTATATAACATTTTTGTCCCACTTGAAATTGCAAAAAAATTGGCCTTCACTCATCTATTTTGCAGAATAGAAAAGAGACCATCAAATTCCACCATGCATAGCTTCTCGAATTTAGAATGAGACGTGTGTTCGAGTCCCAATCACGATTGATCCATGTAGAGGGGATGAATCAAGTTAATTATGTAGTGACTTAAAACCCTGAAATTGACACGGTGGGGAAGTTTGAAGAGTATGGGCCAGCTCGAGTGTTGTCCTCGTCACTTGCTCGAGATACAAATTTACGAGGCCCATGATCAATATCCGTAATGTAGCTTCTGAGTGTGATGTTAAAAACAATAAAAAATCAATCAATCGATACGATTTCAACTAAATGAGACTCATACGTTCTGCTAGATTTGTTGCCAATTGCTCTCGTGTCGCATTTAGACAACCCTACTTTTTTTAAATATTTAAAATTGTAATAATTTATAAAAACAAATAAAATGGCACAAACATTTTTAAAAGTGAGGAGAGAGGGATTATATATATTTATATTTAAATTCCCTTCTCCCCCCCCCTTTTTTATACATAATTTAAGTGTGAATTGATTGTAATAAAAATTCCTCTAGTCAAAGTTCTTTAGTTCTAGCATGCAAATTCTGAAATTTTGGGACCAACTGCTGGAATTCAGTATTTGAAGGCAAATTCTAAGCTTACCATTCATTTACTCACTTTGAATAAGCCAGAGTCTCGCGTATGAGATTCCACGCAGATAAGAACGTTATCATTGGACTAGATGTGCAATGGGATGAAAAAAGATCAAATAGCTTTTCGACTGTATGTTAACATTCAATGATATTTGAAAAAAGGCTTAATAAAAACAGAAGAAAAGCAACAATCGGGATGACATAGTGATCGTTATAGATGCTCTTCTTTTGTTACTATTCTAGGATATAGTTTGATAAAAATAAATACACAAACAAATATACAGGGTGTCCTGAAACTTGATGATAAGAGGACACGAGGTGAAAGGTGGGGTCATATCTGCTTTGTGAAAAAAAAAATCCCCCTGAACTTGGCTAAATGAAGACGAGCATATTTTTGAAAATGTGGAAAAGTGTTATCACAAATTTCACAATTTTACGATGCTTTTTTCCCTAGCGTCATCTTAGATGGACTATTAGTCGACGTCACAAGTCGGACAAAATGGTTTACTGATTTATTTAAAATTAACCTTGTTTGTGCGAGACAAGGTTTGAGAAAAAGATGCTACCTAACTTTAATTCTTCATAAAAAGAAACTATTGCACACATTCCCAGGCAAGTTTGTGAAAAGTTGACCCCTTTAGTTAAGATTCCAAAATGGTACAGCAATTGTTCTTTCCTATGAATAACAATCATACAGAATTTTTTTATTTGTATAACATCTTCATTTTAAAAACATCTCAGTTGATACTTTCCATCGTATCGTTAGGACTGCAAATTCTCCAAGAGGATTTTTTCACTAACGTGATCTTTCATAGCCATGCTATTAAGAAAAACCGTTGCTGTTTTATTTCAAATTATTCTTGTTTGAACCGGTTTGAGAAAATAATATCGCATAAATTGGACACTTCATTAATCTCTCTCTGTATATATATATATATATATATATATATATATATATATATATATATATATATATATATATATATATGTATGTATATGTATATATATTTATATAAATTTTTCAAAATATTTGCCAAATAGCTGTAGCAACCGACTGAGACAAAATAGAACGTGCTGAAATGCGTTAAAAATTTCTTCAGAACCATAAGTAGAAAGTGGTGAGAACAAGGAATAGATACCTCTATACCAGAGGTTCCCAAGCTTTTTGTCACATAGACCCCTTGGCATGCTTTTAGGTTTGGGGTAGACATACCCCAAATACCGAATATTGAAGTTTAGTGTTTAAAATACTTAAGAAACACATGTTATTTAATTTTAAATTTAATTAATACAAAAAATAATTGATCAACAAGCAATTGCTTATTATGGAAGAGGGGAATCTGGTGCTTCAATAACAAAGTTTCAACAGTTGTCATCAATCTTGTCAGGTTTAACCCTATATCTCCTTGGTTAATAGAGTGTGTGTATGTGTATGTGTGTCTAGCCTTTTTTTTCTCTTTCTTTTTTATTTTGAAAATTGGCCACAGTGCTTAAACTCCTCCTCACTAGCAAAAGAAACTAAAAACTTTCTCGCAATATTCTATAATTATTTGTCCATCCGGTATAGTGGTTAGTGACGCTGACTACGTTGCCGTAGAGTCTGGGTTCGAATCCCAGGTAAGACATAGATGTTTGTGTTGTAATCCTTCTCTTCTTTGTGATGTGTGATTCACGCTTTCTTCTATGTAAGCTCCCGTGTGATACTTTGTGGTACACACGGGTTATAAATGTTCTCAATAAAAAATACTCTATAATTTGAGATAAATAACAGGTATGTCTTTTTAAGGACAAAATTGCTGACATCCATTTCTAAACTTTACTCTAAGATCTTTGTATCTGCCTATATCAATCAGTTCCTCTTGTAATATGATATTTTGTTTTCAATGAGACCAAATTAATTCACTGTCTACTAGGTTAATCAAACAGTCAAATCATTCTCAAAACCTAGTATCAAAACTTGAATAAAGGGCCTTTAAATGTTGAACGTAAGTTGAAAAGTCATTTTCCTGGCATATTGTTGTGACCAATCGAGAAACTGGGACAGTTCACGACACGTCTCATATTATACTCCTGTTGACAGGTGTGAAAAATGCTTCTATTATAACAATATTTTGCCTGTATATAGTTTAGACCTCTGTACAGAGACTCAACTATGATTTTTGAAAAATTCACATTATTTTCAGAGTTACAACCCATTGAAATAATTATCGGCGTTTTTTTCTTAAAATTGCTCCCCTCTGTGGTCGTAAAACATGGATAAACCCATTTCTAAGTTATATATTTCAAAAATTCTAGTTGAGCCTCTGTACAAAGGTCTGAGCTATATACAGGCAAAATATTATTACAATAGAAGCATTTTTCCCAAAAAGGAGAATATTTTGAAAAGTGGTCATTCTATGTTCATTTTTATTGTACAATAATTTTTTATTGTAATACTATTCTTAAAACAATTTTACATACATTTTCTAATCTAAGTGACACAAAATATCTTAAATATTATCCATTGATACACTTTTGCAAAATAATGGTTTCGAACGGATACCTTAACGAGAACAAGTATCGTAGACCCCATTGACACTTTTTTGTTGACGTGGACCTCTTGAAGTTGTCATAGACTCCTGACGGTTGATATAGACCACTTTGGGAAGCACTGCTCTGTACCAACGACACTACATCTACTTCTTGAACTTGATTTTTAACCTAAGGCAAAGACATGCAAGCACAAAAAAGGTAAGAGTATAAACACAGATTTCAATGGGGTATTCAGTACTAGAATAATGCATTTTTTTAGAGATCAATGTTCTTCTCACTATCATTAGGTTATCCATGGAGGGCGTTTCAAGCAAGATGCTTTTACTATAGATTAATTGACCTTTAACACTTCTGTTACGAATTCGGAGGCTTAGAAAAGCAAGGTATTTTGACAGGAAGGAATAATTCCCAAGATTGCACAGAGGTTCTTGAACGTTTTAGACTTGTATAATTGGAAGACACATTGGAGGATCTTCCCAGATAAAGCTCTTCTTCATCTTATAAAAGCTTTTTTATCCCACTTGTTTCATATAAAAAATAATAAAATTCAACTACGGATCTCATAGAAGAAGAAAAAGAGGAGGAAAATGAAAAAGAAAGGACTCGTTGATCTCCATAGGAGCAACCAAGAGGACTGTAAGAAAGTAGATCATGCACGTGGCACTAAACATTCACAATGTTAGTTTAAATGAATAACACTGCTTTTTAAATGTTATCCTTTGATCCACTATGACATCATATTTTTTCAGTTTTTATAAAACCTCATTGCATAAAACTTAGTAATTTCATTCTAATTTTATTCATGTTATGTTTACCCATAAAATAAATCGAATCTCAAGCACCCTGCTTTACCAAAATAAACAGAATTCAAAAAATGTCTAAAATTTTGATAGCTTGTTGATAACAAAGATAGCCATTATTCTTTACATATTTCGATTTTATTCGATTGGATTAGGATATTTTTTATCTTTAACCATTAAAACATTTTTTTAGCATTCGATTGAGGAAAAGCTGTTATGTATAACTTTAATTTAATTTATTATAATGTACCTTTGTTTATAAAATTATAATTACGGAATGCAAAATTATATACATTTTGAACAAGTGTATCAAATGCATAAAGCAGCCAAACAGATCTATAATATATAATAGAAACTAAAATATTACATATATATGTTTATTTTTTTATATGTTGTGTATATTCTGTATTTTGTGATTCTTTTCCAACTCTAAAATTAAGCCAAACTGATATAAACTGTGTAAATTCTACTAACAATTAATAATTGATATTGGAGGTTATTTTTTCTCGATCACTACTTCATATGTAATTTCCATCTCTCTTAACATATATTATGGCTGAGATCCTAAGAATTCAATTGATTTCATTTGATTTCTAATCTAATAATTATTTCGCGCGAGTTTAGAATAAGGCCAAAATACTTTGCGAAGAATTAATTACGGAGTTATCGAAGATTTCATGAATCTCTAGACAATTCCGATAAATGATTTTTTGAAAACAGAGTGTTTGGATAGTTTTCGCTTTGTTTGAATGGACATTGAAAAATTTTAGAAGAAAGAAGCTATAATTGTCATTTGGATTCCCCCCCCAAATTACTTTTAATACAATTGTTTTCACGGACAATGAGGAAATAATTTAGAGTATTAGCTTTCTCTCTGTTTACAAGATCACAAGCTATTTAGAAGCAATTTTGTTGCTATTCGACAAGAGATTTACATAAGAATAGAGTTCCTACCTTTCTCTCCTGGAAAGTGAATTTCTCAGTTTAAAAACTAATCCTTACAACCACGAAATCCTAAACTGTTTTAGATAGAGGGAGTGAATATTAGCTATTCAGCTACTCGAGGGTTTTGTCTACGAACCTCGGCATTTTGAACCACGGTCAAGTAACGAGAACGACACCTGTGCTGCTCTTCCCCCTCTCCTAACTTTCAACGGGAGGACGTTTGAGCCTTAAAATATTTAACATGCATCGGCCGCCTCTGCACGGCGGGTCTTCAGAGGTACTAGGCTCGAACTCAGAAAACGCCGACCACTTGTCCGTTACCGTGACCACTAGGCTACCATGGCCTCCTGCTTTAGATAGAAATGACTGGCAAGGAATTTTTCATAAACATGTTATGATATTGGATTTATTCTTTGCGATTACATTCTCCCTTCTCATTTAATATCGAATGACACACACAAAAATTCTGTCATAATTCGACTCTTTTACACAGAAGTCTTGGACCGAAAACAGCAAAGATTCTATTGAGCTTTTTGTACTATTTTTGCATTCAAAAACCAGCAGGAGTGGATTCTGAATTGATCTGTTCAGAAATTCTATGGTTCAATTTTTAAATTAACTTGAAATCTTTAAGCGATTTTTGATTTTTTTTTCATATACGTTGATCTCTAAAGCAATGTAGGGTCTATATTGGTGATATAATCTTCTTTCTGAGCCTCGGTCAAGTGACGAGGACAGCACCTGAGTCAGCACTCCTTTCTCAAAACTTGCACCAGCTCGCCAACGTCAAGACTTTTGCTACTTTCCCCCGTACGCAGAAACTTGAATTGCTCCAGTACTCGACCTCACTGAATGCGAGTCCTGACCATTCGGCTCCCACGGCACATAAATCCCTCCCCTGGTCGAGAGTGGGATTTCAATGGATGGAAAAAGATTGTTTTGAAAAAAGTCCGTTTCATTCCCCAGATGAAGAAGCGCGTGTGATAAATGACTTCTCGTTACCATTGATAGAGTTCCGAGCGTTAATGTTTCCCTTGGCGCATTAATAAGGCTTTCTTTCATTAAATATGTATACACCTTGAAAACATTATTTTAGGCTGCTGTGTGTATTTGTATTCTTTTAAAGAGACTCCTGCTATTTTGAACGTTTCTTTCGTTGTCATATCATAATGAATCCCTCCAAATGAAGCTTCACCAGAAGTAATTTGTTTCGGCATTGCAGTGGATCGATGCATTCAGAATCCAAGATTGAATTCATTTCCTTCGCTTGGATTGATTGGGTTGATAATTTTTGGCATGATTTTCAACTGAAAGCTCTAATAAAGAGAGTAATAATTGCTAAAAAAACTGGTGCAATCGCGCGTGCATCAAATTCCTTACATTTTTTAGAAACTAACGCGTTGGATTAAATGATTCATCGCACAAACATTTCAATAGTGAATCGATGTCAATATCAGGTTCAGATTTGCCAAAAAATTATTTTTTTTCTTTAAGCAAACATAAAGCATCGTCGAATTACAACTAAACATAATCATAAAATAAGAAACATTTTCAAAAATTTGCCTTCTTTGGTGTAAGTTGAAAAAGAGGGAATAAAAAAAGTCTTTTTGAACAAAATGTGCCAAGAATTTTTTTCAAAATACATATAAGTACAATTCCTGTCTTGATAATGAGCTTCAATCAACAATTTGAGGAAAGGTCAATTTTATATGAATCAAGTGTAGAATTTTTTTTCAAAACACTCTCTCTAATGTATTTCTAAGAAATGGTGGAGGATTCTTATATTTTCTTAAGTCATATTCGAATCACCTTACTCAAAATGATGTAAATTAATATAATAATTTTTACTCTACCACTGTTGCAGTTTTTTTCTTGATTCCGTGTCTATTTTTTAACAACAGATCAATTATTTTTTAAAATTAATTAATCCATTATATTAGTTCAATAATTCTTATTGGCAGAAATATTCCTGTTATTAACATTTCAGCACAACAATCCCACAAAAATAACCCACGAAGAAGTTAGTATTTTCTTTATTTCGAGTAATTAACAGCAAAATAAGATGGATTTTGTAGGAGAGATTAGAATCATTCTTTTTTTGTTTTACCAGCAAGCTTTTAGGAATAACAATTTATAGATGGATTGTTTCATTCAACGATATAATACAAAATGAAAGAAAACATTTTTTTAGTTGGAAGCTATCTAGAAAACGTATTGTGTCTGATGTAAGTGACAGTTTTCCAACTGTTTCTTTTAGGTTCCGCCCCTTTCTTGAAGGAATGCACACAGCGGTCGAGAGGTCCGTCGTTTGAGTTGGGCCCTGAAGCCAATGTTCTCACTCAGGGTTTTGCTCATTCAGCTCCTGTCTACCGAACAGATGGGGAGCCTGTCCTGTACAAAAGGATCATTCAAGGAGTTGAGAAACGGAAGTTTGCGGAATCCAGTTCTCTGGGTTATGATTCTAAAGAAGGAGATATCCTCAAGTCCATCATTTTGCACTTAATTAAGTATCCTCAGAGACTTAATCGAGCAGAAGCTAAATCGGAAAATTACAATCTTCGGGCCAACTACATCCCCCGGCTTGGACGAAAAAGAAGTTCTGGGAAGAAGTGAACTTTTCAAATCTGTAGAGTTGACAGTTTTCTTATCAAAATGAAAAGTTTTTATTATACACTTCATAGCAAGTTCTATCTTAGAACAACTACTTATTTCACAACATTTTCCTTCTTCATTTCTACCCAATGAATTCAAAATTACTCCTGCATGATGTAAACCGAAGTACAGTACATGTAAATGTAAGCATCCCATCTCTATGTAATTAATTCTAAGATTTAACTTGGATGAGAGATTCTTAATTTTATTTTGAACAGGAAATAAAGGTTGAAAATGTGATTTTTTTGGTTCGAATAAATTAATAAAAAAAAATTTAAAATTTAAAGGTAAATAATTGTGAATAGAATACAACTAATTATTGATTGAGAAAACATTACTTTTTTAGGAAGTATGGTGTTTGAATGATTCAAAAATTACAAAAACACAATATATATAATACTACTTTGATAACAATTCTTTCCATCAATTTACTTACTACTTGGGGTTTAAGTAAAGGATGAAATCGTGTTAGAACATTAGTATCCCGAGGAAATGTTCTACTTTCCATCTTTTTCTGAATAATGAAAATAGAACTATGAATATTGTAGACATTCCAATACGGTTTCAACGCCTTTTTTTCTTTTAACCAAAATTAAGATAATATACAGTGCACTATGCCTTTAATTGAATTGCTGTTTCTGTTGATTAAGAGCCTGAGGTAAGATAAAGTGAAACACATCGTTACTAAACGTAATTTAGTAAGATGCTATGAAAAAGAATCCATAATATTAAGATCTAGACTTTGAAGCTCTATATATACAGTCGGACCTTTATAATGAAGTCGCTAAATACCGGAAAAAAGTTCGTTACGTGGAAAATTCGTTAGATAGAGGTTAATCTTTTAATATACTTTATAAACCACATAACACAAATTTTAAATTCATAAACACTACATATTAAAAAAGTAATTATTTTCTCTCTCATCTCTTTTATGTATCTTACCCACAAAAAAAGAAAGAAAAACTGCAAGGAAAACAAGAAAAAAGAATGTCGAAGAATTCACTGTATTTTCAACATTAAGAAAACATTTTTATACTAAAATTAATGAATTTTAAAGACATTTTATAATTTAAAGCATACAAGTAATACTAAACATACATTATTTTATAATTAGAACACTTGACAACTCCACTGAAGGTGAAAGAGAATAACGAAGATGTTTCTAGTAAACTGGGCAATGGGGGTTAAAGATTTCACTTCTTGGATGACACGTGCAGAACTCTATTGCTCTCGGCGAATTAGGATCTAATAAAACCAGTTCAAGATTTATGACGATCATAAATGTGTTAAAGAGAGAATAACTTGAAATTTTTTCAGAAATACTTTAAAAAAAAGGGAGAAAAAAATTGAATCACAAAAGTAAAAGTTCGTTACATAGAAAATGCACTTCGCTATTGAGAGGTTATTTTACGAAGAAAATCATGAAATGTTCAAGATTCCAGGAAAAAGTTCGCTATATAGAAAAATTCGCAATATAAAGGTTCCTTATATAGAGGTTCTCGACTGTATATATAAATATTTTCCTCTCAGAAAATACTGTTTCTTTATTTGATTTAATTCGTTATTATAATCTTCAATAACTCTCTTGGTTAATTTATATACCTTGTACTATTTTCTATTTCTACAGTGTGTATGTGTGTGTGAGGGTCTTTACACTTCACAATAAATTAAAACTTTTTTTCTTGAGTAAAATCAGTCATTTGATATAGAAATAAACAATTAGCGAAAGTTTTTAATATTCTTTATTGGTCTTATTATTTAAATATGAATTAACAGGACAATTCGAATAAATAGTGATCATGTGATAAAATGTAAACGTTCGTTGGTTACCCATCAGTATTTATTTAACCTAGTCTTGGTGTAAACGTGCTTCCAGCATTCAGAGTGATTCTATTAGGGTTTTCAGATCTGCCTAAGCGAGGAGTAAAAGCTCCCCCAGCATTCCAACGGATTCCGGATCGACCTAATCTCGGCGTGAAAGCATTCCCAGTCTTCAGGCGAATACGATCTTCCGATCTGCCAAATCTGGGTGTAAAAGCACCTCCAGCATTCAAATGGATCTTGGTCGATCCTTCAGCTCTTCCTAATCGGGGTGTAAAAGCATTTCCAGCATTCAGATTGATCACGTGAGATCGGCCACTGATGGCACTCATCTGAAAAGCATCATTGCTACGAGATCTGTCCATTTTTTCGTCAGAACGTTTCTGACCAAGTCGAGGCGTGAAGGAAGATGGTAAATGGACGTCATTTCGATTGGGTCGTAGTAACGAAGGATAGTCGTATTCGACGTTGTCTTCCATGGCATTTGCAAGGGAACGCTTCTTACGATTTAGTGCTGTCTGAGGGGCATTCAGGTAATCAGCGTCTTCGTTCGTTGGTAAAATCCAGTTTTCGGTGGATTTGTGAGAAGTAGGGGTGGAGTCGTACAAAGAATCCAAGCTTTGAACAAATGGACGCTTCTCAGAATCGTAGAAAGGTATCGCCTCTCTTTCTTTCAATTCATTGGTACAAGATGGTGCTTGGTACAAGAAAGGAATGTCTGGAGAACCTAAAATAGAAGCAGCTTAGATCAGATTTCAATACACTGGTTGGATATAGAAAATCGTAACCTTTCAGTCAAGTTATTTTTTTAATTGGTGGAAAAAACGCAATGTTATAAATATCGACAGATAATATATTTTATTGCAAGTCTAATAAGCAAGATTCTTGTAATACTCAATAACTTGAACATTGTTACACAAAAATTTAAAAACCGACAAGATCCGTAATTCACAAATATCGTAAAATGCTATATAGATGTAACATAAATGTGATGAATACAATAAATACATGTATTTATTAACGTTAAAAAAAAGTAAGCAAGAGGAACAAGAGTTTATGTAGGAACCCCTCATTTATTTTGAATATTTATGATTTCAAAAAGTATTTCATCCAGGAGATAGTTAGATAAGGTTTTTTTCATAAATGTATACATAACTCCACAATAAAACTTGAGCCAATATAACATGAATTTCATTCTCTCGAAAATCCTAATGAAAAAATTTTATACACAAACAACACACACACACACATGTACATATAAATATTCCTTATCTTTCCATTATTCTCCTCATCAGTATTGAATAATTTTTTCTCTGACTGAAAGAGGCATAACATGATTGAAATCCGTGATCCAACTAATTATTACAAAGCACATTTTCATGTTGTAAAGGATCTGAGGTTATTTCTTAAAGTTATTTTAAAATAGAAAATACCTAATATATACGTAATCTTCATTTTCATAAATGACATTCGATACATATATCGAATTTTCTATACCAGTTCATTTTCCGTAGCTCTTTATGGGCTATATTTCAATTGATCAACTTTAAAAATTAAACGTGAGAAAAAATTACCCTTTAAGGAAACGTATGCATAACGTCAATTCTAGAAATCAAATAGTTAAAATATTTGTTATTATTATTTACTACGCAGTGCATATTTTGATTTGAAAATTTATAGTTAAATTAATGTAGCAGATAATACATCTAACGAAGAGAATATTAAGCAAAAAAAAGATAAAAAATTAAGTACACATTTGTAATAAACGTAATGCATCTTAAAAATGCGTCGTACTTTTTTCAAATTTAATTATTTATGAAAAAGAAGTCTATCGATAATTTGCACAAAATATTTAAACATGTTGTTTTTCTTGATTAAATGTTTAGAAAATAGACATCAGCACTAAGATAAAAGTTTAGAACAGAAAAGTGAAGATGCGACAGGGAGTATTCAAATTAAATGTTTAGAAAATAGCCACATCAGCACGAAGATAAAAGTTTAGAACAGAAAAGTGAAGATGTGACCATGAGTATTCAAACAACAAAATTGGTTTTTACTCATTGGTACTTAATGATTAAATAATTTAAAAACTTGTCACATAGTATTGTTGAAAATTTTTTTAAAAAAATAATGTGAATAAAATAGAAACAGTTTAAAATGTGTTACAATAAACAGTTAAAATATATAACTTACAAAATTACGTTCAATACATTTTCGGAACCAAAGTGTGTTTAGTTTAACTATTCAAAGCTTAATTAGATGATCTAAATTCATTTGAAATTTACTCCTAATCGAATCAAAAACACTTTTCACAAAGTATGCTGCAGGTCAAAATGTTTATACTTTTTACTCAATATATTTTTCATCAATAAGATTTCTCATAAAATTAAGTCAAAATAAATACCCAACTATAAAGAAATATCGCTGGAATTTTCGGAAAAAATCAATGTTCATTTTCCATTTTTGTATTTTACGGAATAGCGACGAAACAAAATGGACAAAATGGAAACAAATTTGATAGAAAAATTTCATCGAACCTATTTTGTGTTACAATGTACGCTCTCTTAAAATACGCTGTTCTCTTTTGAAAATTAAAAATTTTTAAGGAATCAAATTTTATATTTAAATTTAATAACTATTTTTCAACAATATTTGTTTGTTTTTTTAACTAACTGCATATATTTTTTTTTCTTGATGAAACTCTTTCACGTCTTATTTTTGCTTGAAGAGAGCTTTTGAAAATAATATATGGAAGTTTATTTCCTTCTTTTCATTCAACTTCAAGTGTAGAATTTGTGCTCATAAAACATTTAATTATATGTATAAAGGTCAAAGTAGTGTCATTTCTCACTGAAGTACTCATGGTTTTATTACAAGGTTTTATACAACTTGCAATGTAAAATGTTGAGGAGGAATCTTGCAACTCAATTTTGAAGCTGATGTCTTCAACCGATTAAGCTGAAATTTTGTATACACGTTTAGTTTGTATGACAATGCATATTTTGACCCTTTATATTCCAATATCGCAATTATTTAAAAAGATATTAATTAAATTAATTTGTTCGGGTGGAATCTTGCAACTGAATTTTGAAGCTGATGTCTTCAACCGATTTAGCTGAAATTTTGTATACACGTTTAGTTTGTATGATAACGCACGATTTGACGATTGATATTCTGATATCGACCTAGTTACAGTAATGATCTTGTTCAGGTGTTAAGACGAGCATGTTTACAATAACACAGGTGTCGACCGGAGCATAGCTCAAATGGTAGTGCGCCCGCTTAGCATGAGAGAGGTATGAGAATCCATAGGTTTTGATTATTTATTTTCCGATGTCAAATTAGTTAAAAAGATATTAATTGAAAACCTTTTACCCCTGTTAGCTTTTTATTCTGCCGAGCAGCTTATCGGATTAAGCTTAAAGAAGTTCCAATTTTTCGACCTTTTTTCAAAAACCATCTTATTCTTTCTATCAAACTGAGACAAAAAAGAATTACCTAATCGGAAAATTATTTATTTCGCTACGATGTGGTATAATTTTTTTTAAAAAAAAATAAACAAATTTTCTTTTTTTTTTACAATTTTTTCAAAAATGAGTCAAAATCGATGCGTTTTCATGAAAAGGATTTCAAAATCGTTTCGTATGATTTTTTCTTTTTTTTTCCTGTTATTGAATAGATATTCTGCACTAAGAAATTTCAGGCTTTTTTCTTTTAGAATCAGTCATTTTAAAAATAAAATAACTAAAACTTTTTTTTATGATTTTACAAAAAATACTTAATTTTTTAATAAAACATTTAAAAAAATTCTTGTTTTTTAGATATAATCGCACGAAAATATTTTTTCTTTTGTAAATAGTATTATCCAAATTCTGCACAAAAATTGAAAAAAATTACGGATTTAAAGAAAACAAATTGTAATTTTCGTTTTTAATATAGTATTATAGTAAAAGCAAAAAAAGAAAAAAAAGTGTTTTAATATTTTAATTAATTTTTCTTTGTCCAATGTTGTTTCGTTATAACAGTATTTATCTCCCTATTATCCTCTTGTTGCGGCCGGAGTGAAATATTTATCATATATATGTGGCGTGGTGGGAAAGAAGGTTGAGCACCCTTTAGCTGGACTGTTCAAAATTAACCGGCAAACGACCGTGCAACAATGATACGTTGAATGAGATTAACAGACTGAGAAACCTCTGTCCAGCTATAACTAAAAAGTAAAAAAAAACTTTTTAAAAAACAAGTTTTTATTTAAATGCTCTAAAAAGAACAAAAAAAAAACTTTTCTTTTAAAACTTTTTTTTGCTATCATATAAAGTCGTTACACAATTTATGATATAAAAGCTTGTCGCGAGATTTACCTGTGTAGATAAACATGCAAATTAAATAACTTGATCTGATTGATTTTAATTTTTTAAATTTTCAAATTAAGTAAATACGAGTACTTGAATCTGACGACAAGCTTTTATATCATAAATTGTGTAAAGACTTTATAAGATGATAGCAAAAAAATTTTAAAAGAAATTTTATTTTATTCTTCTTAGAGCATTTAAATAAAAGCTGTTTTTTTAAAAAAGTTTTTCTTTTAATCTATTAAAAATGAAATGTGGGTGGGCTCTAATTTCGTTTAATGAAACATTCTGGTGGATTTCATTTCACTCCAAATCCATCCTCTGTTTATCGCTGAGGTTGTTCAAGATGGCTTCCAGCTTGTTGCTTTGAAGCGCGCCGTTCATAAGCCGATGAGAAAAGTCGGATCCCAATACATACGTCTGTGTTTTAGATACATAGACCGATTTTATCAACTGAAGGGTTCTTTTGATTGAGTCTGTAAAATCATTTCAAAAACTGGGCTGGGTTCAAAAGAAAGACTTATTTTTATAAGATGCCTTGGGGTTAGCTTCAAGTTAGTATCTTATTGTTACCTTGAATACATTTTATTTTCATAATTAAATCAGTATTCATTGAGAGAAGCACAAATTAAGTTTTATGATTAAAATTAACGTTCTAAAAATCTCTAATAAGTGGGAAACTCTCTAATAATTCCTGATAATAAGGATATTTATGCACAAAAATTAAAACAGGAATTTTATTTCAAAGTCTGTCGTACTATAAAGAAAAAGCAGCTGTTTCTGTGAATTATAGTCGATAGATAAATTATAGTTTGAGAATATCAAAGTGAATATTTTATGAAATAATTTTTTGGGGAAAAAAGGGGTTTCTTCACTAGTATAGTCATTTGCATTTGAAATCTTTTCTACAAAAATTGGGCATTTTAAATGTAAATATTTAAATTTCCTTAAAAAGCTAAATCAGATATGTGTTATATTAATATAGTTATGGTATTTTAAAATGAAATTTTATGACCAAAAAGAAAAATGAATAATTCTACCACATGAGAAAAAAAGTTAAGCATTAAATATTAAAGAAAATAAAGCAATCACACAAATAACTTCCCTTTTTCTATTCCGTATTCTTTTGACATTAACGCACCACTTTTTGATGAAAGAGTAATGGTTTTTTTGTTCTAGTAAGTACTAATGCGTTATCAGTAATTGAATGCACTATTATTCGAAAGCATGTTTCTTATCATTTTTCATACGAGTGCTTTCATATGATTTTTTCCTTTTTGTTTCACTATGTGTCCTGATGTGGCATTCAAAGAGTCATATAAAAGAAATGGTTCCTTTCAATAAAACAAAATATTTTCATGCGTGATAAATTCGAATTGATAAATTCAGTATAAAAAATATCAATCTTCAATATATGTCCAAAGATATCTAAGATAGAATTTGTAATTAATGAAGAATTAACTTACTTAGAATACTTCACATTGCGTTTTAAATTTATTATTTCCTAAGAATAGAAACAATTTGATCAATGGAATATTTCATGATAATTGATAAATAAGTCATGATAAATTAGAATAGAGAGGTGGGGATTTTGAAGTTGTGATACTGTCAAGCATCTATATATACAAAAATAAATTTGAATTCCAAACAAGAATTAATATACATACTGTACAAAACTACAACCCAAATATCTACTGAAAACAAATCGCATGGTGTTTCATGTTCATTTCCATTATACAAAAAATTTCAATAAAGAATAATCCTGCTCTAAAATAAAAAATATATTATCAATATATTTCAAATGAGTGATTTAGAACTAATTTTCACCCTTAAGTTATAACTTGGCCATTAGCATCCAATAGCATTTAATGAAATATATTTTTCAAATATTTACCACGAAGCTCAACCATTTTAAGACATGGCGTTTAAAATATTTATGAGTTATTTCAGATTTTAAATATAATACAAGAAATTAAATGATATAGCACCTTATGTTTCACAAATATTCAGCGTGTGTTTTTATGTATTGTACACAGCGTCTGTTAATATGTATTGTATGCAGCGTGTGATTTAGGGCAGGGGTTACCAAACTTTAGAACTTGATGGATCACTCAATGTATAATTTTATCTTTGGTGGAAGGTGAATACATTTATATAATAATAAATCAGAAAACTATTAGTTTATTGATATGAAAATGAGGCCATTAGAGGTAACGAAGTTAGAGAAATTATATTTAAGAAAATGAAAAAATTAGGTTTAAAAATAACACATTTTTAGTCCAATTTAAAATTGTTTCACGGACCACCGGTCGGCTACTGTTGACTTAGGAAAATTAAAAAAATAAATTAAAAGTAAAAAAAAAAACTTTTAGAAAACAAGCTTTTATTTAAATGCTCTAAAAAAAATAAATAAACTTTTGCTATCATTTTATAAAGTCGTTACACAATTTATGATGTAAAAGCTTCTCGCGACAAGCTTTTATATCATAAATTGTGTAATGATTTTATAAGATGATAGCAAAAAAGTTTAAAAGAAAAGTTTATTTTATTCTTTTCAGAGTATTTAAACAAAAGGCTGGAGAGAGCATTCTCACTCTGTTAATCTTATTCAACATATCATTGTTGCACGGTCGTTTGCCGGTTAATTTTGAACAGTCCAGCTAAAGGGTGCTCAACCTTCTTTCCCACCACGCCACATATATATGATAAATATTTCACTCCGGCCGCAACAAGAGGATAATAGGGAGATAAATACTGTTATAACGAAACAACATTGGACAAAGAAAAATTAATTAAAATATTAAAACACTTTTTTTTCTTTTTTTGCTTTTACTATAATACTATATTAAAAAAGAAAAATACATTTTTTTAAACTGTATTTTTTTTCAATTTTTGTGCGGAATTTGGATAATACTATTTACAAACGAAAAAATATTTTCGTGCGATTATATTTAAAAATGAAGTTTTTAAATGTTTTAATAAAAATTTAAGTATTTTTTGTAAAATCGTAAAAATAAAAATTTAGTTATTTCATTTTTAAAATGACTAATTCTAAAAGAAAAAAGCCTGAACTTTCTTAATGCAGAATAACGATTCAATAACAGAACAAAAAGACAAAATCATACGTAACGATTTTGAAATCACTTTCATGAACATGCATCGATTTTGACTCATTTAAGAAAAATATGTAAAAAATAGAAAATATTATTTTTTTTAAAAAAAATTATACCGTATTGTAGCGATATAAATGATTTTTCCGATTAGGTAAATATTTTTTTGTCTCAGTTTGATAGAAAGAATAAGATGATTTTTGAAAAAAGGTCAAAAATTGGAAATTCTTTAAGCTTAATACGATAAGTTGCTCGGTAGAATAAAAAGCTAACATGGGTAAAAGCTTTTCAATTAATATCTTTTTAAACTAATTGTGATATCGGAAAATAAATAATCAGAAAAGGCATTGTCATCCAGACAAAACGTGAATACAAAATTTCAAATCAATCGGTTGAAGACATTGGTTTCAAAATTAAGTAGCAAAATTCCACCTGAAAAAATGACTTTATTTAATATCTGCACCATTAAAATTCGAGGTTAATAAAAGGTATGCGACTATATGGCTGGGTGTATCTTCTCAAGAACCGCACGACGCAGAAACTCGCCGTGGGTACCAGAAGATTGGGAAGGATCCGAGGAATTAGTTATAACTATTTATATTCCGAAAGTGCAATTCGCTAAAAAGATATTAATTAAAAATCTTAAAACGCATAATTATGGCCATTTTTCCCGTCAACGGCGAAGGTCCAATTTTCCGACCTTTTTTTTCTTTAATTTATTCCAGACGTTTTTGAAACAAGCTCAGACAAAAAATAATTGCAGAATCGGATTGATCATTTACTTCGCCACGATAAGGTATTAATTATGTTACAAAATAATGATATTTTCTAAAATCAGTCAAAATCTATACGTTTTTATGAAAATGATTTCTAAATCGTTCCAATTGAATCTTCTTTCACATTAATGAAATGATATTCTACACTAATAAATTCATATTTTTCTGTTTTAGAACCTGTGATGTAAAAAATAAAATGTCAAATTTTTTTTTTAATAATTATTCTAAATAAACTCGAAATTTTACTTAAATACTAAATAGTATTTAAGTATTATTTAAGTAATTATTTATAAAAATAATATCATGAAACTTTTTCCGGGTGTAGAACATTTTTATCTGTAATCTGTACAAAGATTGAAAAAATTGCTTAAAAATTACTGCTTAAAAATTTTTTTGTTTTTTGTTTTTCCCCCTTTTTGCGAGAAAAATTTAAACATTTTTTGTTACATTTTTTGTTAAAAAATTACCGTTGGATGAAATCGATATATGAAGTTTGAAGGCATTAACTTAAAAATGAACCCCCCAAAAAATTTAAAACAAATAACGCAATGTGAAATTGAATATCCCTTCCTTTTATTTCAACGGTCTTTTATTTCTTTATTTCAGAAGATTTCGTGGATCGGTCGCTTTGAGCGCTAGATGAGTAACTTTAGTAACCGGGTTCGAAACAACATCATTGCTTGGATTTTATGATCTTTTATAAAAAATACTCAAAATTTTTTGCGCATTTAATAACTTCACTAGCAATTTTGTAATAGGAAGGATAATTTATTTCGTCACAATACAGTATTTTTTTTACAGAAAAAAAAGATACTTTACATATTTTATGATTTTTCTAAAATGAATCAATATCGATGCGTTTATATAAAAATGATTTTTAAAAACCCATAGTTTGATCTTTTACAGTTAGTGATTTCAAAAATAAAATGTCGTAAACTTTTCTTGCGAATTTTTTTGTGCCATGATTTATTACTTTTGTGCCACTAGATAACTGCACGTGTCAAGCTGCTTAAGAATCAGTGAATGCTCACTTACTCGAGAGTTCTGATAGTAAGAGGAGAAGGGGAATTTCCATGACAGTATGTTATACATTTAAAAAAGTTCGTGCAACGCCTAGGGGGGATAACCTGTCTGACAAAAAAAAAATGCGAAAAAATTTCGAAACAGGAAATTCCAAGCTGTACATTTGGTAAAAGCCCGAGCAACACTGGGCAGAGCAAAATAGGGGAATGGGTGGAAGTCATTCTGAAAAAAAGTAATAAAATTGCTGATTTGTGAAGGAAAGGGAAAATTTATTAAAGTAGAGAAAGCCAGTGCAACGCTGGTCCATGCAGTTATTCTTTTTAACTAAATGCCATATCGGAATATAAGTGGTCAAAACATGCATTTTCTTCCAAACTGAACGTGGATACAAAATTTAATCTCAATCGGTTGAAGATATCAGCTTCAAAATTGAGTTGCAAGATTAAACCCGAACATTTTACATTGCAAGTTAAATAAAAGCTTGTGTAAAATATAACATACCTTGTATGTATAAAGAGTGAAAGTATTGTAAAATATCTCGCGCGTTGTACAAATCAAACGAATTTCATTAATATTTTACACCAAAAAATAATAATTGGAGGCGCGGGGTATCGATCCTCGTACGTCTCGCATGCTAAGTGAGCGTGCTCTGCCATCTGAGCTATGCTGCGTGTCGACCCCTGTGTTCTTGTAAACATGCTCGCCTTAACACCTGAACAAGATCATTACAGTAACTAGGTCGATATCAGAATATCAATCGTCAAATCGTGCGTTATCATACAAACAAAACGTGTATACAAAATTTCAGCTCAATCGGTTGAAGACATCAGCTCTTTAAAATTGAGTAGCAAGATTCCACCCGAACACATTACTTTATTTAATATCTTTTTAACTTATTGCAATATCGGAATATAAAGGCTCAAGATATGCTTTGTCATCCAAACTAAACGCGTATACAAAATTTCAGCTCAATTGGTTGAAGACATCAGCTCTTCAAAATTGACTTGCAAGATTCCATCCGAACATTTTACATTACAAGTTAAATGAAAGCTTCTCTCTAAAAATGACTCGTTCTTGCTTTTGGATTGTAGTCACATTAATGAAATTCTAAATCAACGACAGTTACAAAAAGGAAATACTTGTTGAAATTTAATTTTATATTGAAATTTTTTTGAGAAACTTATTTCATTAAAAGTAGTAAGAAATAAACAGAATCATACATGGAAAAAATTCAAATTCAATCTTTTTTAGAAGAAAGAGATCTAGTTTTTTTCCCTTTTGTAACGAAGAATACAAAATATAATTAATCGATTCTCTTTTTACTATATAATCTTGTATTATAAAACCAAAATTAGCATTACATTTGATACAGGTACTGAACAATGTGTATTAAAAGGTGAATTGAATTAAAAGGGAAAAAGCACGAAAACGCTTGAATGGAAGTAAGTCAAGAAAGTGTCAAATGAAATGCTTTTTAAAATTCTGTCCGAATCAATTATTTTCTCGAAGACATCCCTAAATGTGCTCAATCCCCCCAAATAAATGATTTTATGTAAAAGAGATTCTTTAATTACAGAGCGATCCTTTCGGGATTTCCTGTTGGACGATTAACAGACAATTCTTTACTTATACATAACTGACTAGTAATTCATTTTAAATTGCCTCCAGCTTTCTTTGTTGCGATCAATTCGCATAGTTCTGTATTTTCTGTAACATTTCTTTTAAAAAACCAAAGATAATACTTAGGAATAATCGAATTACATTTCAAACAAAAGCTCAGACTGGCCTTGGGAAAATAATTTGGATCAATTGATATTAAAAAAAAGAAATCTGTTCATATAACATGTTTTCAAACTGAATGCGTAGTTAATGAATAGTATCAACATAATTCATTAAATTCATTCTATATATTGTTGACAGCATCAGCTTTATTACTTGAAAAATAAACACTACTACAAACAATTTTTTAAGTGTTTCAAAAGCTCATCTATAATTTTCTGTATGAAATCAAATTTTTTACCTTTCCTCGGATTGACTTTAAAATAAAAGTCATTTTGTGTATTTGCTTTGATGTATGCTAATGTTATATGCCTTTTAAAAATAATATTAAATATATATGTAACATAATGAAATAAAATTTCGTCAATATACTCGTATTATCTACCCTATTTACGAAATTCTGAAATCAAATTACCGTATGAAAAGGAAAACGCATGAAATTAAGTAAAACTTAAAATACAAAAGCAAAATTACGCTGTAGAAGTCTGAATCGTAGAAATTGATGACGAAATTAATCGTGATCGGGCAGTTCACTTTTAATCAAAAGAAACCGAAATTCCTAATAAATAATTGTATGCTTTAATAACAGTAATAATTTTATACTAAAACACTCACGCTATACTGTCGTTCATACTACTGCATAAAATCATGTGATTATGATTTAACAGTTTTTATAGTAAGAAAGTGACATTCGCGCAATGAATATCACATTTTTGAATGGCTTAAAGACAAATAGAAAAAGTATATCTAAATACTAATAATAAAAATAATTTGATTATAAAATGTATCGTACAATATATGCTAAAACAGGCATACCATAACAAGCAGCATAGGTTGTAGTAAAAAAGCAGCAGATCCGTAGAAATGCCAATGGACTCATTCTGAGGCAAGTAATGGAAAAGTCGGTGCAATTCAGTGTATTCAGTACTCGCCCCTTTATATACTGTTGATAGATAGAGATCGTGGGTAGTGCGAAAGCCTCGGATAGATTGTGTTTCATTGGTCATGTTTTTCCGCTTTGCATTAGGCTGCTATGAGAAAATTCTTTTCAAATCTAGGATTTGGTCTTCCCTGACAGTGATGAGGAGAACAAGATTACAACTGCCTTCGATACAAAATCTTTGGAATTCTTGGACTTAATCAAAAGAATTGAGAAAAATTGTGTTGGAGGTATTTGTTTTGGCTTGGAACTTCAGTTTAGGTTTTTCTTAAAATCAAATAAATTACACAATAGCCATTTATTATTTCATTATTGGACACGATATAAGACAACAATATTCCGAGAATTCTAACGTGCCCATCTATCCAAAGTCTTCAATAGAAATTGCTTATGAAATCTATTTTAGTGACATATTCGTAAAAAAGTGTACTATTACAAGGTTACGATTGGTCAATTAGAAATTGTACACTCAGCATTCATAAAATATTAGTATCTTCATATGTTATATAGAGATTTCTAAAAGTGAAAAGATAATATTCTTTAAAGTACAATCTTTGTGTACTTGGTTTTGTATTTAAGTAAACTTCAATCGTTATAAATTTCAATAATTAAATGTTGACAAAATATTTTGCAAAAATTAATATTTATGAGGTTATATATAAGTTTTTAAGTAATTTTCATCAAATTTTTAAAAATGAATGTATCTAGAAAAATGCATTGAACTCAATTGAAATCATAAAAATAACTCAAAACTTAAAACTTTTTGAAACACATAAAAAACGACTCATCGAAGGAAAGGGGCAGTTTATGGCGAAATTAAATGTGCGTTCAACTCACACATAGATGATGAAATAATTAAAAATTCAAAGCTGCAAGGATTAATGGTTAAAATTTGCACATTGATTGTCAAAATCAGCAACTGATGAACCTCCTCCTGAAATGGATGTAAGCTTATGTACGTTTTTGTAAGGTTATGGCAAGGATGCATCAAGACACCATGGATACATCAAGTATTGCTCCAGATCATATCAGGTCATTAAATTATTGCTTTAAATCTGAGAAATTTGGGGGTCGTATCTAGTGGCCTACCACATCTCATGCATGTTCAATTGGTGACCTCGAAAAGTATGTGAAGCTGATTTTCTAATGATCATTTAACCCAACCGTATTTCCCGGAAGTTCTATAGCATTTCAATTGCTTAAAAACCGAGAGTTACGGCCTGAGGAAAAAGTGGACAGTTTTGTGAAATTAATAGAGTAGTGCAAAGGTTACAGCGAAACACTTCTCTAATCAGCAATAATATAAAAAAGTAAATAACAAGTAGAAACGTAAACCTTTTCAGAAAACAACCATCGTCCTGATTTAGAAATTTAATGAATCCAAATGAAATTTTAAAGTAAGAAATTATAACAATTAAACCTTAAAATAACTATTCAATTTTTTAGAATTTTTTTCTTCTTTCTTTTGTTTCTGTAAGAAAGAATTTTGATTGTATTTACAAAAATCCGCCTTTTTCAGATGACTTATCTTTCCCATAACAAAACGAAAAGCTCATAAAATCTAGAAAAATAAAATGTTTCATCGAAAATTAATGCAACGGCCTGTAAATAATTATCACACTAAAAAAAATGCTTTGAAACAAAAACATAGTGCCAATTTTATTAGTTAAAAAAATAACACACACGTGTGAATAAAGAGAAAATGATTTATATTAAGCACGTTCTCGCGCGCGCGCGAGTCTGAAGAGAGAAATGTTTTTACACAAAGATTTTAAACGCATTTTGTCCCACAGCATCACTTTTGTATACTTTCTTTTCGTTCTTTCTTTTTTCTTTCTCTTAATATGGAATTGATCTAGGGTCCATTTGAAAAGTTTTAAATTGTGTTTTAAAAAGGCAAAGTTTTTGTTACTGAGTTTCAATATAACAAATAAGGCTTAAATGCGCATTTAATTTGTCAACTGAAGTTAAATAAAAATGCACTAAATATAGTTAAATTCTAGCCTTTTGCCAAAAGAGAAGATTTTTAAAACTTTGGTTTTTTTAATCTCTGTTTTAGAAGCAAAAGCTTATGAAATAATATGAACAGCTGTTTCAAAATGAAATGAAAGCTTTACTAATGTATCAAAATTTAAAGTTGATTTTGAAGAATTTATTTTCAAGTGTTTGTATAAACATGTTTATTTTCTTTATTTTAAAAAAAAATTTGCAAATTTAACGATTTATAAGGATCAGTCTTTTTTATTACATAGGATTTAAAATTATTTTACTGAACTTTATGTAATATTTATAATATTTATAATTTTAGACAATTTGTAATATTTATAATTTTAGACCGACAATGTAATATTTATAATTTTAGACCAACAAAGTAATATTTATAATTTTAGAAATGCGATGCATCATTTTTCCATCAATCAATGAAGCAAAAAATCCAAATTTAAAGATTTTTTTTTATTTTCAAAAACAAGAACAAAAATAAAAAATCATAGATGAATGATAAAGCACACAAGTCGTCATCATTTTTGACTAGATGCTGGTTTTTTTGTTATATACATTGCACAAAGAACAGTACTTTTTCTTCTTTTGTGACAAGCTACAGAAAGGAAAAGAAGAATATTAAAGCTCCCATTCATTTCAAACATAAAATTGTCAAAAACTTTCCCAATGCGTTGTGTCTCTCACAACTCGGTTAAAGGGTAAATATATATTGATATATTCTCACAAAGGAATTTTCAAATTCAACCCATTCCCAGACACAGTGAACTAACCTTTGAAAATGTAACAAGTGTGGGAAGAATTAGTGATAGCTTTGATAATGGCTCTTCGTCTAATGCCCTGTAGCACTGTGAAAAGAAAAAGCTAGTATAAACAGCTGAAAAGCACGGATTCGGGTTCGTCAGGAGAGCAATTTCGAAGATCAGAACAAGCTTTCTGTTCTATTAGCATTAGAGAGATGGATTCTGGAGAAAAATAATCAAACTTTATTCTCCACTACAGAGCGGTCCGAATTCTCCGAAGGGATTTTACATTGCTGAAAAGTCGACGAAAATCAACTCTTTCTCCTATTGCGCGCTTAACTTGGAGGTGTAAATGCGACTCTTGCCGATTGTAAATTTGGATTCCTTTAGTTGTGAAAAGTGAAATCTTTTTGAAATGGATAGGATAGCAAAAATGCAATGGGATAGCGATATTTCTTGCCAATGAAAAAAAAGACATTTTTCATTTCCTGCTCAATGTTGATGAATGGAATTAATTCCATTCAATGTCTGCATAACATAAAAGTTCTTCCTGAGTCTGAGCGGGACGTGTGAAACATTGTACAAATCTACATGGAATTGGGATATCAAAGAATGAGTGCCTTGGAGCTGGAGTGGGCAGGAACTGCTTCTCTGGTCTGCACCTAAAACATTGAAAGAAAACAAAAGAATCAAATGAAACAATTTATTACTATCCAATAAAAACGGGACATGAGAAAGAATGGTTTTTAAAATCAATTCAAGAGCTGTTTAAAAAATAAGCAAAATTCTTACGCGATTGATCGGCAAGAGAGCTTAAGTTTGTTTGACAGAATAATGCAACTCCATTTGTACAGATTCGCTTTGTGAAGCAAGTTTTAGTCCTGCTCACTTCGATTCAATGAAATAACTCTTTTATTATTTGTAAGAAAGGAATTGATTAATGAACTGAAAAAAGATTCAAACGGTGATGACTTAGAAAAGCAATATTGCCTTTTTCTCATGTCTCTGAAGTTATCGAAATGTACACTTTTTTTAGAAAAAGAGATTAAGTATGAAAATATTGTGTTTTATCGAACTGAAGGAAATTCTAATGAGATGTAAATGATATTAGGTCAACCGGAAAGTTCTATACATTTTCGAAATAAAAGAAAATAATAAGTTTTCAACTCATTTAAGAATACTTACTAAACATTATGAATTATATCGCTTCTTGTCACCTCTTATTGTGGCGATAAGTTGTATTTCTACAAAAGATTTGCTTTGGGAGTCCAAAACTCAATCAGCACTAAATTAACATCTGCCTCATTTTGAAATATTTTTTTCCTTCAAAAAAACTTTGGTAGAGAAACACAATGTAATTGGATGGAGTTAAGTCTGGAAGGTATGGTGGACATAACCTACTCTGCGAGTTTCTGACGAATCACCAAACCATCATGTGACCTGTCATCGTCGTGGTTCATTACATTATTTGCTTCGTATTGATCAGAGACGAGTTTTTCTTCTGTTAGAGTGCTTTGTTTAGATCGTCAATATGTCAATAATTTGAACATTTATGAGCCAATATTTTCATTGCACTTGAAAGATTCAATGTATTGTTTGCTCACATCCTACAATATGCGGAGCTTTCTATTTATGAAGCTCAAGTTCATTTTCTAATGATCATACTGGAAAGGAGACATAAGTAACGAGGGAAATATATTTCTCAATAAAAAAAATATTACTATTGAATAGAAAATTTATTGCTTTCCTTTATTTCAAAAAACGGACAGGACTTTCTTATTGTTTATTTCCCGAGTCAATGAAAGTGCTTCTTCGAAAAGCAATGTACGAACGGTAGAAGTAAATAACGTGTGGTAACTTTACGATTGACGATACCAACAAGATAATCTTATTTAAAGTACCACCAAGTAAAATGCCCTTGGAGACAATTTAGAAGATAATTATTATGTATTTGTGATACCCTCTTCCATAAAATTAATTAATTCTTTAAAAATCATCATTTAAAATTCATAACAGAAATATTTTTTTAAGAGATTTTAACGAGCAAAGTCTTCAATGTCTTGCAAGTGTCCTTCCAGTAAAAATCTATAAACTTTATGTTCCCAAAGAAAACGTAATTATTTTAATATTTACAAAAAAAATCCTTGATGTAGAAAGAGCCAAAATAATGAAACAAAATTCCAGTTATATTACATTATATTTGTTTCAATTTATTTTTATTATTACTGTAAAATTTGTAGCAAAATTAGATTTCGTCCGTTCACAGTTCCATAATTCAAGTCTTCATATGCTTTTAAAAATGAACATTGCTTAATTTTTTTAATTATCTCAATCAAAAGAGTTCTGTGCGATGTCTTTAAAATAATAAAATTTAACATGATCATGCGTTAATTTACTAGCCGAAGTACCAGTTTTTGCACGGGTTAAATTTTAAAATAAATAAAATTCAGCTTTTTGTAGCAAACATGATATTTTTTAAAGAGGGCAGAGCCATTTTGAAAGACAGAGACACAAATTAAAAATAATTTTTGATGAGTGTTAATAATTTGACAGGGATTGCAATTTTGCCTCCCAATGTAAGAGTAAAAAGATAAAAAAGATAAAAAATTAAAATAGAAAAGCAATAACAATAGTATGTTTATGCTATGGGAACTATGAGTGAAATAACCTGAAATAGATAAACCGAAAAAAATTAATCATAAATAACATATGTTAGGAAGCCTACAACTGGAAAAAAATTAAATTAGTACTAACAAAAATAATATGTATATACACTGAAGTGCCACTGAGAGAATTAAAGATAGCAAGTCCTATGCAAATTGCGTAGCACTGCATATCATTTATGCGAATGTAAGGGCACTGTGGTAACTCCATATATAGCGTGTACTGTAGTTGTTCTGAATTAGTTGTTGGAATTGCCTGATTTAGACGCCTTCTATCACGGACAAATCGTAGGTGCGCGACGCCATTCAATTTCCGAAATTGTTAGACAGCCAGCAGTTTCAAGGTCAAAAGTACACCAAGAAAACATGAATTGTGGCAAAAAAACTAGCGATCGGGCAAACTGCAAAGCACTATTAGCCCTGGCAGTGCATGGTTAGAAACGGTCCAGGCATATTGTACGTAACCAGCGAAGCCAAACATTAGCTCAAATTACCACCTTGTTGAATGACGGTGCAACTCGCACAGTCAGTAAACGGACTGTGCAACGCTTGCTTCACCGTATGGGTTTCGGGAGCCGTCGACCTACGAGAGTACCATTCATCAAATGCTTGTCATCGGGATGCACGTCTTGCCTGGGCAAGAGAGCACAGAGACTGGAGTGTAGAAACGAGTAACATGGAGTGATGAGTCTCGATTCCAACTACTTAACGCCGACGGGAGGCTAAGAATATTGCTTCAGGCTCATGAAGACTTGGATCCTTCATGGCAGGTTGAAACTGTACAAGGGCATAGTGGCTCAACTATGCTCTGGGGTGTTTTTCTGTGGCACTGTTTGAAGTCTTTGGTGCGTCTACCAACCTCCCTCAATGTGCTCTCATGTCCATAAATTAAGGATAATGAAGTTCAGGCAAAGAAAAGACAGAAGCAAAACAAATTTGACTTATTTGTAAAGTCTATTTATTAAACAAAAGGTAAAGATGCTATATGTTTGACAAAATTAATAAAATTGCAATTTTTACTCCCTGGAGCAAATTTGAAAAGAACCTATTTACAAAAACAGCATAACATGGTTAGTATGATGGTTAATATGGAGTATGTCTCCCGGACGATGCAATACAGGCCTTACAACGCCTAGGCATACTGTGTATCAAATTATCAATCTGATCTTGGGGAATATTACACCACTCATCAAGCAATGTCCTCCGAAGTTCCGGTAGACAGGTGGGAGGGGATTGACGGGCTACAATTCGTCGGCCAAGCATATCCCACACATGCTCAATTGGTTTCAAGGCTGGTGAGTATGCTGGACAATCCATACGGGTGATATCCTCCGATTGAAGGCATTCGTCTACAATGTTTGCACAGTGAGGACGGGCTTTGTCATCCATAAACAGAAATTCAGCACCCATGGCACCCCGAAACAAACGTACATGTTGCTCCAGAATGACATCCCGAAAGATGGGGCCTGTCATCGTTACACTCTGAACAAGCAGGTCAGTTCTGGAACCAAGAATAATTCCTGCCCAAACGAGCCATCCTGCACCACCGAAACGGTGTCGTTCAATGATATTCTCTTAGTAGTAACGGGTACCTGGCGCTCTCATTATTAAAGTCCGGCAACAATCCGAATGCAAGCTAAACCTAGACTCGTCGGAAAACATCACACAAGACCACTGTTGTGGTGTCCAAAATGCATGCTCTGTACTCCAGGTTAATCGCAGGCGGCCGCGAGTTGCGGTAAGCGGAACACATCTGACAGGCCTACGAGGATATAGACCAACATGCCCTAAGCGTTTGTACACGAGATGTTCAGACTTCCTTGAAACTGTCGTACAGGTAGCTGAAGAGAGCTGACGATACAGGTCTGATGCTGTGCTCCGTCTGTTTTTTTGGCAGTAACTGCCAAATACCGGTCCTCATTTGGCGTTGTAACTCGGGGGCGACCTGTGCTGTAACATCTACTCACATTACCATCATCTTGGAATCGTTGCCAAAGCCTGGAGATGACACTCTGGGCGATTCCAAGTTCCTCGGATACTTCCAGCTGGGTACGTCCACATTCTAGTTGTCCAATAATTCCACCACGTAAAAAATAATCCAAATGCTTCCTTTGTGCCATAACTATGCGGTTACTGCCCTGAAAGGCTTTTAAAGCGCTTGTGAACAATTTTACTTTTGTCTGCGGATCTGTCTGCGGGAATTTATACGGGCACCTGGGTTCGAAGAACCCTTAATCCCGTATCTGGCAAAAAAGGGAAATATGAGATCAAGCTGCAACTTTTTTCTGCAAACATTTTTGGATCACTAATGGTATACATAGATTTATGTATTTCAAGATTGTCAGAAGCAAAATTAAACCATGATGCCATGTGACAAAAAATTTCGTCACTATTGATTAGATCTGATCTGTTTTCCTATAGTGATGAGTACATGGAATTTGTTGATGAAGGAAGAAAAGTAGTAATCTTTTTCTATTTCAATGGAAGGAAATATGATAGGAATAGCTCTTTTGAAGAAATTATGCTATGTAAATGGGTAAAAAGTAGCGCTGAAAAGTACGGATATTCACGCAATGATTTAATTTTAAGCTTTATTTATTACTAGGTCAATAACCTTCTGTGTCGTGATATCAACATTATATGGATTGTAGTCCAAGCATAACCGTCGATTGATAATACACTCAATGTTTAGGTTCGCGACCAACACAAACCGCCAAAACTTAAGATCCTCACAACAAAAATATGTGCAATTCTTCACAACACTTGAATAAAGTTAATAAACAACAGGGGGGAGAAAAGCTGTCTCAGATGTTCAAAGAGAGTGTTCTCAGGACTTTTGGATGCTCACTGCAAAAATAAGACGAATAGGAGTGTAAAATGAAATGAGGCATCAGTTGGAATGAAAATATTTTTAAAAGTGGCCAGAGAGTACAGTATTAACATTTAGCCTAACAAGAAGGGAGTTGTTCCATTACCGCAATCAACGGCTGCATTGTGCAAACTAAAAAAATATATAAGAAATAATCATTAAAAAATATAATAGTTTATATAAATATAATCACACATTAAAATATAAAACAACTTTGCTGAAAAAGATTTCATTATTGTCTAAAATCATAGAGCTACTTTTAAACTGTATGCTCAGACTTAATGAAACTGCATCACGAACAGCTTCGAACATACAAAACATTGAGATGGGCGGATAAAAACACGATTGGCGAGCAGGTGTATAGTGCATCTGCATCAAAAAAACGTATAATATTGGCGTAATGAAGAGAAAAATTACATCACTTTTGTTTGCAATTGCTGAAAAGGATTAAATACGCTTAATTAAGAAGAAGCCGATCACGAGCTGGTTGACATTGCAAAATCAAGTGTAAACAAATCCATGTTGCCAAACCGAAAAAGAAATTTTGAAAGAACATTTTTATGATGATTTTTATTCGAAAAACAATCGTAATCCCGCCACAAAATTTAAAAAATGGTACAACAGTACACGACCATAACTGTATTTATAATTAAATATGCAACAATTCCTTAAGGAACTGGGCGAAATATTAATTTTCGCAGGAGTTTATCGTGATGTGGGTATGACGTCATATTGCCAGTTTGTAGAAAAAATCACTTAAAAATTAAATTTCTTAAAAAATCTCTTCAAGGTTAAAAAACATCACGACCTATAGTTTCTGCGTGTTGTTGTTAAGTTTCATACGTCTGGGTTGTAGTTTGCACACTACAGCCAAAACACACAAACTCATTCTTTTATTAATATAGATAACTTAAAGTTCTTTTTTCAATAGCGAGTATTATGCATATTCAAATTCAATAGCGAGTATTATGCGTATGCATATATAAATATTTTACCACATACCCAATAAAAGTTTCAATTTTTTCTCTATATTAATGGTATTTGGTAAATAAATAATAAAACATTAATTTTAATTTTAATTTTTTTATAATTTTTTTAATGTTATTAATAATGAATTCTCATTCTATAAACGTCCTTACACATGCAACTAATTTCGCTCTAAAACGTATTTCGCAATCTTCAATTTTTCCTTACTGAATGCAGTCTATTATTCTAATCATGTGTCTAAATAGTATAATTAAAATACAACGCATGAACAGTATCAGAGCAATACGTAAC
>BMAU01008833.1:0-229346 GCA_019973935.1 Trichonephila clavipes
AACATATTTTCACCCTAGTAGACGCATTTACTAAATTTACTTTGGCTACATCCCGTCAAAACTGTGTCTACTGAAAGTGCCTTTGAAAAACTAAACAACAGCAGAAAACCTTTGGTAATACCATCAGAATTTTCTGTGATAGAGGTTCAGCGTTCACTTCAAAATTATTCAACAACTACTGTGATGAAGAGAACATTCAACATCTACAAATAGCGACAGGTGTTCCTCGAGGAAACGGACAAGTTGAAGGAATTCATCGAACTTTGATTCCAGTTCTCACCAAGCTATTATTAGACGACTCAACGAAATAGTACAAATACGTCGACAGATTACAGAGAATACTAAACAGCACTATATGTCGCAGTACAAAATGGACACCATTTGAACTATTAGTGGGAACCAAAATACGTAACAAGAAAATCATCCTAATCAAAGACCTACTGCTAGAAGAAATGGCGAAAGAATTGCTAGAGCAAAGCGAATTTTCAAGAAACGATGCAAAAATGAACATCGAAACCCTACAATCTGAGAATCGAAAGACGTATAAAAGAAGAAGAAAGAAAGCTTCGTTATCTAAAGAAGGTGATTTAGTAGCCATCCAAAGAACCCAATTTAGAGCTGGACTGAAACTAAGACCAAAGTTCTTAGGAACTTACGAAGTAACGATAGTGAATTCTAAGGATAGGTATGACGTATTCAGCACGAAGGACCGAACTCAACCACCATCTCAGCTGATTTGATGAAACATTTTTATGCTTAATTGAATTTTTTTTATATTAGTTATTATTTTAAATTTTTCTCATACTATATCCCTCTTGAGAAATTAATAAATGTTCTATGGTAACACTCGTTTCCATTAATCATTTTATAATCACTTGTAACATTTATTATATTTTCGTATTTTTCTTTATCTTTCTATTGATACGAAGGATTTTTTTTCATGGTTTAGTTAATTGTACATCAAAACATAGAATATTTTATTTTTATATGCTTTATTTTAGGTCCGAAATTGTGAATATTAGGTATACATCTTTTCATCTGTAATATTTTATTTTATTATCTTTAAGAACCGTATTATTTGTCTTTATTGCACCCACATTCCAATAATCATCAAATTTATAGTTGTAACTAAAAATAGTTTATATTTAAAATACTTTAGCTCTCAACATTTTGTAAGAGCTGAGACCAGCTCTGTCAGGAGAGGGTGATTTTGTAAGATTTTCCGTTTAATCATTTTGTAAAAGGTTGAGTCATATCCTTTTCAGAGGACTATTAATGTCAATTTGTTTATTACCGCACTCCGAAGCAGTGCCATCTAGTGAGCTATCGGAGCACCAGTTTGAATAATTTTTTGGCAGAGGCCAACTAACCACCACCGGTACAAACACGTCACGTTTTTTGCACATTTCGCGCCCAGCGCGATTTCAGTCCAAGCGTCCAAGATTGAGAAATGTAATTGATTTCCCCGTCTTCTAAAGGTATAACTCAACCTTCAATTAATCTAATTTCTACATGTCATTCTCTTTGTAAATATTCCCTTTAACTTGAAATAAATTCTTTTTTACTTAAATGAAGTATCTGCGTTTAAAGGACTTTGATTCAAATAATTCATCACTGACCCTTTAATACTTACCCCTAGACAACCACCTCGCCAATTTAAAATCCCGACTTCTGAAGAGTCTGATTTTTATTCGAAGATTTTATTCGGATTCCCACGTACACACACACACACACACACACACACATATATATATATATATATATTTTATATATATATATATATATATATATATTATATATATATATATATATATATATATATATATATATATATATATAATATATATATATATATATATATATATCAGTGGCGCACACAAAGGGGGTCCTGGGTGTCCACCCCAAAGCCCTTGATTTTTTTTTCCGATTGATCATAATTCTAACTATATAGTACGTAAAATTTAATTAATTACTTGCTATTAATGATTAATTTATTAATTAATGCTAATTATTTCATCAAAAATTAGTTTTTACTGTGTTTTGTTCCCGAAAACCGACAAAATCAAAAGGATCATGATACAAGAATGGTGAACTTTCAACCCCGGGCTCCCCCCCTTGAAAAGTTCCTGTGTGCGATACTGATATATATATATATATTTGTTTTATTGTATATGCTGCTGTGAACAAACTTTAAAGCAGAAATGAAAACAAAGTGCTGGGTTGTTGTGACACATTTGACACTTTTTGCCTACACTTTTTTTTTGCTTTGCACGCATTTGACATGGCCTTGTAGGCATCCTTCCTTTGTAGGAACAAGATGTTCTAAGGAATGAAAATCAGTTGTTTTTGTACTATTGTTGTTGCCTCCTTCTGCATTGCGGTCGTTGCCCTCAAATAAATGCATAACCGATTCCCTAAATTGACGCTTTATCATATTTTTATCTTTCCTTTATAAAACACGTATGCTTTCTGCAAGAAGATTTTGAGGTAGTGTAGAGGAATTATTTTTGTACTAGGGGATGATTTTTCTGAGATCTGTTAATTATTATTTTATCAGTCCATTTTTTTACCAAACAAATCTTTATTTTACCATCGCTTATAGGTTTTTACCCGAGAGGATCATGACACATTTGTATGAAACTCTGACACAACATTACACATCTGATTGTCGCCATAGGAAATTAGGTGACGAGCTTGTGAAGTGAAACTAAACGAAACTACAATCTTTGTATGAGAAGATTTTTATTGAAAAAACCTACTACGAACTAATTGTAAGTGGCACTCAGCATAAGAATCTTATTCAGTGAAGCTAGGTTACAAGTAATCTCGTAGTATTTTATTTAATAAATATTATTGTAAATGCTATTTAATATTATAGCAACCACTTAATATTATTACTTTTTATAAAATTGCATGTTTTCTTAAAATAAAACCTTGACACCCAAGGCACGACACTCTAAATTTACCTGGAAGTCAATGGGTTAAACCTAAACATAGATCAACTCTGCTGCACGAACAGTCTTTTGAGGAATGTGGGCTGAAGTTAGCGACTCGTCGTGAACCAAGACTGTCATAAGCTTATGACCTTGACAATAGCCTTTAAATCAAGAGAGGTTACAACAGCCTTAACTTAAATTGGAGATTCTTAACGTGTTATACATTGTATGCACAGCAATTGAAAGTTTAGTACGAAGGGAGTGGCCGTATATCGTTTTATCAATGGAGAAGAAAAACAATTTTATAATTTGAGCTGTGAGGTCGAAAAAAATTCAATTTAAAAAAAACTTTAACATTACTTATTAAAATTTTTGTACACAGTTGGTGTACATTAAAATAAACATTTGCGTACATCATTCATTAAAAAATCAGATTTACAAATAAGAAGCAAGTTATTTCATTTAATATAAATTAAAGATTACAATGTAAGTTTACTAAGAAAAAACTCAAAACAATCGTAATTTTGTATTAATATATACGTTGAGAATACGTTACTATTTGCGAGCATGCAGTTATAAAAGTGGGAAATTTATTAAAAAGCACTTTCAATTTAAAAGCGAATTAAAATAATGTATCGTACAAAATGCGCTGTTTTAAACGCAACAAGATCATGCTTTAAGTTTTTTTACAGAACATTCTAAAATTATGCTTGGATGAGAGATTTACTTAAACTCTTGTGAAAAATACTATGTAAATCTTCTAATATTTTTGATAAAGTAAAGATATCCTTTGAAATTTTATTAAAGTTAAATTTAATATTGTAATATATAAAGTAATTTAATATTGTATGTCTTGTGCAAGTATATATTGTAATACATACATGTATATTACATGTATATAAATTTGCAATATAATATTTTACTTTATTTTCTCTCTATTTTTTTAAAATAATATATTTGAATTCTAAATAAGTTCCATATCGACTTTAATAAAGTAATGTATTTTCTTATTAAAAATAAATATTCAAATTTATTACACGAGAAATTCGAAGTTATATAGATTCGTTTTAACATAAAATAACTATTCTTCACATAAACCAAAATTTCCAAATAAAATTACTCATAAGAAATAGCTTATTATTTTTAAGAAAACTTTCTCCATAATAAAATTTTATATTTCGATGCATATTTACTTAAGTATTCGAAAGAAATTTTAAACGAGCCACTTTATGCAGTAAATCTCCCATATCAATAATTTTGAAAATCGCCAAATTTAACGATCATTTGAGATACTGACTGGTCTTACACAATCACTACTTTTTTTTAAATTTTTTATTTTATTTATTATTTTTTTGCATTTTTTAGAGTTATTATTTTTATGACAGCAAATTTTAAAGTTTATATTGGTTCTATTTAAGTTTTAAGGTCATTGCGTAAGTCATAAGGTTTTACGAATATGCAAAAAAACCCCTCAAAACAATACAAATTTTTGATAATTTCCGCCATAAATTTTAAAAAAAATACAGACTATCTAAATTAAAGTATTTAAATACGTAACATTCATAATTGTGTAAAGTTTCAAACATATAAAATAAAGGAAAAATGCGTCATTTACTGGGGAAATTTACCTTTCGAGAAACTGCGATTTCAGAACAGATCAAAAAGGTTTTTAACAGATGTAAAAAATTAACCTTTTTCAAAAATTCGATATTTTAAAATGCATTACTGCAAGAAAAATTGTAGTTTTCTTGTGATAAAATTTTAAAATCATTTTTCCTCAGTAAGCGTCATTAATAATTTGTCTCAATTTCATTTTTATATTTTCTTAGTAAGTACGTGAAAGGCAAAAGTGTCGATTGTTTGTTTTATTTTTATACCATCAGAAGCAACACGAGTGTACTTGAGAGATATTGGCAACGTTTCTTATAAGTTTGAACCACGTTCAAATGACGAGAACAACACTTCAGCTGGCACCTTAGCCTCACAATTTCCTCACTTCACAAAAAGAAATGCTAATATAACTGATTAATAAATTCTCTCTCCATCTGCTTGAATATAACTAAGGAAAAATTCTTTATCATCAATACAATTTTGATGGAAATAAAAAATTGCTTAGTGAATGTAGGAATATTTTTACAAAAGAAAATGAATTTAAAACGCAACAAACTTAGGTAAAGTAACTATGGCTTGTTTTTAAAGTGTAAACCTCTTTATAATTATTACACATATATCAGGAGTAAATAGCAGTAAATTTAAAATACAAGAACAATTTTAGGTTTTTTTTCTTCTTCGAAGTATTTTTTATTGTATTTCACTAAAGATTATGTTGCTACATTCAGATACTAATAATGTTTCTTTAATGATACTATCTATAGCATTATTAAGTTATATGTATTCATACCAAGTATTAAACTGCTGTTATGTTGTTGTTGTTACTAATGCCACCTGATCGGCAAAGGTCAGATCAAGGTCCACGAAATTCATCACGGAAAAGAGCTAACTGACGCCTGCCGTTAGCTGTAGCTTTGAGCACTATACAGGTGACAGAACAAGAACATTCGGTTTCCCATCAACTTTGAGGTAGAATACCCTGAGGATGGTCAAGGGCCTCCAAACTATCTTCCCCTTCCACCAACCTCACGAGAGGACTTGCGTCTCGACGGCTATTTTAAAGTACCCCAATGCCGCAAAGGGACTATACATTTACAAACACCCGTGTTTTCTCCGGGACTCAAACTCAGGCCAAACGGCATAGCGGTCAGCGTCCCTAACCACTATACCGGATCGGCGACAGTATTAAAGTTCTGTACTAGTTTTGCTTACAGATTCTGCATTAAATCCTAATAACCTATTTCACTTCTCATCCCAAAAAATTGGCAAAAAATATACTTCTTTAGTTTTACATTGCTGGTTTCAATTTCTCTATATTAAACATCCCTTTATAATTTTTTTCAAAAATATTTTTAATAAACTTCTCTCTCGATGGTTTGAATTACAAAATTTAACATGAATATTAAGTAATAAATAATGTTACTGTTTACAAAAGGAAATGTAAAATTTAAATTTAAATTCCTTTTGGGTCACATAATCAAATATTTAATCAAATTTTAGAACTTAACTCCTATTTCTTCTAACAAACAAAAATACCAGGGGCACAACATTTCTTCTATTTCTATTTCACAATATTCTAAAGTAGATCTCTATCGATTTTAAATGCGGGTTTCAAGACAAGACAATTTTTAAAAAGTAATATTTTCTTTCGGTGACCCAATCAACAGCACAAAGTTTTCAATTGTTTGCATACATCATGTGAAACATAACGAAAACTTTGACACAGGAGGAAGTAATGGTAAAAATCTACGACTGACGAACGTATCTTTCTTTTTCTTTATTCTGATATTAGATCTGAGATCCATTTATGATTTTTAGTTTGCTGGGAACGACAGGAAGTAAGTCGCCTTATTGATGAAAGAGAAAAAGTTCCTCGTGATGTACTGAGCAAAATCACATTTACCCATCCCCAGGTCACAAAGGAAAAATAAATAACACTTTCTAACACTTATTTTTTCGTTTAAGAGAACTTTAAAGATCTAATTAAAATATTACAGTATACTCTTTTGAGTGCAAAATGTTCCTAACTGTATTAATTAAAATTTTTAATGAGAAGGATGGTGCTGCATTTATTTTACAAGTGATTTTATATAAGGTATTATCTGGGAAATATCTGCAGTCCCAATTCAAATTCTACACTTTCCGGACGGGTCTTACTATTTATTTGTAAATAGAACGTTGTAGTATTGACTTTGCAGTTGCAAACAATAAAAACTTGGTTAATATTCTTAGTTGAAATATTTGTTCTTGAAAAGTTTTTCTTTGGGATAATCTAGTGATCTAGTCTAGGATGGCACATTTTTCAATTCATCGGGTCCTTCATAATCTGTAATAGAAAGGAAAACTTAACATTAAATGTAAGACCTTCGTGGACCTTCTGAAAAAGCAATGGGGACCCCTAAGGGTCCGTGGACCACAGTTTAACAACCTCTGAGCTCGTGTATTTTTTATTTGAAGTTTCATGGGTTTTAGAGATTTATCACACAGATCAGAAAGTAGAAAGCGACAGAAAATTACAACATTTTATAGTTTCAGTCTATAGAACTAAATAATTTCTATTTGTTTGAAAATTGTTTTTAATAATTTGTAAGATATTTCTTCCTCAAACAAATTTCATTTTAAAGAACAATATTATCCATTTTGTAATACCAGATATATAACGGAGAAGATTGGTTGGCCTTAAGAACTAATATTGTAGGATACACATAGTTTCAAGTATCCGTGTTTTAACAATTATAGTTCTTAAAAAAGCTTTTATTTACACATTCAAACTAATAATTATATCACAATCAACATCTTTTTGCTAAAGGTAAAGGTCTCGTCTATGGATTCAAGCAATAATTTATATTTTGATTTATACAAGTATCATTATCAATTTCTTATAAAAATATATTCAGAGAGTTCTTGATTTTTAAATTGATTTCAACTTAAGTGTTGTTTGTGTGTGTGTTAACTTAATTTTTTTTCCAAATTTAGACCTTAAATTATAATTTCTATTCATATCACTGATAATATTATATATTTCGCGCATGTATATATAAATAAGATTTCTTGCAAGATTTCCCAAATTTAATGTTTTTAATACAGCTTTATTAAGTATCCAATCATCGTCAGGTATTTGTTTCAGCAATTTATTTTTTAAAAATATTTTAGATTAGATATTTAATGTCTATATAGCTATCATAATCATTCTATTTTCATCTAAGGTTTACGAAATATTCCATCTAGGAAATATTAATTAATAAATATGAATTTAAATATACACGTTTCCTATAAACTAAATTGCATTTTATTTGATTTCCAAAAAAAAAAAAAAAAAAAAAAATATGTGTAGCATTTTGTGAAAAACTAATTACAGATAGTAGGTAGTTTTTTTTTTTAAATATTTACTAATGTTTTACTTAATACACTGAGACAAAGAAGAAATGCTGTATTTTTTCTAAAGAATCGAAACAAATATACTTCGGTGATCCATGTTTAAATAAATTTCAAAAGAGTTTAACCATACAGAATGGAATATTATAAGTAATTATAAGTACATTTTGTATTTTAATTATGAAGTTTTAATGAATAAAAGCTTCATAATTTTTTTAATACTTATTATAGCTTCTAACATGAAAAACGTCATTTCTAAAATCAATTTGTGTTTTTACACTTTTATTTCACAGGAAATGTTTTTAGATTTTTTTTATTATATTTTTACGCAGACTTTCTTCAAGACCACTTTATTTTTATGTGAACACATGCTTCTTCTTTCTGTCCTTTATATTAAACTTTGGGTTCATTTTGCAGAACATGCTTATTATTCATGCGTAAGTATTAAACAAAAATATTTTTTGTTTCTCATTAGTAAAGAATTTTTTGTACTAAAAAATGTTGACATTTATTTTAAAATAGTGAAAAGCTGAATATTTTTCTTTTAAGGTTAAAGCTTTTTTCTTTTAAAGAAAAAAAAAATAAATCATGGAAAATCGCATCTTGTTAACTTCTAAAATTTTTTTCGATGTAAATATAAAGAATAAATATTATTTAGGTGCATTAAGAGGACACAGTACGATTCAATTGACAAAAATTGTTCAAAAAATCAAATTTCATTTTTTTAGTTTAAAATGTTTTTGTATACTTTTCTACAAACTCACAAAATTTGAAAGCTATAAGTTTAAAAAACGAAGAATTATGGTAACTTTTACGTCGTTTGTTTTTATTCACATTTCAATAGAAAATTAAAACTTTAAACTGACATCTCAGAAAGATAAAATAACTAGTTTGTCTTCAATTAAAATGCTAAGGCTTTTTTTTCCATTTTGCTTAGAACTAAGACAATTTTTTCACTTGTTGCTAATAGTACATGAAATAAAAGTTGGTAAGCATTTTTCAATCATAGCAATACATATTTTTTAAAAAATAATTGAAGTTAAAATTTGCAAATTTTTTAAGGAATTTTCAATAAGCATTCATAAAAAGAAGTATTGTACAAATACCTACCACGTTATAACAAAACCCATACTAACTTTTGTTATACATATTTTAACGTACTTGTAAATCTAATTCCATATATGCACGTTAATTTTTGTTGGAGGAGAGAGAGACACACATATAGTAGCATTTTAAAATCACTTCATAAATTTCAAGTTTTTCCTTTAAAAAATCAAATGTTTCGTATCTCATGAAATTTTGAACACAAAATCTGTTTTACATCATGCATGCACAGAGGAGGTAACCCAAAAAATTATGAAAATCATTAAATTAAAAAAGTTTGTGTGAATCGTACCATGTCCTCTTAAGTTAGAAACTAAAAGGAGAGAGTAAAAGAAAGACCATTAGGATCTACATATGTTGCTATCTACATACAAATTGCTTTCCTTAAGTAAAAATGAAAATAATCTACATTGAAAAGCTTTTACGAGTTGTCATATTACTGGTAAAAAATACGTTAAAATTGAGCAATATCTTACAAATTTTGAGCATTAAAAATATTATTTAATAGTGTATGTAATTAAAGACGCAAATATAAAATTATTTAGAATTTATCATTGTGATAGTTGTTTGTGCTCATATTGATACGAATTCCAAAGTGAAGAGCTGTATGATGCCATAATTAAATATTAAAAACGAGAGTGAGAGAAAGAGAGAAAATTTATTTTTGAGATTAAGTTTAACATAGCAAACTTTGTAAATTACACTGATCCAAATGAAAATAATATGGAATATATAATATATTTTTTTTGTTAAATGCGAATCAATGAAAATTAATTAATATTGAAATTGAAATGTTTTAGGACCAATTTTTATTCAGTACAGTAATAATTTAATTTATTTCCAGCTGCACTTAGATTAAAAGAAAATGCACGAAATAACCTTTAAATTACATTTTCTAAATAGTATATTTATCATACGAATATAAATTAGTTATTTTAATTATTATTATTAATTGAATATATTATTAAAAATCTTATGCGAGGGCAAATTTTTCCATTTATAGTTAAGCGAAATTTTATGCAGATCTAAGCCCATTCACATAAATGTGTACGTTCATGCTTTTTGCCAGTCCCCGTCTTGGAAAATCAATTGAAACAATTTTTTGCTACATACATAAATTACAAGTCTGTTCTTTATGTATCCTACTTTTTTGTTCACCGTTTATGGAATGCTTACAAAAGAAAAAAAATTACACGGCTTAAGAAACTTGCATGTTGAAAATGAAAAGCTTATCAAAAACATTCCAGATCAAAAAGTACTTTATTACCAATGACAGCCAGGCAGTTTGGATTTGTTTTTCTAAAATGTTTACAAATTCTCTGTTCTTTCAACAGGCCACACATATATTTTATATGCATGTGTTGCTATATATTTTCTACATTCAATATTTTATTTTATTATTATTAGTTTACTGTTCGGAAACACTAAAAATGTTCAGTTTCTTATAATTCGCATCGAAATATATATATATATATATATATATATATATATATATATATCGAAATATATATATATTATATAAATAAATTACAGAAAATATAAAAAATTGATATTGACAAGACTCTCTGAAAGTTAGAAGTTTTCATTTCCCTCTTTCATTAATATTACTTTACAACTAATTTATTTCTGATATGTTTTCTATGTGTGTGTTCATTTCTCCAATCCTTTAAAGGATATGTGAGTACATTCCTTTTCATTTTTTCTTAAATATTGTTAAGACTTTTAACATACTTTGGATGCTTACTAAGGTTTGAAATGGATTGAAAATCTTTATATAAAGCAAGAAATATAAAACATCTGAAAATATAAGGTGTTAAATCAGGAATATGTGCAGATTGCTTATATATTTCCAGTTTTTTTAAGCAACGCAACGCTAAGGCACACGAATAAATATATTACTCTTGTGAACGCGAGAAGCTGTTTAGAAAGTCATTTTTGCTTTAGGTAACATTAAAAAAATGAAGAACCAAAAGCTGGCTTTGAAGAATTCAATTTTTCGTAGCAATATTTTCACTTTGAAACCAGACCTATTCTTGATCGGTACAAAAAATTTATTTATTAATTTTTTTTTTATTTTTATTTCTTGAAAAAAAATATCTGTCACAGTATATTGAGAGTTCTATATGCAAAAACTTAAAAATTGTGTAATAAACTGTTTCATTATTTTTACAGATAAAAAGAGGATTTTTTTGCAAAGAACATTTTTTTAATATAGGATGATCGTTTCATTAGTATTTAAGCTTGCAGTTATTTTTAAAAGTTATAAATATTTTATAATATTTAAAACAATCGAAATTTTTTCATTTCAATTTTATATTAAAATGATTGATTCAGCGATAGTAGGTTGCATGGAAATTGATATTAGTTTGAATTTCTGATTAAAGTTTAGTTGAGCTTATACATTTCTTTCATAGCAAAATAAAAAATTTTACTTTGTGAATTCAAAATTCCATCCTTTTAAATGCTGAAAGTTCTATTGGAACAGGAATCAATAGGGATTATCAAATAAATTCACTTTCGGGGAATGCATGCGTAAATAGTCCAATAGGCCTTACACATGATGTAAATCACAGATCATTATCAATGATTTATTTGCAAGCCATGAAAAAGAATCTGGAACTTTAAATAATTTTAGATGTTAAAAGCTAATTAATTTCTGTATAACGGTAAATAATATTAAACAAGGAAAAAAGAATTAACAAATTTTAAATTTTTGTATATATTTTAAAGTTATTACATACAGTATCCCGAAATGCCCTCTAAAACCTATATACTGCGCTCCATGGAGAATTCAACAAATCAGTTGATGGGCTAAGAAACTCAATTTCAATTTTAATTAAATTACATTTGTCTAATATCCATCTACTAATGAAAATCCCTTATACTCCATTAGTTTATGAATTTTTCATTTAAAAAAATATTCTTTGATCTGGAAAGTTTCAAAATACAAGAAACTAACAAAAGTTTCAGAGTAAAGTATCCTTTTGCAACAATTTCTAAATAGCAGTATTTTATCAATACAATGAAAGTTTACATTTGTGAAATGGAGTTCCATTAATAAGTAGTTATGAGTATATTAATCACTCGTGAGAATTTGTAAGTTTACGGAGAGTTAAATTCATACGATCAGGTATTTTCACACGGTGCATTCAAAAACTGCAACAATCGAGGTGGAAAAATAAAAGAATTGAGGAGTTAAAAATTTAATGAATTTTTTGAATATAATTGTGAGTTTTAAGTTAGACTCCATGAAAGAACGATTCAGCAAATAAAGTACCAAAGTCAAATAAATATGTATAGCTGAACTATCCGATATTTCCCGGTTTCATTAGTAAGTCAATATGTAAATATTATTTAAGACATATATATATAATTTCATGACGCGCTGTAGAAAACGATTTCTGAAAAACCCGTAATTTTCAAAAACTTACTCGTCAAAAGAAACATGACTCAGCTAAATAATTAAATAAATACCATTAATAATAGTAGTAAATAAATGCCCCCGTAAATAGTTAAGGATAATATTATTTAAAATAAATATATGGATATTAATCTTCCAAAAAGGCATCTTAATATTATAATTAAAAGCACTATCTTACACAGAATAATATTACTGTTTAACTTTAAATCCACAATTCATGAATTTGTACTTCGGATATATGTATGCATTTGTGTATATAAATGTATATTCATATATATATCATCAAAACCTTCTAAAAATGAAAGAAAAAAGATAAAAGGAATTTTTTAATTATATTTCTTAGAAGATAGATTTGATATGAATTGATTGCGAGTGTGAAATAAATACTATGTGCTATTAGTAAAGCTTTACTTAACTTAGTAAAGCTTTACTTTATTACTTGTGCTATTAGTAAAGCTTTACTAATTGCTTGTAAGCAAGCGCAGTATCAAGGTAAAAAATGTATTATATATACATCATTGTTTACTTTTTTCCAATATATTACTTCATTTGTTATACTTTCTGTTAAGCATGATAGGATTAAAAAGAATGAACAAAACGTAATACACTACTTTTTCAAATATTAGAATTCTTAAGCGATTCAAGGGGGAGATATAATGTAGCTTATTCAACCCTGAGCTGGATCTCAGTTGCTGAAAAATTATTTTAATAAATAAATTACATTGTAAATTATATGAATAACTCATAAATTGCCGTTCTTGAACTGGCAATTTTCCTCATTTTAAATCTTCATAGATCCTAATAAGAAATATTTGAATGGATAGTTTTAAATATATCAATATTACAACCTAAGGATTATTTTATTTCGTTTTCTTTTTTACAAATCTTTTTTTTTAAATAAAGTCAAAGCTTTATATTTTCATTAGTCACTGATACATAAAAAGGAAGGAAGAAAAAAACAGTGCTTTAAAATGTGTTGTTAGATAATCAGTTTTTTTCAAAGAGTTAGAATGCATTAGAGAACAAAACTGTAATTTGATACAATGATAAGTTACATTATATAAAGTACAGAAAGCGTTCGATTGAGTTGAAATAATCTATTTATAATAAACTACGCAAAGGAAATAAATTCATTTGCTTTTTTCTGAAGTATTTGATTAGTTCTTTTAATTAACGGTACTAAAATATAACTATACTGTAAAACTATACTGCTACAAGAAAAGATTGGGCACCGTCCATGCCATGTGACCTCCAACTTTTCCATTATTGTTTTATTTTTGATTTACCAGGATGCTGTATTGGCTACTGCTATGCATTATACAGAGAGAGCAGCTATTTTCCTTTAATTTTTACTTTCATGTTAAAAAACATCCGAATGATATAAAACGGACAAAACGAGGTTGTTCTAATAATAAGGCATAACATTTAGTCGAATATAGTTCTGTCAAGAATGTGGCTAGTGCCGATGCCTTCCCGCAGATTCAAGAACAGTAGATATCACCATTTGAATTGCTGCAAAATGATATGAAATGTTAAAATTTGGTTTGGAGGAAATGTTGGAGCGATGCTAGTTACAGGATAGGTAATTAAGGGCTTTACAGAACGTCAAGAAGTTTATGGTCGATCAAGTGCGACGACAAAACGCAAGTTCATAGAGACCATACAAAAAGTACACACAGTTCTTGATGCGTCCTTAATAAACGACCCAGTGTTTAATCCGGACATCATTTGCTGTTATGATAGTCGATAGAATGACTCAGCGAATAGAGGCTGAGGTCAAATCATAAAGCAAAATCTTTCTGACTGTTCCACTAGGCCAGACAGGTTAATATAAGGTGTAGTCCATCACGTAACCCAACACCCAAGAGTTATGACAAAGAATGTCTTTTCATTTAACAGCCAGAGAGACCTATTGTTGTCACTCAAGACATCATTACAGTTACAGTACAGATGAATGTCAACGAGATTCTACACCCCGTAAAATTGCCTTTTCCTTCACGGACCTCTGGAGTTAAATTTCAAAAGGATAATGCTTAGTCGCACAAGACATCACCCGGGCATGCCTTCGTGCTTCTTGAAACAGATTCTGTCAGGGACAGAAGTGGGCCAAAGCCTTACAGAATTTGTTTCTTTGAAAGTACTTACTTAGTACAAGTTTCGATCCCTATCATGTTAATATCTTTTCGTTTTAAATGCATGTATGTTACATATACCGATTTTTGTTGCTTTCGTATAAATTCTTCTTGATACACCTCTTTTTAAGTTGAAGAATGTTTTCTTCTGATTTCGTTACTAAAATTGTAAAAGAAAATAAATTGTAAAATAATGCAATAAAGTAACTGAGAGGAAAATTAAATTACAGTAAATTAAATTATTCGAATTAAATTAGTGAATATATATATGTTATTTTTAAAACAAATAATATCGAAATAAATAGGCTTTATAAAAACACTTTTTATATAAAATTATATTATAAGAACTATATTATAAATTTTGCAGTATAAATCTTATCAGGACCTTGGACTGCATAGAAGAGCATAGTTAGCAAAAATAATTTGCTCGCTGTTTACATTGACAGATTTATTATCTATAACATTATATCCCTATGTAACGTTTTGAAAATGTTTGTTAAGCATCTAGATCAAATCTAATCTAATTTAATAGGATTGATGGAACCAACCAGGCAGCTTATGGTCTAACACTGGTAACATCCATTAATTAGCATGGGTTTACTTTCCCAATACACTTAGCGAGAACATTAGTACTACTATACATTCGCCCCAATTATTGGCAACAGTATTTCTATAAAATAACCTAAAAGCGAGAAAAATGTGATCACAGTTTGAATCCAATGTTCTTGCATTATTTCCAAATTTCCTTTTTCATGACGAAGAGGGAGGAAGGGGGTATGTAAAGATATATGTTTTGGGGAGAGAACTGCTGGGGAAAAGCTTTATTCAATTCCCCTGGAAACTGTTAGAACCGTTTACCCCCTCCTGAAAAATCCGTTTATTCTAACGCCCTGGGGAATAACAGCACAAACATTTCTCTCCAGCATATTCGTTTTTGTATGAGTAGTACAAGGTTATAAATAATAAAATGACTCTAAAAATAAAATACTCCTTGTCGCGAGAAAAATTGTATTAGTATTCGTATGATCTCGTAATCTGCAGTAATATCGAACATTTATACCAGTATGAAAAATGTTTCATATTTGAAAACGATCATTAAAAATAATTATGCATAAACTGGACCGTCTACCTGATTTAAATGAACTAATTCACTAGTTCGATTATCAGAAATATCTTTTCCGGGAAGGTGCTAACGAGCAGTAACAAAGTAATTTTACACAGAAAAAGTAAATAAAATACAAATCTAAAAAAGATTAAATTGTACATGAAGTACGGCAGATACTTATTCAGGGGCAAAAATGTAGAATAAAGAATGGTTGTGAGAAAACTTTTTTCAAATTTCGGTACTACAAAGTTTTTCTTTTAAAGTAATTTTCACGGGAAAAAAATTAATATTCATTAAACTTACTTAATAAAAATCAGATCATACTTCATAAATTCCTTCTATAACGGAGTAAATTAAGCCATATATTAATGTTCATGAGATACAAAAGGTTTTACTTATGACATTTTATCCAACCACTAATTGGCATATTATATATATATTTTTTGAATTGGCAGTTTTAAGATAGTTTCCAGGGAAAAAATATTTAGGTTATACAATATTAATTTATTAATTATCTTTCTTAGAAGAGGAGGAAAAGCTCTGAATATATAGCAAAACTGCTTTGAGGAAAGAAGAGAAATTATTTGAATTATGCAAAAAAGAAAAAGGACAGTATTTATTAAGACAGTAAAATTTTAATTTTCTAAATGTATTAATTAGATGTGATTCACGAGCAAATTTAGCTAATAGTAATTGGTAGACTTAATTAAATTTCTAAATACGAGGATTTCTCTATCTAAAAGGAGTTTAGTTAACTTATGATAAATGTCAAATAAAGAAAATCTTTATTTCCCGAAGAGTTTTAATTTGATTTCTCCTTTTATTTTAGATACCTTAAAAAGAAGAAAAAAGTACTTATACGGAATATATATATATTCGACAGGACTGTTGGCGAAGAATCACTCATGGTGACTGAAGATACTGTTGATCTTAACTGCTTACCTTTGAGTCCGGAGACTGGTGCTTTTTGTAGTAAGTTTATCAACTGAACCGTGAGGATCCAAATGATAGATTTAGACTAAACCAAATGATACATAGCTTATCTTGAATTCTAATGTCACAAAAACGTAAAAAAAAGTAACATGAAACCAAATATTTATAATTGAATAATGATACGAAAATTAAATGATTTGTAATAAATTAAAATTTGTAATATTGTGAGAAACCTCTTCCGGAAGTTTCTCTCTCACTGCCTTGCCTACCTACGGGTGTGTGAGGAATGAAAGGAAGAATTCCATAATCACAATTATTCATTTAGTCGAACAAACTAACCAACGACAATCTATTCCCAAAGTGAATTTCAAATGAGTAGCACGCAGAAAGCAATGCTTATTAAACAAATATGCGGAATCAACTTATTTAACTCAATGTAATTTATCTCTCTCATTGAATCTTAACCTCAAATCTACTAATTCAACTCAGTGGCAATATGTACATGTGAAAGTAAATTTTTTTCAATCTTACTTATGTAGCGAATATAGCTGCTTCCGGCCTCCTTCTCTAGAATTATAAAACTTTGATTTTATATAGTCGAACTAATCTGAATAATACGATTTCTTCTTGAGAAGGATGGCTGTGAATTAAACGTGAATGCTACCTCGAATATTCCCCAAGAGGATTCAATAGATCCGTCACACGAAATCACATGATGAAAGTCCTAATTCTCAACTATAAAATTCACTTTACTCCTACAGTTCAAGAAATATTCAAGGCCACATCTTACAGCTGAGAATAGTAAAGCTTGGGGAACTTTATACCAATTTACAAATTCTAAACGTTGTTTTAATCACTTACAGTGTCAAGGAAAATGGGGAAATATGTGGATCACTTGAACGGATGAGAGCTTATTATATATCCTCCTTACTATTTTCTTCAAATATTTGCAATTTCAAATCTTGAGACCTTAATTTAACTCTGTAAAAAAGTTAGATCTGCAAGGCGAGAGTTCCTTTTTAGGAAGTTGATTACATCAATGAATTAATTTCTCCACTAATATCATAAATTAGATTTTCTTAAGAAATTAAAATTTTTAACATCTTTTCATGACTGCACTCAACATTTCGAAAGTTATTAAGATCGACTTTTTTCGGTGACTTTATCTTCTTGTAAATGAAATAGACAGTACGGCTAACAGTTTCTGTCATGCAAAAATTGCCATTTTGAAAGAATCCAACATTTGCTTAGTTCTAAGTTATTACAGGAAGTAAATTATGATTATTGTCCATACTTGTACTGGTTAATGTTTTTTCTAAAATTCTTTTTTTTTCTTAGGTGTACTAGAAACCCTTTCAAGAACAAAAAGTTGTGTAGGTATCTTCCTCATTTTTTTCTTCGAGCAATTCAAGTTATATGAAAAATTGAGAAAAGCAAATAAACACTAGCAAATTGTTTCCTTAAAAAAACTCTGAAGCCATTTAAAGAAAGAGGAATTAATTTCCAAAATAATAGGAGTGATAAAAAGTTAATTAAGTTCAATAATGAACTGTTTCAATCAAAATAAAGGGATAAGCTAATTTTTGAAATGCTAACTTACTTTTGTTAATAATAAATTCAAATACCAGGAATGAAAGATAGAAAAAGTGAAAATGAAACAGGAAAATATATTAAAAAAAAGGAAAAACTTTTTTTTAAAAGTTAAACATCTTATATAAAATATAAGAACCTTATTTTTGGTTTCAAAACAGAGGAAAAATAAATGAAAAAATTATTCCTTCGCTAATATTTGGATAAAATAAAACCTAATTTTCACGAATTGATTAAATTTAAGAATCACGTGTGCATTAAATTTAAATGTATGTGACGGTATACCTAAATATTTTAGCATATTTTTGTTATGCATACTGTTTGCTTCTTCTTGCATATGCTGTGAACTTATTATAATTTCGTTCTACCAACATTTAAAATCATTTGTTTCATTTTTATAGAAACTTTTCTATTCTTCAGATTTAATAATATATGTTTCTAAAATATATAATTAACAGCTTTGAGGTTATATGTCATTTCCCATAAAAAATTAATTATTACCAATTTCGATACTTTGTTTTTTTATATACAATTGTAAAAAAAATAATAATGTAATATAAAGTAATAATAATGAAGAAATAAGAATCATTTAAATAAAAATTTAGTATCTTGGATAAAATAAGTGATTTTTTTTTACTTTTTAAAATAAATAATTACATTTTTTAATTAATACAAATATTTTGGATTTCAACGGGTATTTTAAATTAAATATAAGAAATATTAAAAGATTACCTTCTTTAAAAAGCAAAACTGCTATTTATATATTTCAAATTTATTTAAATTTCTTTTTTTAAATGTGATATAAATAATGACATCTGACAAGTTATGATTTCTTAATGGACTCTTATGAATCTTCCTCTAAGTTTCCTTTGTAGTGAAAACACTTCTTAGTTGCCCTTAATGTATTTTTAAAGGTAAAACTGGATATTAGGTCCTTCTATTGCAGTGTGTGTAGAGTAAGCACCTTCTCCTGAAGTCTCATTCTCATTTCAGATTAAAGAGAGCAAATATATAAACATCTCCAGATTTTAATCATGAAATAATTGCAAAATTGGCCCTGAAGGAATCCCTGGCTCTTGACCCTTCCAGCAAAAATACACCTGACTGAGGAAATCCTGAGGTTGAAGAGGAATAAATTTATTGCTGAATATACATATTTCAATTAAAAATGTTTATTTACACAGTTTTGTAGTTTACATCAGATGAGCCCATTTAAATGCTTTAGGCAAACCCAATGAAACCAAGAACTACACTTTAGAATTTGATTTTTGATGCATACCTCCAGGAAGCGATTTTTGGTGGGGAGAACGCAATAAAATTGCATCAATCCTACTCCCTTAAAAAAAATGGTCGAGCAAACAGTAAAAGCTCTTAAACATCTCTCCCCCCCCGCAACTGTAATAAAAAAATTCTTCCAACATCAAGTAACATTTTACTAGCAACTGGCCCCAATGCCTAGAAATACAATATTCCGAAGCAGTATGCTTATGGAACATCTCAGTGAAATACAAATTAGGTGTCTACTTTTTAACAACAAAAAGTGTTTACCATTATTCTACGCAATGTTTGAAAATAGCTTGTAGTATCCATGCCAGTAAAGAGAGGTTTTTTAGTCTATCCATGCGTCATTTATTTATGATGAGAAGACATGCATAATTTATGAGTTAAAGAGTAACGGTCACAATTATCATGGTCAACGACGCCAAACATTAAAAATGAACATATGCCCATTAGGGATAACAATGTTGCTACGCCAACTCCTTTGGGACTATCGTTCGGACGAGCAATTCAGAAGTCAAAATTGCTACTCGAGAAATTTATGTCTGCATATATAGTTATTATTGGATTACAATTGTTTTTTCGAAATTTATATTTGCATGTCACTTTAATACTAATGTGACATTTAAACGAGTATTTTACAACTTTAAACAATAGCAACTGCTGTCATATTATAATTATATCTCAAGGTAAAACTATTGTTAAATAAGAAAAAACACGATGTTATATGATGGATCAAAATCTGATACATTCCTTTAAAAATTAAATTCATGAAAATGTAGACTAATTTTATAATTTATTTCAATATTTTCTTATCATATCTCACAAACTTAACTTCTTTTGTTCAAGGAAGTAAAATAGAAAATGTGTGTGTATGTGTTCTTGGTTATAAATTATATAAATTGATTTAAATATAAAATCGACTTTTACCTAATCCAATAGTTTTTAAAATGGTGCTTTAATTTCGCAATTGTACCAGAAATATACATGTCATGGATTCATTACTATACAATAAAACGCGAGAGAACACCTAAGACAAATCAACGCACATCCACACAAAGAAAAAAAAAAGAATTGAGCCTTACAGTAGTCGCATATGATGTGCAACATCTGACATGTTGTCGTGGAAAGTATGCAATAGTAACTTAAATCTGAAAAAAATGAATCGAGTGTGATTGGAAATAATTTTCTATCGAATAGTTATATCTTTAATGAAAATTTTGTTTATTGAACACAAGGACTAATGCAATTTTTTATCAAAAATATTTTTTCTGTTCAGTTTGGGGAACAGTGGATTCCATAGACTCAAAAATGGACAAACAGGGATTTCTGTGGCAATATACATTTCTCCGAATCAAATGGTTAAAACATTAAATATTTCCTGCATTTTGTATTTTTACCATAAACCGAAGATGATTCTACTCTTTTAAAAACAAACTATCACTCACTTTCCATGATTTTCAGTGTGATTGAATCGAGTGGGATTGAATTGAGTGATATTGAATTGAGTCTTGAATCGAGTATAATTGGAAATAATTTTCTATCGAATAATTATATCTTTTATGAAAATTTTATTTATACATTTTAATTAGGATTTTTTTAGTCGAGAAAACTTTTTTTAATCACAATTAAAAATATTACATTGACAATGATAGGATTTCACCTCAAAGTATGAAAAAGATATGCACTAAAATATTTATTCGAATAATTCCATATTACTTACTTGTACTTTCTTAAGAATGTTGCACTTTGTCAGATGCTTAACAGTAAATATAATTATTAATATAGTTTACACAGATAAATATAACCTCAGATTTAATACACCACGAGCCCAGAGACTTTGACAATTGAGCATAAGGATCTAAGTTTATCCTGAATAAGACTTGCTGGTATTTGCGCAGTAGAGTAAGTAAACGATATTCAGTTTTAGAATTCGATTCTTTTGAAAGACGTATTCACGTCAATAATAATAATAGCAACTTCAAAACCTTCTACTATTGTTACTTATTAGTTACAATAAAAAAAATTTAAATGTTGCTTATTTTTTAATAAATTATAGATATATCAATAAATTCTGTGGTAAAACAAAGCTCAGATTCAATGTTAAAATTATTTTGAAAGCGTTAAAATCAAATAAAAAAGCAAAATAACTAAATTCAGTAAAAAGAAATGCTAAAAAAGGCATAACTATATTGAACTATAGTGCTGACGCTGCGACACAACAAAAAACAACAATAAGCTACACAGTCGAAATAAAGGCTCTCGCTCTAACATACAGTGTGTTGTCGGTACTTGTAAGCACCACAAAGTTATTGAACTGTAAAATTAATTTTCTATAAACTATTCACTTAAAATAAATAGTCAAATCGTATTCTAAGTTCTCCATTAACATACAAAAAAAGACTTTTACCTTTTGACATTAAATATTTTTTCGAACAAAAATCACAATATTCTCAATCCGATGAAAATGTCAGCTGAAAACGCAACTTCTGCTGTAAAACCATTCGCTCTTACCCCGGTAAAATACTCATCATAGAACCCATGCTGCCATATATCTTGAAAGATTGGATTTAAAAGAAAAGTCCTGCTAAGTGTGGTCAGGTTATTCGTAAAAATGGTTATCTTATGAGTGGTTAAAGTGAGTGGTACTTAAAAGTAGCCTGAAGGGTTAATCTGGTGCTGCTACCTCTAAGCCACCGAGAATACCCAATGAATTTCGTGATCATACGAGCAATTGTTGATATCTTTACGCATATGTTTGTGAGTGCTTAAATAAGCGATACTGTTCTCGATAGCCTTTTTTCTTCACTTCTTTATAAATCCTATATGTGTGAATTAACTGTGCATTTTTTATAAATGATCTTTTTTCAAAGTTTCAAAATGATTTATCTTGTCCTTGAGACTTCATTACTTAAAAAACTGTCTATACAAAAAAAAATGACTGGATTTATTTTATGCTATGTCTTTCAATGGGATTAGCAAGCTCCGTTAAATTTAACGCTCTACAAGAGCTAAACCGGCTTGCATTAATTAAAGAGAAAAGCTTGCTTTGGAATTAGTTCTATTACCTAATTATAAAAAAATAACCTTTAAAGGAATTTTTGAAAATGGTTTACATGCATTAATCTGTAAGAGAGGGCCCTGAAAAAAGTATAAAAGTAATATTGTCTTTTTGATTAACGTTTTCCAATTTTTATCAAAGGATTAAAAATGAAATAAATTCAGCTTATTTTATAGGAAATTTTATTGGACTGTGCATACATTATATAATAAAAGGAAATTTCGTAACAAAAGAGCTTAAGCTAATAAATGTAATTACATAAAATATTTTTATTACATTTATCCCAGTTATTAATTTTACCTTAACAATTATTTTCTACACAGTGCAAATTTTAAATTTAATATTATTTATTCACATTGAAAATCTAGGATTATTTTTAATAGAGCCTTAACCTTCATACAGTAATAAAAATGGTTAAAATTTTTAGAAACAGATTAATAAAGATACAGAAGTAGCGCTGCATGATAATACATTGATTATATTGTTATAAAAATATAAAACGAATATTATGAAAGTCAATTAAAATTAATAGCTTCTTTTATACCAGTGGTTATATAATTTAAATATAAATTTCAAAATTAAAAAAATGGTGGTATATATATATATATATATATATATATATATATATATATATATATATATATATATATATATATATATATCTAATCCTTTAAAAGTAAAATCCTTATCTTACAAAATAAACATTATATGACTTTATTTGGGAATTATGTTTCAAAATGCTAAACTACAATTAAAAGAAGAAAAATAATAATATAGTTCTTAAACAGTCATTCTTGAAAATAAGTTTTTATGCATTCCAGAGGAAAAAATTTCAATACGTTATGGTCTTTATTTTTAAATTATTATTAAACAGCATTTTTCCCCCTACGAAATATCATCTAGGCATTGTAAAATTATACATTGACAATTAGCTCTTTTCAGCAATGCATAAACTATCGCAGTCAATTAATGATCCATTTCTCCAAATTCATAATAACTAGTATTCAGTTTCACTAGACACCTGTGAATTGATTGATGGCGATAATGGTTATGTTTATTTGCCTGAAATACATAATCATCATTTTATGCGCAATATTACGATGCTTGAGAGTATGATTTCTGTTACAAATACACGAACCAGCTTGAAACCAATGATTAGGGAAATAAATATTCATCAAAGTTTTTATCAATGTTTTTATAGCATGGTTTTATTGAATCTGCGAGAGAATAATAATTTTTTATTGTCTTTTATGACAAAACTAGTCATCAAACCTTTGAATAGTTTGCACAATTGTGTTAATGAATACATTAAACATTAAATACTTATGCATCTTTGTCACTTTTGTTAATGCTTAAATACTGATTTACAAATCGCAAAATCAAATTGAAACTTAAAAAAAAACGTAAATTCTTTCTATTAAAATCCGATAATGTCACAATTGTGGGGCTATATGGATGCAATTCTATATTTTGCTTTAAAAATCAAATTATACATAAAAAAACTAGTTTTATAAACTAGTTTATATTTTTTAAAAAATATTTCTTCTATCTTATTTTTTAATTGATAAAAATGTCTTTTTATTGGAAATTTTAAAAGTCGGTTTGAATTTAGAAAAATAGACTTCACGAGTCAGAATTCAAATATTTTTAAATTCATTTGGGAAAACATTTTATAAACCCCAAGGCTTAGAAACTATAATTATTTCAGTGTCTATGTTTCTTAACTTATGTAGAGCCTAAACAAAACAAATCAATATAACTCAATAGGTACTTTACTTCGTCTACAAGTACTTACGACACAAGATTAAATATTAAAATAGGTAAACTAAATACAGCAGAATAGAATCTTTATACACAAGCAACTAATGCTTAAATAAATAAACCTTATTACAGTTCAGGAAACCATGATATAACTATTATGTCCACAGATAAAGCATCTAGTTGAAATTCACTACTCCTCACGATATCTCATCCTACATTTATACATTTTTCAAGTACATTTGTTTCTCGTATCAATGTCAAACTGGAATTTAGAGTAAAAAAAAGTACACTGAATTTTTTCTAATTTGTAGTAAACATGAATCGGTTGCTTTAATTTTTTTCTCTAACACATCTAATGACAATTTCAGTCAAGTAGTTGCAATTCACATATTTTCAGAAAACGTCAACAAGATTTTTCAAAAAGTTTTGTATCCCACAGACAACATCATAATTATAATAGATGTGGAGTAGATGCGGATTTTTCTCTTCTTCTGTTAGGAAAATTAAATTTGACACCTCTTTTTATTCCTTCCGGTAACTTACGAACAATAGCATTTCCAGGGCTGTAAATGAAATTTACTTTTCTGCTCACCATCTGATCCTCAAGAATCTTCAACTCAGTATTTTTCCCAAAACGTTTTTGTTAGAACATCCATTTCTTAAATTATCTGCGATGAAATTAATTCTTAAATTATATCCTCTCTTAGTCCGATTTTTTCTCCATCCAGCCAAAATGGCACCCTTCAGCTCGAACATTTCCACTCAAAACATTAACATCATTACCCATTTGTATATAAACAGTCAGGGGTATAGATAATGTGAGTGGAATTTGACTGGAAAGAATTGCCACGACCATTAGTGCTCGAATTATACCTTGAGAGTTATTAGATCTAGGAGGATTTCTCTCTGGCAAGTTTGAGAGGTTGCATTTCGTTTCAAATAAATAAACTTTTATTCTTACCCACTAGCTTGTCTTGTCCGCATATTGCATTCTTGGTTCTAATGTTTAGATTAAGGAACGTGAATTATTGTGATTACCCGTTTGTAATCATTCCGTGATTAATGTAATGGCTCCTCAATCCGTGCTGCGTTCGTTTCCCCTAGGAGTGAGATTTCCACCGCAGCCAACATATGGTAGATGTATCACGACAATTCTACAATCTATAAGGCAATTGGAGTATTTAGAGAAAATGAAAAAGGGTGGAAAGAATAATTTTATTTTACTTTTAGAAACCCAAATTTTGCATATGCCCTATATCGCGTCCTCCAACTTGTAAATAGTGAAAAGTTCAGTTCTGTACTGAAAGATCATCTGTTTGAATAATTAAATTCCGACTATTTCTAACTTCCTTTATACGCTTATTCTTTTCCATCTGGTTTTCTATTACTCTGATAAATGAATTATTAACCAGTCTGTGTTTTTCCCCTTTAATCTTTCTCCGTCTTTTTTATACTTTCCTCAACAACAATGCACTTTAAGAGTGTTTGTAGTTTAAGCCTTTGAAGTGATCTTTTTAAGTCTTTCTATCTAGTTGTAACAGAATGTATTCATGATTTATTTACTTCATTGGAAATTGGCTATTAAAAATGAGAAAAATAATTGCTTTTGAAAGGTGTTTATAATTTTTGTGAGTAATTAATACTGAAGACATTTCCTCTGCAAGTTTAAATGTAACAAAAATACTTAGAAAACATCTTATTCGTGTGGCTAAGACACATTTTAAAAGTTTATAATCATTAGAATATTCTCATAAAGGACAAAAACTTTTTGTTGAAGCTAATATAGCATACAAATTCAGAACTTGACAAAATTTGAAAATTGCTGTTGACTGTAAAGTTGAAAAGTTCTTTGCAGTTTTTGAAATATATGGCATGGGATATTTAGTTGGTTTCAATTCCATATTCTGGCTCATTTTTTAAACCATTAGATTGCGTAGGACTGCAGGAGATATACTACTTTACGACCAGTTTTCTGCAAAAAGATTATTCATATCTAACAAATTTACTTCTCTATTTTATTTTAAAAATATTATATACAAATGACATATGTTTAATTATTTTATTTACAAAAGTTATACTTTCTCCATTTTGATTTTCAATTATTACTGTTACAATTTAGCAAAAAACAAACTTTGTCGATCATATTTTAAGAATTTCTTTAAATATTATAAGCATCTAAATAATGATGTAGCATCTAAGTTGATTGAATATTCCGGAAGCCACACCAAACCGTAGAAATAATCATTATTTCAGTAATCTTATATTTATTTACTCTTATGCAACCCCAAAATATAAATATTTGTCAACAGGTAGAATATTATTGAACTTCGACAGGAAAGGTTATGCAATACGAGCTTAATTAATGAAATACCGAAACTAAATCCGATAGAAAGCGAGTTCTATGGAAGGAACGTTCCCGGAAATGAATGAGCTTAGTTACGGTTTAGATATCCATGATTTAATAATGTTGTCAACAGAAGGGACAGTTATCATACATAATTAAACTTTTCTTGAACTACGCTTTACATATTTTGTACTGATTTTAGTAATTTGAGAGGAAAATTCGTAGTAAATGTTGGAAAGAGATACATATATATATTAAGAAAATATAGAAAGCAAATAGCAGTTTGTATCTGAAACATGTATTTTACTTTCATTATCCTACTTTAAGTTTTACTTATTATATTATTTTAAAATGTTTCATATAATGCAAAATATGATGAATTTGCCATTCTGTCTCGACTAGCTGCTATCAAGATTTAGCGGTCATTGTATGCTGAGGTAGTATGTGAGGAACCTGTTCTGGCCGACGTCTAATATGCCCCGTTTCTTGGAATTGATTTCACAGTCTCGCAACGACACTTCTTGTCACTCCAACAGTACCAGGTGCATTTCTTTGTGTTCGGTCATATCCCTGTCTCCTGATAATACGCTAGATCGCGTTTTCCTAACATTTTCTAGTCAAAATTTCTCAAAACAACAATCGAAGGATTAAATTTCAACCCAGAGGTAGCGAAAAACCTTTTTCTCTACGAAATCACGATTTTGGCACTTATATCCTTTTGTAACGGGTCTATTCGCGTTCTGCCTACTAATAATCCTCTTGGGGAATAATGCGTCTTTAAATATTATTATTTTGAAAACTTTCTCCTCTTCCGAAAAGGACGCAATTTACTCAAATCAAGGCTTGTACTTAAAGATTAACTCTTAAGTTTGACTAGTTTGTTTATTTTAAGCAACAATGAAGTTTATAAGTTAAGCAGCAATGAAGTTTATAAGAATTGAAGAAATATCAAAATTCCAACAATCATTTTGATTTATGTAACAAAACGTAGAAAAAATTAATACACATTTAGTAATCGAAGTTAGGTGAAACAGTATTTGGCGATATTCTTGTATACGAAACAAAATGACAGAACTAACTTTTCAAAAAAACTGATGCGCAATGAATATCGCTATAGAATTATTTTTATTTATGTATTATACATAAATAGCAGATAATAAATAATAAATTTATTTGCAGCCCAACTATACCGAAAACAAAGTAGAGAAAATATTCTCTATAATTGGGTTTGGACATATATTTGTGAGCTAAGTTTTTTTATGCATGAAGACAACAAGATATAAGTAGCCTTAAATTAACATGTAATGCAAATTTCAACATGCAACCTCACTTCTGATTTAAAAATAACTGTAGAAAAGTTTGATAGGGTCCTTTTGTCACAAAATAAACTGATTTTAAAATTAAATGTGCTTGCAGCTAGATGGAAAATTAGTATAATAAACAAATTGACAGTTTCATTTAACTTATAAATTGCACCCTAAAAATCAATAAACAACATTTCTAGGGTGCAGAGTTAATTAATCCTTTTAAGAAAAGTTCGACCCTCCGTTATCCTCCGCTTCCACAATTTGGCCAAAACAAACCCCAGTGGTTCTAAAAAAGTAACATTGACGAAACATAAATGTATATAATGAGCCTGCACTGAAAAAGGAATAGGCGCAATTTCAATACAGCTGGGAAATTTATTATAAAGTCCGTTTGCTAAAAATGGAAGAAATTAAGGAAGCAATGATTCACTTGAGGCCTCAGGTCAGAAAATCACCCCACATAATAAATACCCGGATAACGTCCCACTGGAATTTTAACCGCAGTGTTGATTTAAAATAATGAGGATTTTGCCAATCGACAGTTGTAGGCACTTGTGTAAGATATATCATTGAACACAAACTGGGAATTTCTTCAGTTTACGCCAAGCTGACATATTGCTACTTCTGTAAGTTAAGTCTTGATAACAGCTTTAATCGAGACCACATATATGTCAGGTCTAGAAAGCTTAGCTTCAAAATTAATTGAATAATAAATAAAAGTAGAGCGAACTCTTTACTATCGCGTAGGGATTTGAGGGTAAATAAGCCTATTTAAAGGTAGAGCGAGCGCTGACGAAAGAGAGAGCATAAGCGAAAAGAATAGCTGGTGACTGCAATGTCGTCTTTTGTTCCACCTGATTGCGCGCCAAACGGCCACCATGTTGGATTTATTACGTTTGAAGAACAATAAAGAAGCTATTTTATAGATGGTGCTCTCATTTTACCGGCAGGCCTGGAGTCTGACCTATTGCAGATCTAGAAAAGAGCTTTATTATCGTTTATGTTGATAAAGTTCCGGGTAATTATGCAATTATTTGCAAGTGGCTTTATGTTAATATGGTAAGCAAACATTATCAAAATAATACTGCTTTTAAAAAATCTAATTCAAGCAAAATAGAAACTTTTAATCGATTCTCTGCTTTTTCATGAAAAAAAACTAGATTTACGTATTTTGGATAATAAATTCCGTAATATTTTCCTAACTCCAAAATTTCATAAAAAATATAACGAATGGTTTAAAAACTTATATTACACATCCGGGCAAGAAACTACAAAAATTTATCAATCTACATTAGACAAAATTGATAATTATATTGCTGTTAAGAATAATATGGACATTATTAGGTATATGCAAAGTAAGAAAAAATTATTTCTATTTATACCTTTGATTTTGAAGATTTATTTAACTCCATAGATATAGAAGACATGCTTAAGACTTAAAATAACATATAGCAAACATTGTTTAAATAAGATAATAAAACAAGATAAATATATTTTTATTATTCAATTGGTATTAAATGAAACTTATATTTTTCATAACTCTTATTATCAGCAAATTAACCCTCTAACTGGATACCTTCCTCCTGAAAAGTTATTCCGAAAGCGTTTAACTCTTATTTTGCAAATCCCTTCAAAAATGCAACAGACTTCTTTCATTTCCCCCTTTTAGAACTTGGGAGGTCGAACGGGGACAATTTTACGACACAGTTCGGTCCCTTTCTAAAGTAAGCACCAAGAGATCAATCGTTTACAGCTAGCTGTTAAAGTTGCCTTGAGCAATCTTCTTTGAAAGCGTAATGGAATTCGGTGTTTCTTTCTCCTATATGTTCAGTCACGGTAAAATTAAAAACGAAACGAGAGGTAAAAAAAGAGGAAAAAATGAAATAAATAGTATGTTAGAAGTTGAAAAATAATTATATTTTCTTCAAAGAAAATTAATTTTTCTGTCATTTTTTAAAAATTAAAAAAATATGTATATATATTTTTGGTATTGCGATTTGAACCAGAAAAAAGCATCCTGTATTCATTTTTGAATATGAGAGTAAGAAAACGCGCTCACTTTCCTGTTTTTTAAAAAAAGTAATGAGGTAAAAAGAGCAAAGGCCCTATCTCATTTTTAAACAATAACAAAATAAATGTTACATACGATGATTATATTTATGAAATAAAACCGATCTTTCTCTATTCAATTATATTTTTAATTTAAAATAGCATAAAAAAAAGGATTTCAATACTTTTTTAATTTATTTTAATTAAAATCATATAAAGGCCAAATATTTTTATGTTAACTGAATATTTTTCGGAAAAAATTTAAATTTTCCTTCCTAGTCTTCTCTTTTTCGAACTTCTTGTATTAAATAAAATTCCTTTTTCTACATCGGCATTTGTGATGGACATAACACACATTCAGTCAATAATTTTTAATTTTAATGGGGGATATACTTCTTCAAATGCGCATGACAGTACTTCTAACCATTTTCTACTCAAGTTAAATTTCTTATCTTTCAGTTTCTTTTATTACAAGAAAAAAATGTCACACATCGATAACTACATTTTCACACAATTCAGTCATTACAAATTCTATTGTGAGAAAAGTTCTCCTAATTAATTTTGTCTTTCAAAACAGTACACTTAAAACAATTTTGTTCAGTGAAGTTAACCGACAGTTCCACAATGTATTCATACCAAATTTAAAAAACAAATTTAACACTTGAAATGTATCCTGTATTAAATTTTTCAGTATACACAAATATTTCTGCTGCTGTAGGAAAGATATAGTATGATAGATGTGGTGTGCGGTTCTGAAAGAATGTTTTCGTACGTGTAGACTATTTTTGAAAATTTAAATATCACTGAAGCTGATCATATAACTGCAAATGAGCCTTATTTTAGTGTGTGCTGATATCAAAGTAAAACACTTTACAATATTAAACAGACTATGGGTTTATACTCAACATCAAACTATTCGCAAAATGGCTTACAACTTCTATTCAAATTGTAAAAGAAACTGAAATATAATTATATCTTACTGCAGTAAAAAATATTCATAATATGTAAATATCCTATTCCTCCACTTATTTCAGTACATTTTAAAAACTGTAGCTGAATGCAATTTTTTATATTTATAAACGAGGCATAAAAGCTCACACAGTCGTAAAAATGTCTATCATTTTTAAATACACTACTATAAAACGTATATGGATTGTAAGATCAGTCGTAAAATCCTAAAAGCTTTTAGAGGAGCTAAGAACATGTAATTTTGGATTGATAAAGTGTTTAATATAATACACAAATATACATGTTATTAAGCAAATACATTTGAAAAATCACTTTCTTCTGAAATAAACGCAATTGAAAGAAAAATGTTTAATTGCAAATGAGTGGAAATACATGTTTATCTAAGGGGTAGGTATCCCCAAAGTGAGGTAATCCTCAAACTTAAGACTCAAACTCAGTGGCACAACAATCCATGAGGGCCAGGAACTACTGTGCCCATCTTAATACACGAGAACATTGGACGCTGAGGTACATGAACAGATGTCCCGATTTAGTGGTCTGTCTGAAGAGAGACCTTCAGTGATTAAGACCCGAAGCAAGCTTGGTACTCATTTATCGACCCAATGTAGCGGGAAGAAAGACAGAGTCGACCTTGCGCAGCACGTTAATAGAACCCCAGACCTGTGGTGTGGAAGCACTATACACTACCACTCAATCCTATTCGGTGAAAAATAAAATTTAATGTTAGAATCTTATATAAATCCCTAATGAATGAGGGAGTCCAAACTTTTTTTTTCATGTAAAGTGTTTAGACGGAAATGGTTAATTATGAACATTTCACAAGTTGCATAAATTAAAATTAACCGTTATAGTTTACATAAATTTTTAAGAGTACAACAGGTGTATTTCGGCTGCACGAATTAATTTTAAAAAGAATACGGTTATGAAAAAGTAGTACAAATCTATCTAAAGTAGGGTTGGTTACCTTAGATATTGTCAAACACAACAATGTATTGGAAGCCAATTCCACAATATGTTGTTATAAAAATGTATGGAAAATTACAAGATTTATTTTTGCATTTGTAATTTATATATTTATAATTTTTCCTGTGAGCTTTAAAAGCTAGAGCAGCATCCATCAAAACCGCGGTTCCCTCTCTGTTTCCGCCATAGTAAGTGAAAATGCTGGATTTTGTATGTCAAGATCATTTTATAGCAAACTGCATTTTTCATGTATTTTAGATGGTCGTTTTTTTATATTTTCTACATCAATATCTTAATGTCTGAATTTAAAATTACATAAAATTCTTGACATTCGCATCAATGACCATGATAATTTTTATTAGTATATGAATGTGTCATCAAACGATTACATGACTAATATTAACACATTATTTTAACCATTTAATTAATATTAAGTATAACATAACTCACACAAATTTTCTCAACTTTAAAATAAATATTTCGAAATCTACTTCAGATATACTCAAAATTTTTTATTCCTACGCTTTAGCTTCTCAGTTTTGCTTCTATGTAAGAATTTATTGTAATTGTATATTCATCAATTTTTTTAGTATATTTTTTGCTCTTAGCATGCGGTTTTCAACTGAATTGTATGAAATCTTCGAAATATATTAAACGAATGATTGAATATTGACGTCGCACTGTTCAGCTACACAAGGGCTTTTGGCGACGGACCACGTAATTTTGAACCATGGTCAAGTGACGTGGACGACACCTGAGCTGGCACCCCCTCTCCTAACTACCACACCACACCAACGGGTGGACGTTTCAGCTCTCGACAGATTTAACGTGCATCGCTGCCCTACACGGCGGGTCTTTAGTGGTACTGGGCTCGAACTCGTGACAAACAAGCCACGTTCCGATACCTATACCACTCGGCTACCGCGGTCGAAATATTTCAAAAGATACCAAAGAAGCTATATAATAAAAAATTTGAAATTTTTATTATACTCAAACAATTGCTAAAACTTATGGTAAATAATTTTTAACTGAGCGATGCATTTTTTTTTCGAAATTTCAAATGGAATTTCTAACATAAAATGTCTAGCTTTATAAGGTCGAGATTTTAAAAAATATCCAGATTTTAATTACTTATTCATTTAGCCTTTAAAAGATAAATGTTGAGGTATTTTGTATAAATAGATATTTTTGAACAATATATAATTAAATGTTTTTCAATAATGCGAATATAAAATTGATTTTTATGTTTATTTATATGCATAAATGTCTACAGTAAATGTTTCGTCCGTATTTTTGATTACCATTTATTCAAACATTTAAGTTATAAAAAGAATGTGTGAAAATCTTCATTCTTGTTGTCTTTGATGTAAACTGAAGTTCAAGCAGTTAAAATTCAAATATAATTCGGTGTATTTTAACAATATATAACCAGGCACTGTACTTAAACTTCCCTGAACAGTTAGGCTTTGAAATCTAAAAAAAACAACTAATAAATCTTAATTAGTTTTTTTTTCGTTATTATTTTTATCAAAGTGTAAGAAAATGTTTCAAATGATTTGATGAAGTTTAAATTTATTCATTATTAGTGGTTGGAAAATTGAAAAGGTTCCAAATTTTAAAGAGTTTGGTGTTTTATTAATTTTTTCGGTATCTTATAATAAAATAATCATGTTTCAAAAACTGAAAGCTTTGATTAAAATAAGAAAAATGAAGCGAAAGAATATACTTAAAAAAGATAATTTGTCTAACTATATAAAATAGCAGATTGCACTGACACGCCCCAACTTGTTACAGTTTCAAACTAATATGAAACCAAAAGGGAATTGTAACATATTTTACTTATGCGTTGGGACTTTTCAAAACTTAAAAAAAAAACGAGGTAACAAATTAACACTTCCTGGGTCTAAAGAAATTTCCCCTCGATTTTTTACGATTGCCCCAGGGTCAAAACACGGGGTTCCCTGCGAGTCAAAAACCTCCTGCTGTGTTGCTTCCTCCGTCCCTCATTATCTTTCAAGATGTTAAACATTAAAAGGGGGAAAGGATTTCAGAAATGTGCGGCTAATCCGCTTTTGAAAACGTTACTTGAAGGCAGAAAAATCCGTGCAGTCCATTTTCGAAGCATCTTTACACTGACGGAATTTTCCGTGCTATCCGGTTAGAGGGTTAAAGGCTTATCACAAGGTAGACCTGCTAGTAACTGCTTACCTCAAATTTACTTGTATTTTTGTGAAAATGATTGTATTAGTTAGGAATCCTGTTACTCTTTTAGATACATAGATGAACTAATTATGTTTAGTAATATACTAAATTTTGTTCCAAGCTTTTATTATTATCCCCACTATTAAAATTATTAAAAACTAATTACAATAATGAGTCAGGTAACATTTTAAACCTTCAATTAAACGTTAAGAATAATTAGATAATATTTTTGATAAAAGAGACTCGTTTGATTTTAACTTTATGAAAATGCCTTTCTGGTGTAGTAACCTACACCTATCAATATTTAGAAATATTATCTTATATTTTATAAAAAGAAACAATAATTTAGCTACTGATTATATATTAAAACAAAGTAATTATATTAAATTTTGCAATATTTGTCTGGAATACAATTATCCAAATAAATTTATTTTTAAATATATTTCTATGTTATACTAACTCTATTTTAAAATTTAGATTATTACTTTATTTAAAATATCTCATGATTAGTTAGTTTTATTTTAAAATACCTTCCGTGTTTAGTTTAATTACAAAATAACTATCTAGGTGGCACTACTGTTTTTCTTGTACTAACACCATAATTTTTTTATGAGTTTGCGCAGGACATTAGTGTAAGATGCATGTCTATACTTATTCCTAGACTCATTATTATATATGTAAGTTTTTATATCCTAATTTTTTTCTATATTTTTGTCATATTATTCCTCTCTATTAGAGAAACATTATCGCTCTCTTTTAACAATTTCTTTTTACTTTACTGTCTGGTTTATTATCCCCTTACGTTATGAATACGTTTAACTTTTCAACATGACTCTGTTTTTTTTCTATTATATCGAAAATTTCTGCTGTAAGGGGAAGGTGGATCCATAAAGAATAGCTTAACCTTAAACTGATAGCCTAATTCAGGGTTAGCTCTAAAAATTGTAATGGGTCTCCATTTTAGTCCCAAGACTCTTTTTGTATCTACATTTGTTATGTCTCTTGAACTCTTATTTCTTTCTTCCTTGACATTGAAGGTTAAACAACCTTTCACTTAATATCTTATTTTATTTTATTGAACTATATATATATATATATATATATATATATATATATATATATATATATATATATATATATATAAAATTCATTATGGAATTCATTTTGTTACGCTTGAATTAATAATGTAAGAGACTGTAGTTATTTTAAAGGAAAGTGAAGTTATTAAAGATTAAAGTTACTTCAATCTGTACTGTGCTTCAGGAGGAGACATCCAAAATATTTTGAAACCAATATGAATTTTCAGAAAAGTGACATCAATATTATACATTTTGTAAGCATATGACGGAAGCTTTTAAGTATTTCTTGTAGAATAACCTATGATTAACAACTGTTTATAAACTTAGTCTTAAGAAGGATTATGGAGAAATGTTTTTCAAAAATTATATTGCTCTAGTAAGTATATTATTTGGATTATTTAATGATTTTGTTGGAAAAAATGCCATGTACTTGCAACTATTTACATCTTATTTTACATAATTAAATTTAATGTAATATTTACTAAGATATCTGAAGTACCGATATCCGTGAAATAAATTTTGAATTTTAATTTATGCTGTTTTCAGCTAATGTTAAAGCATATAGAACCCAAATTCAAAATATTTTTTCAAATATAAAAGAACTCAAACATTAATAATATATTCTAGCCTCACTATCCAGTAGAGAATCATATATTTAATCATACTACTCAGTTTTATCCGAGTTGAAACCTTTTTCTTTTATAAAATGTGTTTCGAATATTGTCTCCTATACTGCAATGCTATATGAGCTATCCCCTTACATGTTAAAAAAAACGAATTATTTATGAAATATTATGAAATTTTAAAAGCACTACATTTTGAACAAATCCATGATTTACAATGTCACAAATTTTTATAAAATTTGAAGCATTTTTTCTTTCTGAAAATGTGCTCCACTTTAAGTTCACACTCTTGTACACACGGCGAAAACAGCCTTAAATGAGTCTTTTAGATCAAGATACACGCGCGCGACGGATTTTGGTTATTACTAAAATAAAATTTTCCTTTACATACAACCTGAAATTAAATAATTTGTTTTATAATTTTTTTCGCATACCATGGTATATTGTTAGATCTCGCTTGAGAGAAAACCAGCTGACGACTCCAGCTACTTGAATTTCTGATTTATTAAGGGACAAGGACACAAAGAGATGTAGAAATCGCACTCGTTCCGAACAATCTTTGCAATGTTTCAGAAAGGGCTCCATAAACAGTTCCATTTGCTAGAACTTAAACGGTCTCTTTATTGTCGAAGTCAACGCATTCCACTGAACTCTCTTCTGTACTGAATTCACATTTGTTCCAAAGGTCATTTGTATAGACTCATGGAAATTTCTAGTGGGGTAGATCCCAGAGCCTCCTCAAAGATTCCTTGACAATATCATGTTTTTCGTCAAATTTATCGTCGATGGTAATAATGTCACAGATCTGGTAACCCTAACCACATCTATGCTTGCCATAATATTATTTTTCAAGCTCAAGCTGGGAAACGAGTTTTGTATGTAAAACTTAATTTTCTTACAAGAAGAATATTGTTGAGGGGAAACCAATGGATAGGTGTAGATATGATAGCATTCACATATCCCAAGTTGCGTATTTAATTTCTCAAAATATATTTCTTTATCTTACTCAATAAAAGCTTTCTCTGAACGAATCCTACGAAAATATTTTTTACCAAGTATGGAAAAATAAAATATTTCTTTAAAAGTAGAAGAGAAGAATGGGACACTTTTTAAGTCTAAACTCAAATAAAGCGCTTTGCACCAGATATTTGTATTAGCTCTTATTTATGTAAATACATCACGAAAATAACACAGAAGGAACATTATTTCAATTAGCCCTTTTACATATATCAGGCATTCAATTTGTTGGTATTCAATTTTATGTGTCGTGAAGAGTGATAAATGAGAACTGTCAAATCTAAAGCTTCAGTTTTTAAAATTGAAGTTATAAAAACATATTCCTGTAATATGTCTCAAATTACCCTGGATAATAAATGAATCTGTACTACTTTTTTTGAACTACTATAAGCACAAAAGAATGATTCCTATAATTTATTAAAAATAACGTAATCTTAGATAAATATACAGTTTATTTTCAATGTAGCTTATTTACATGTATTATAAGATATATTTATTGATATTTAAGCAATATTTTTCATTTTGAAATCCAATAACCTTAAAGTATTTTCCCTCTCAAATATTTTTTTTGTAAATGAACAACACGTTTGATTTATTGGTTTCATGATGTTTTTTACTCGGCTATATTAAGTTTTCCCGGTACTTTTTCTTAGATGGGTAAACACTATTTATTAAGTGTTATCTGCTCTTGAAAAGTGATCCATAAGTACTTAATGTAATTTATTTCCAGGCATCAGAATTCAGTTTTCTGCTTTTGAGTTTTTGGAAGACTACATCGAGTGACAGAAAGTTTTCAGTATTTTTCTTGCATTTTCATTATTTCCTTCAAATATTTCAAAATTGCGCACTGAAACTCCATCAACATTTTATTCTTGTGTGTGGGTTAATTTTCTGTTCAATTTAAATGAATGTATTTATCTAAAATTCGAAAAAATTGCATTTCAGTATAAAATGTTAAATCTGCATAAAGAATTCTGAACTTAAATGACAAGATAAATTTTCTGGTGACATTATTTAAGCAAAAAAATTCCTTGAAAATTTATCTTCTGCGGTAATTAATAAACAAAGATTAAATTACTGATTCGAATGTCTTATTTTTACTATGTCCATTTCTTTTTAAAACAAGCTTTTCACTATATATATATATATATATATATATATATATATATATATATATATATATATATATATATGTGTGTGTGTGTGTGTGTCGCAGGGAAATGACGAAATAAGGTATTTCATCAAATCTCTGATGGAGATGATTAGTTCACGGAAGATGTTGAAATAAAATCTTTTTGAGGTCATTTCCCTGATGGAAGTAAGTGATTTGATCAAATCCATGAACTGTTTTAGCGAAATGAACAATTCAGCTTTGGACAAGTTTGGAAATGGGAGGTAAACTACCATTCCCTTTTACCTCCCATCTATCCTTGTCCATGCCCGGTTTATAACGTGATGCACATAAACTAAAGGACCTAAAAATCATTTTTTGTTTTATTTCGTTACATTATGTTCATATTATTATCTTTCGATTGACACATCACTGTTGTATGCCTGAAAAATATAAACAAACAAATTGGATAATTCGATTACGCCCCCTTTTTTAAATAAAAAAAAGATAAAGCTTTTTGATGAAAAAAAGTGAAATAACTAAACAAAGAAGGTGCTACTCCTTTAATGTAATTTTTATTTCTTTTGAAATGTGTGCTTTTAAATTTTTTAAATAAGGCATTTTGTATACATGATTTTATAATTTCCGTTTTTATTCGTTATGTTTTCCACAAAAATATAATATTTCAATATTCAGTGAAGCAAAAAGTACCAGATTAATTATCTAATTATTCCGTTAGTTAATTTCGAATAATAAATTTGTAATTCAATGATTATAGTTATATTACTTACTCTACTTTTAATAATGCACCGTAATTGCTAAATAAATATTTTTTAAACTTTTGACAATATTATCTCATCATTTCACTGAAACAGGTTAGGGATTTAATCAAATCACATACTTCTCCTTAGAGAAATCACCTTACAGAGTCCTTATTTTAACATCTTCCGTGAATTGATCATCTCCCTTTGGGGTTTGATGAAATACCTAATTTCGACATTTAGCTGCAATACACACGCACACACTATATATATTTATATATATAGTACAATAAAATAAAAGTGGAGAAGTCTTAGAACCTACAGTACTAAAGAAGGAAGAAATTGGAATTCAAAAATTTTGCATCAAATTGAGATACAAAAAAGTCTTTGGATTAAACTGGATACCTATCATGATTTCTAAAGCTGTCACTGAATTAGGCCAGCGATTTAGGATTCGCAATGTTTTATGGGACCAACCTTCCCAGTACAGCAGAAATGTTCGACATAAGAAAAAAATTAGAGAGCAATGCTGAAAAATTAAGCCTATTATTCTACCACGAGGATGTTGAATCTAACAATATTTTAAAATAAAATTAAGGAAAGAGAACAAAAATGAATCTCACAAGGAGAGGAATAATAAAAAATATTAAAGAAAAAATTAGGATAAAAACTTAAATTTAAAATCGAAATTTTTTTGGAAATCTAAAAATCCATCCTTTTTTTGTTAAGATACCACGCGAAATGACTTAAAAGATTGGGACCTCAACTCAATACAAGAAGGAAAAAACCGTGGTGCCAACTGGATAGTTATTTTGCAAGTAAACTAAATAACTAACCATTAAAATATTTTAAAATAAACAAAACATAAGAAATTTTAAATAAAATAATGAACAGAGTGAAGAATAGATAATATCAAATAGAAATATACTAAAAAGTAAATTTACTTGTATAATTTATATATATATATATATATTATATATATTATACATATATATATTATATATATATACATATATATATATATATATATATATATAAAAGAAATATGTAATATTTATCAAAAACAAGAAATAATAGATAAAGAACATAACAAGAAATTACGTAATAAAAATATGAAAGCTGAACATGAAAAACAAAATTATAGAGAAATAAAAGAAGTACAAAAAAAAAAGAAGAACCTAGCGAGTCAGAAAGCAATTTCGGACTTAGGACCGAATAAGTGGGGGTTAAACTAGTTTGAAGGCGCCCACCTTCCCCCTTTGCAACTCGGTAGGAAAACCAAATAAAATAAACAAAGCTTCAGAGAAAGTATAACTCAGAGAGCATGATAAAACCAATCACTACTATTATGTAACAAACTCTCCCAAACTCTTAATGCAGAAAAATCACGAAATAATTATGTAAGAAAAGTAGAAAAATACTAGAACAATTACATAAGAAAAGTATCTTTCAAAAAATAATTTAACAAAATTTCTTTACTCACAAAGCTTTTTTACGAAGAGAAACAAGCATCTTGCCATTAATGAAAGTCAATTATTCACCAAGTTAAAATTCGAAAAAAAACATAAACACATATTTTGAGCTGACTTTTAAACCAGCCAGCAAAGACAAGTATAGAATGACGACAATCAAATATGGTAAAATTTGAATTGGTTGATTGTCAAAAATGTAAATTTGCTAGGCTCTAATTTGGTTGGTTGTCAAAAAATGTGTAAGATGTTTAAGATGTGTGTGGAAAAAATGTAAACTGTGATATGAGTGTTATGATATAATCTTCACAGCAAGACCACTAACATGCTGACTTTGAAAACCTATTGTTGTGTGGCGGATTTGGAATTCGAAGTAGCAAGACGGTTAATGTATTTGTGATGAATATAAGATCTCAAGAAATTAAAAGGGTATTCATGATCTAAACAACATTGAAAAATTTTTTTATATTATTGTATTTATCTATTTTGTGGGTAGTTAAGTTATCATTTCTAAATAAAAAATTCAAAATGATATTTCTGTAAATTGATATATGAAAATTACTGTTCCATACAGGAATTTTAATTATATGGAACTTAAACGAATCTCTTTTGTCAAAAATGTTACTGACTACATTATTGTTAATAAGATGCAAGTCTAAATCCGTGAATTCCACCCTATTAGAGTTGAAGTTAGTTTTAAGGAGCTTGAGATAATCAGGGGTAGAATGTAATATTTGGTTTGTATTCACTATTTTTACCAAAAAAATTATTATATCATCTATATAACGATAAATTAAGTAAGAATCATTTATAACATGATCTATTTCAAAAAAATGTAAATATAGGTTCGCTAAACAATTACTAGCTGGACCACCTGAGGTAATCCTTTGATCTGTTTATAAAGATTATGATCAAATATAATGAAATTTTCTTTTAAAATGAGGTTAACAAGAATATCAAATTTTTCTTTTTTCATTGAAGTATATAATTCATATTTATCATAAATTAACTGAAGAACCTTAATCATATCGTCAATATCTATAGAATTAAAAAAGGTTCTCGAAATCAAAACCATGCATAGAAAAAATCAACATATCCTTAGTAACTCTAGCAATCTCTAAGCTATTTTTAATAATTGCCGTGTTTTGTAAATTATCAATTAGATTTTGAAGAAGAGATTGCAAGATCTTCCCAGACTTCGTGATATATGTATTGTATCCATTAGTGATACTACGGAATTTTATAGGGCTTTTATGAAATTTTGGTGTTAAAAAAATACTTGGATATTTAATATTATTTAGATGAATATTCAGTCTTTTGTTCAAAGCTAAAAGACGATTATCATCTTCTCTATTATTGTGAATTGATTTTTGAAATGAATTATTATTTAAAATGGTTACTTAATATTTTACTGTAAAAATATTTACAAATTATGGCATAATTAGCAGAGACTTTATCAACATATGTAATAACGAAGTCATTTTGGATATTTACTATTGATGATTTAAGATCTTTATACATAATTTCATTTTCAACAGTAAAATCTAATTCCCGAATTTCTGTTGCCACATAAGATCTAAATTGATTGAATGCTTCAATTGGCATTCCGTATTTAATTGCCATTTTAAGGTAAAATGTATCTAAATCTTTTATGATTTGTTTCATAACATTAGATTTATTTATTTTTATATATATATATATATATATATATATATATATATAAGATGGGATCTGCTTAATGAAATTGTTTTCCTTAAGTTAAAATCTCCAGGGTGGAGAATAATAAATATTTTTTTTCCAGATGGAAGAATATCCGTATAAAATTGCATGAATATGACACTTCTATTGTATTATGTCCATTTTACAATCAAACTCAATGCAGTTTTAAGGTAGATATGAAACAGAAAATACGTTACCCGCAAGAAAAAATGATTCATTTTTAATAAAAAGGCTTATATTCACTATGAAAAAATCATATTTCAAATATTGAATACATTTTTAATTAAAATTCCAATCCAACTTTAAATATTGTGTACAAAAAAATAATTTAAAGAAAGAAAAAAGAAATATTTAAATTTCTTTCGAAATGTTACCAATTAAGAACTTTCTGAGAGGTTAGCATAAAATTGTTACTAAATGCAAATTCTAGTGCTAAATTTAACTATGTGAAAGAGGGAGAAAAGTTTTATTTAGAAATGTATTTTGTGTAATTGTCTTTAATTGTGTGAGCGCATGTGAGTGTTTTTTTGGCTGATCCATTATGTTTTAAGTAAAATGATTTCGAATGCCTTTTTTTTAAATAAATTTATTACATTTATTTCTACTCTGTAATAAATTGCAGCATGTGAACAATAATTTGTCAATTCATGTAATCTTATTTCGTGTTCGCGCATTATATTCACAACTTTTGGTTGATTGATCTATTGAACAGTGATGCCAATCTGCAAAAGACAAAGCCTTACGTGGTCGTTAACAAAGGAAATGCTACTTTAATATGAAAAGTGTTCAAGTAATAATTTATTGCAGCCAAATAAATAGACACTCGGTGACCAACTACCTTTTTTAGTATCAAATACGAATTCATTTTTAGAATATTCAACTTCAAGGATTACGTATGCAATTATTTTCCTGAATAATTGCAATACAAGCATTAAATTTAAAACGTTTCTCTATTTTTTTGACTCTCTCTCTCTCTCTCTCTCTCTCTCTAGAGTATTTAAATATTACATCTCGACAATTCAATCCAATCATTAATTAGTCTGATTTTTTTTACTTTTCTAAAAACTTTAAAATTATATATGTTAGTGCGTTGCATGCAATAAAAAGTAGAAAACTCGTTTTTAAAAAAAAATGTAAGTAAGAAATTTCTTTAAAATATTTTGTCAAAAAGGCCAAAAAAACTTACTTATGAGAATGCTGTTAGATATTTGGCTTTTCTACTAGAAAGTACACGATTTAACCCATTTTCGGCTATTCACGACAAAATGTATACTAAGAAAAAATACTACATACTATTTTATATTTTTGTTATTCCCTTTTCTTAAATATATCAGTGCACTTAAGTTATAAAAATCAATTCAATTTTTATAATCATACATTTTTGCTCTGAAACGTTTAAGCCAAAAATTATTTGCACTTTTTTTTCTGAAACTTTACTAAAAAAATGATAGGTGATGGTCGCATGTACATGCGTTGATTTGGTGCGTCGGTGGACACCTACGCGGAATTTAATCAGGATCGTGTCTGTTTTCGTCTAGTTATAACAACATAAGAATACTTGCTCTGCTATATCAGTTTTTCACCAAAGAGAGACATCAAGCAGTGGTGAGGGTTTTTTAGTCATAGAGTGTGAAAATTGCTGAAATTCAACGGAGACTTTTGTGAAAGTATGGGGATAGATATTTACCTTGTGAAAGGTGTGTTTGTGTTTCTTTTTTAAGAATCCAAATGTTTGAAAATTGGCTGAACGAATGCAACACAATAGGAGGCAGCTGGGTGACCATAAACTTCGACCACTGACGAAAGAAGCTTGAGAGATTGCTATAGTTGACAGTAGAATTAAGATAGATGAGGTAGTATATTATTTAATCAACAGTCATGATTACTGCTTATCGAATTATCCACGATAAACTCAATTTCTCTTAAGTGTGTGGGTCATTGGGGGTCATGAATACTTATCCTGGCTATCAATAGGATAGTTTTTGAGACCCTGGAACACACCATTCCTACAGCCCATGTCTCACTCCCTCAGATTTCCATCTCTTTGAACAACAAGGATGATTTGTGACGTCGTCAATTTGTTGGTCTCGATCAACTGAAATTCTACCAGGATGTCATACGGAAGTTTTTAACTCGCTGGAGCAATTGCATTGCTTAAGGTGCAGACTATATCGAAAATTTATGTACCTGTTATACACCTATCTTTGTTTAACAAAGTTGCGGAAAAAATAATTAGTAATTTTTGATGTGACCTTGTTCTTATCCTGAAGCACTTAGTTATTATTATGTACATTTATAAGGAATTTTTCGAGTGTACACTCTTAAACATACTGTATAGTTCAATTTTAAACCACTGCTCTCAAGAGATACACAGAAAACTGTAGTTTTCACTTACAGTTTTTAAGGTATTCGACTGCGTTGAAAACATCATTTTCGGTCAAAAATCACATTTTCTTTTACTAGATATTTTTAAAATTCAAACAATTATATTTCTAAATCTGCCTTCGTTTTGTCTGTGCGATAATTAGAAAAAAAAGTTACAGGAGTTTAAAATATTATTATATCTGTGAAATCGATACCGGAAGAGGGGAAATCGAAACCGGAAGTTGACTGCTTAATATGCTTTTTACCCATAAATTTTGCAGTTTCAACCCATTATAATTTTAAAAACAATTTCTGACAATTTTTTAAAACTATTTTATTGATAGGCAACAATTTCAATATTTTAATTGAACTTTTGCGATTGGCAACATATGTTTCTTCTGACCTCACATGTTTTTGTTTTGATTTGAATCTTACAAATATTGCTCCCTAATTTCTTTAAAATTTTAGCTTTTTTCGCTTTAACTGTACAATTTTTAATTGTTAATTCTTTCTGAACATTCTGCTTTTGATATTATTTACTTATAACGGTTAACAAATGAATTAAATTAACCTCATGAAAACGCAACTATGCTGGTGACAGATTCACAAAAACAGAGGAAGTGTTGACTTGTAGTGTTCTTGACTTGAAATGCTCATCTTGTAATTGTCACAGAAAAATAAAGACATATATTAAATGGCATCTATTTTTGTTTTTGTTTTTGTTGTAAAAAGGTGCTAAAATTGAAGCCTTTTTTAATTTAATTTTAATCTCACTAACAGCAAGAGACCTTAAATGCTATTCAGATTTTTTTTTTCAAAATATTTACAGAATTCAAGAAGTACTCCTATTTTTGACTGACGCAACTATTATCCGTAATTCAACCAATTTCCACTTTATTTTTGAGGAATTTTTCTTTTAACAAAATTTTTTTTCGAAACTAACAATAATTGTTTCCTCAATTTCAATTCTCTCTCTGCGTACACATTCAATATTTTGTTCTAATACTTATATCATCGTAAGATTGTTATTTAAAAATAATGTCTGGACATTTTAACCATAACAGAAATTTCTGCTAGAAATCCATTCGCTTGATCGCTTGAGTAAACCTTTTCGTTTGAAGAACTAAAAACGAAAAAAAAAATGTTTTTAAACGTTTTAAGATAATTCAAGTGAATTGAAAACATAAGAAGATTTTTTTCTTATAAATATGTCTTGATCATGAAGATCCCAAATAATATCTTTTTTTTTTCCTTTTTTATTTTTTCCTTTTTCATTTTTATAAATTCCTTCACTTATTTCAAATTTTTTCTGTTAAATGTAGGAAATTACATTAATTTTAAATTCAAAAGTCTGAATTCAATAAAAAATTTAATAGAATTGAGGAAAATTAGGAGTCATCTTGCTATTTCAATTCTAATTACAGCTGAAAAATGTGGGTCATTTTCTTTAGACTGAATTTGTAAATTCCTTTTTTAAGATTTACTTTATTTTTAATTTTTCGTAATTTTAAATATTTTTTTTATATACAATTTTCGTAAAAAATATATCTTGAATTCATTCTCTCTCAAACACTTGTATTTTTATACATTTTCTCCCTTAAACAGATATCATTAAGTAAATCAAGATTTTAATATAATATGCTTTATTTTAATTATTTATTACATAAGCTTTGCGAATTGAAATGTAATAAATAAATTATGCTAAAATTAGTACAATAGCATACTGTGCAAAAGTAACAAAATCTAAGAAAAATTAATTAAAATAGTTTTTCACAATTAAAATTAACTATCTATACACTATACAATTTAAAAAGTCGGTAGTGGAATATTTTATTGTTTTGAATTATTTATTTCAATTATAAACGAATATAAGCGTCTGTAATTGTAGATAATTAAGAACATTTTAAAACCTAAATAGTGCAATAAGAATAAATTTATAGCTGCCCTAATTAAAATTTCAATTTACCATTTACTGTACATTTCGAATAAAACTCTTAACCTCTAGCTGAATAAATTTGTTAATGACTTTTAACTTGCAAAGAAAGTTTACATATTCAATTAATGTAATTTTCAATGTTTTTCTTTAATAATATATTTCAGAAACTTCTTATTTTATATGTTGTACATTTCTCTAAAGTAATTATTTTTTCTTTTCATAATTTTCTCTTAAACAATTGGAAATCTTAACATAATTACTCACTTCTATATTGCATCAAATCTACTGCACAACATTTAAACACGCTAACAAAAAAACTACTTTCATTTTTAAATAGAAAATGTACTAATGAAAATCCATACAGTTGTTGATACATTCTTCTCTAAAGATGATATTCCGTATTTATAAAGAATTAAAATAGTTTTAAAAAAACAATAGATATGTGCTTTAAAAAAGCTAGAAGATTTACTATATAATTTAGTTAAAGGTCTCATGTGCTGCCATATACATACTTTAAGAAATCAATGATAAAATAATCGGTGACTTCATGCAACATTAAGCGTTATTTCTTTTAAGTCTTTGCTATTTTTCATTTCTAAATTAAATTATATTAATATATAAATTAACTAGCTTACTGATTAGATGTACTGAGCTGTCTCATAATAACCCAAATACAAAACAAGCCCATTAAGGAAATAAAACTTTCAAAAATGATAAAACGAATAATTGATATAATATTTATTTATAAATAATGTGGCTTTCTAATCTTTTTTGATGTTGAATAATCGTGTACGAATTTAACACACTATGTGGTGAACCCTGATATGGCCTTACTGCTTCAGTATCGAGATTCTATTTTTATGCATCTTTTGTTCATATTACTATTTTGAATTAGCTTGTGTTTTAATTCAGTTGTTTCATTCGTTAAAAAATATATCGTTTAGTTCATTAATATTAGATGGTGTGAAGATAAGATTATTTACTGTATTTTGTTCTTCGAATAATAAAGTTTGTTGCATTTTTCAGTTTCTTCTATAAGTTATCCAAACTTTACCAACAAAAAAGTAACTTAAAAACGTAAATTTGAGTGAATGGTGACCTATATACGAATATTGTTTCAATGACTTCCATAATTCAGTAAATAGACCGAAAACTTCAAAACATAAAAATCGGAAATGCACGAAAGAGAGAAAATGCTATTTTTGAACTAAAGTAAATACCAAATATTTTGCATAGTTTTGACAGGAGAATTAAGTTTTAAAGTAAAAATAATTCTCTTTAAATCGTATGTGGCAAAATGTTTATCCCTGATTTAATTCAAATCTATAAGTAATCATATATATATGTATATATATATATATATATATATATATATATATATATATATATATATATATATATATATATATATATATTAAATCAGTCAATGGTTAAATAAATCTTATTGCAATTCATTACAAACTATTATTAAATTATTAAAAAAATATATTAAAATATAAACTTTATTTAATCACACTTTTTAAAAAAGTATAGTAAAAACTGCGAGAATAATCAAATGATTATTTTTTTAAAGTTTTGAATGGATTTAAAATGAATGATAGAGAATGAACAAATGGAATTCAATTATAACATGTATTGCGTCTTTTCTCGTTTATATCACCTACTATATTAGAGTTTAAAAACAAGCTTTGCTATTTTTTTCATTAAAAGGAAATTTTATGTATTATTCTTAAAATAATAATAATCTATCAGTTAATATATTAAAGAAATAGTATTAGATTACTTATGATTTTTAAGCAAAGAAAAATATTCAAGTTTGTTACTTCTTTAAATACCAAGAAAACATTCTTTAAGTTCCTCAATGTACACTGGTGTGCAAAACTTAAGCAACAATGTAAAAATTAAGCAGAGAGATAAGAATGAAATTGCAAAAAAGGAGGTCTGAAGATCAGTACAGTGAACAAGTAAGTCAGTAGAAACGCCACGTGTATGCAAATATCAGGAACGAAACGTCAGAAGCGACGTGAGCGTACGCAAAACGCGTGATGTTGGCGCGTGCTGCTCAACAGTAAAATAAGATGAAGGACGCAGACGCAATTCAACATATTCGCTGCAAGTGCCAGTGAGTCAATTCGTGAAATATGGCTAGAAGAAATCACCTGGACGACATCACACGTGGAAGAATGATCGGAAAGCTGGAGGAGGGATGCACCGTCACCAGTGTAGCTGCAGTGTTCGGAATCAACTAAAAGTCTCGTTTCGCGCGCTTGGAAAGTGTTCCAAACCACAAGTACAGCTTTTAGAAAGGTTAGTGGTGGCCGCCGGATGACGACAACTGCAAGGGATGACCTATATATCATCCTGCAGGCGAAAAGAGGCTGACGGCAGTCAGCAAGCGTCATTGATCAGCAACTCTCTACAGCAACGCGGTGACAAGTGTCGCCGTTTACTGTGGCCAGACGCCTTCACAGAGGGGGCCTATTCGCCCGTCGTCCTGTACGCTGCTTCCCGTTGAAAGTTGACCACCGACGCCACCGTTTACAGTGGTGCCGATAGCACAAAAATTGGACAAATGATCAATGGAGTCGTGTCCTCTTTACGGATAAAAGTCGGTTCAGAACCAGAAGCGATTCTCAACGCGTTTTGATTTGAAGAGAGATTGGGACACGATATATATATATATATATATATATATATATATATATATATATATATATATACTAGCTGTACCCTGCCAAGCATTGCTGTGGCTCATTCTTGTTTAACAGAAAGGACATATTTTCATTATGTTAAATAATTTGAATTGTACTCGTACGTATGATTTTTATAAAAAAATGTAGAAATATATATACGAAAAACTTTCCTAAACTGATATTTATAATTTGTTAACGAAATGCTTGAAGTTATTATAGCTTATTTTTGTCCTTATGTCATGTTATGAACCTAAATTTATTTACATTGTCTTTAAAGTGGCGACCTCAAGTTTGAAGATAAATTTTAAATGGCTCCACTCTGGATTCATTGAGGGAATTGGGTTAGTTTTACAATGCTTATGGATATTTTTATTAAATCAGAGGTGTGTTCACAAATGCACATTTATCCAAACAATGTCACTTGGAAACAGGAATTGTATTTCCTGATGTCATATAGGAAACGTTTTGATTCCGCAGTATATCTAGCAAGCAAAATTTGTAATGGCTCTGTTCTCTGAGTTGAGGCAGTTTAATTTTCTCAGTGGTGCAAAACATTCCTTTGGTTTCTCCCTTAAATTTCAGAACATTGCAATAAGGATACACTTCCATCATTGTGTAAATGAGAACATGCTCCCTGAACCTAGAATCTTCCACTGGGTTGTACCGGAATGCAAGTTGACTGCTATTGTGTGATAGCTCACCACAAAGTCATGTTTGACGCAGATGTGTTGAATTTGGTTAACATCTTTCTGATGTTGTAAAACACGAATGATGTGCTCGCAAATGGGCTTCCTCAAGTCTGGCTGCATGTTGCTTTGCTGCACCCTCAGCCTGTGTTTGTGACATTCTTTGTCTGCTTTTCTCGTTTGCTGATATCCATTCTTTCTCAGTTTGATGTGCAATTACACTCATTGTAGTACTTTTGCCTTGAAAGTATGACAACCTAAGTTTGATTTCCCGCAAGACATTATTTTTATCTAGTGAAGCCAATTGACTGCACTTAAAAAGAAAAAAAAAATTCAAACAAAGCATATAAAATTTCTTAAAAACTTAAAACTACACATAAAAAGAAAAGCAAATTAAAACAAAAACATACAAAATTTCAAAACATGAAAAAAAAAAAGAAAAATCAGTTAAACAAAAGAAAAGGAAAAATAAAAAATGCTATTGAAATATTTAACTTTAAACGTGCATCAATTGACACAACTGAAATTCAACGCAATTAAAAGCTGAAGCTATTTTTAATCGAATGCGCCAGGAAAATTCCAATATAAAAACGGATTTTGCAGCAGAAAACTACGACAAAGTGTTGATAATGATGGGAGTATTTTTGTAATTCACAATTCAATTAGTATTAGCAATTGTTATCAACAAAGTTAAGGGGACTTGACACCCTTTGAGCAAACTTCTTTATTTACGTATTTAAAAAGTATATTTTAACATTTTATACAAAGTTTCTATTCAAGAAAATGTTACCAGATGAAAATTTTCATATATTATTAACACAATTTTAAAATTTAAATTTTTGAAGAAAATTGGAAAAATTTTAAAATCCTACTCCTTTTGTAAAAATTAATTTTTGACCTGAAATTTTTTTATAATATTCTTATGGATGTTCTTAACAACTTTAGGGATCGATTTCAGAATAACTTCATTCATTTTCGAGAAAAAAAAATAAAATGTTGATATACAGGCTAAAAATCAACGAAAAAGCCAACATGTCTTACATTTTATTTTTTTTAAAAAAAGTATTCAGTTTATGCAAAACGGATCCCTAATTTTTATTACATGCTTTATTTTTAACACGCAGGAAAAAAAAAATTGAAGTGATTGGTAAATAATTGTCGACGGAGTAGCATTTTGAATGCACTAAGCCTGTTTTGAAAAAACACAAACTGAGAAAAACCACTTTAAAGTATATAATTCTGAAAAAATAATTATTATAAGCTTAGTTAAACTTAAAATACCACTTTAAGATATTACTTATACGTTTTTCTTTAAAATAATTGCATTTTCATATATTTTCAACCCACACATTTTTATAAATGATCCACTTTTAGGAGTACTAATTGCACAAGAAAACTCAAGAAAAACGTTAAAAATTTTTTTTTTCTGTCACGACAGAAATTTTAGCTGTTTTTCTTCTTATAATATTAAAGTATTACATTTGTATGCAAAAAATATATCAGGAATAAGAACTGAAATTATAAAATTATTAATATAAAATGCCTTAATTTAAACATTTTACATTCATACATTTCACAAGGAAGAAAAATTACATTATTGTATTGCCTCGGAAATATTCTGCTTTTAATACTACACATTCTTTTTTATAGTTATTATTTCTATTTATAAAATAGATTTTTTTTTATCATAACGTATTTTTTAGCTTTTTTTCTAAAAAGGGTGTGTGGCTGAATTGCCTAATTTGTTTTCAAATGAAGTTTTATTCAACTTCTAACTTTCCGACATGCACAAGTGATATATCAATCGAAAGATAATAATGCAAAGAATAAGATTAAATGAAAGTAAAAAAAAACGATAGGTTTGTGATTTTTAGGTACCAAGTCGCCTTAAGGGCCTATCTTAAAAACAGAGTGGCTTATATCTGGACACAGACAGCTTTTCACATGGACAATTATTTGTTATCTGTGTACTTAAATATTAGCATCACCACAGCCAAATTACCTCCATGCAAATCGCAACATTTTCCCTCCATTTCTGTTTTCATAAAAAAAATGTTAAAATCTTTATTGTTTATATATTAAGGTTCGATATACATGGCACCAATTTTGTTACAGTAATGCTAATACATAATTACTGATGTGTGTTACAGAGCAGCAGTCACCATTTTTCAGCAGTCGTGAAAAATTTTGGATGGTATGCAGAAAAATTGAGAAATTATTTACACTTTTATGAAGATTCATTTTAAAAAAAGGTGAACAACAAAACAACATATTACGGAACACGAATTATTCTTTACTAAAAGTTTTTAGTTACTGAAATAACTAAACAAAAAAACATAATTCCTGAGGTTAGCGATTTTTGGTAACCTCAACCATTTTTTGGAAAACTGTAGGCAAAACACTTCAGTTTGTTGATTGTTGCTTTTCATGAAGCTTATTTGGTGCACTCCTAGAAGAGCCCACACCCTTGGCGCGAATTACTTTGGATGGCGTTAATTGCGCCATCTTGGTAACCCTACTTTTAAACACTACATACGACCTAACTATTTCTAGCATTTTCGTATTTGTGGGCGTGAATTTTATTTTGTTGTTGGTCTCGGGGCTGGTTGCGTGTGTGAGGGAATCTACTTTAGAATTTTTTTACTTTGTTGAATGCGAAAGGTAAGAAAGAATTGATTGGATGGTGTATGAAGGAAGGATTGATTGCTTCGAGTTATGAATGCCCTAAATGTAATGATCAGCATGATGTAACATGGTCGGCAATAAAACGCTTTCTTCAAAATCGTGCCTGCCAGGCCGAATGTATGTTCGACCATTACCTCGCAGAATAAATATGGCGGCGTTCACACGATCATTCGCTTAGCGATGAGACCTTTAAGACTTTTTAAAATCTGTTGTTATGCTGTCCCCTCCACTCGGAAAAGATCAGGAGTAAGAAAGTGCTGTTTTTATTTTTTTATCTCAAATGTTTAATTTCTGTATTGCTTACATATATTTTCATTATGCATCCACTTTATCCCACTATATTTCCTTGCCACCATTGTCGCTTTCGCTTGGCACCATCTTGTTCTGGCTTTGCACCTTTTTTGGTTTGTCGCCAAAGGTGTGGGCTCTCCTAGGATTTTACCGCATATTTTCAGGGCATAGAAGATTAAATAAAAAGTAAATATAGCTTTAGTGCTCCACCACAGACAGGTCAATCCTATTAGTGAAACGCTAATTATAAAGTTATACATTAAGTGGTTCATGAAGTGTTGAAAAATGGCAACTACTGCTCTAAAGCAGGCACAGCAGACAATTTCTGTATATATACAGACAATGAAGCAATACAAAATGTCTACTCATAAGCATTGTAAAATTAACCCTTTCACCTCAAGAAGAGTCATTTAATTTGTTTTCAAACTTGGCACCTCTTCTATGCAGACAATGCAAATAATTTTAGATTCATACCATGACAAAAAAACCATAATAATTTAGGAGTATTCTGTTAACAAATTACAAATGAAATAAATCTGTATAGAAAAGTTTTGTTAATGTATATTTCCACATTTTTTTATAAAAAAAATCATACCTCAAGTGCAAGCAGTTAAAGATATTAGAAATATGTGCTTTCTCTTTTCTTTCTTTTTAACCAGACTGAGCCAGAGGAAAACATGATTGGGTACAGCTAGCTAGCTATAAGAAACTTAAATGATAAAAAGCTATCAAAAACCAATTATTAACAACAAATTATCATTTTGATAAAATCACCAAAAAAGTAGCAAACAAAGGTTCTTGGGTACTGTTGCAACTATATCAACCCCGATTTTGTTCACATCATACACGGTGAATTAGCAATTAAGTGCTAATGTTGCCAATATGGTTGCGATAATACATAAATATCAAAACAAACACAAAATATACAGCAGAAAATCTTAATTTTTCCATTTATATTTCACAGAAACACAAAATAAAATTTTGAAATTACACAAAATAGATATTTCATTAGTCTAATGTTATTGCCCCAACTATAAAAACTACAATAACTATTTCGTGGAAAAATTCACTACCAAGTGCAAAAAAGTATTATTATTGTGCACAAACAGGCATAGGATGTTCTTCCTTATTGAATGCATATTGCAGTATTTGGCGATGTCTTTTGATTTTAGGTAAATGGCCGACTAAAGAAAAAATATAAGTACCATAAAAAATTATATATTAATTTAATTTAGATTCATTGGAGAAAGATAAAATACCATAAAGTCCAGCATGTAACGCACACCCATACTTTCAAGCTGCGATTTTTAAATTTTAGGTATATTCACTATATAATGTGCACCCCTTTTTTACGAATAAACCTAAAATGTACAAATGCAATACTGTTATGTTTAGAAGCGATTTATTCAAGGTGTTTATCTAAGCAATTGCAAAAATAGTATACTTTTAGAACTACCACCTTTTCAGTTCAATAAGAATGTCATGTCTTTTAAATAAATAGCATTTCGAAATATTTAGAAGTTTAACTTTTTTATGTTCATTTATTTTTGAATTTTTAAAGCCCTCATTTTTATACCCAGAGTATAACACACGCCTGTAAATTTCGACCTTATTTTTTGTCTTGAAAGTGCGTGTTAAAAGCCGGATTTTACGGTAGGTGGAAGATTTTAATCGGTATACTACTCGCTAAACACATACATAGTGTACAGAATTAAATTTAGTATTGTATATATAAAAATTATCCAAAGTAAATATTCTGTGCTTAAAAATAAATTGAAAAATGATGTACAATACGAACAGTAATTGACATAAAAAGAGCTGAACTATCTTTATCAACGGGAAAGTAAAATTTGAAAAAATAATTACAATCTTATGACAACCTGCTTCCTCAACATGTATTTGAGCCCTCTGTCTGTTTTGCTCATTCACTGATGCTTCCTCTAATTTGATCAGCATTTATCCCTCGCACTGCATTTGCTTGGCCAGTATGATGACTTAAGTTCGAGTTTCTGCAATACAATTTTATGTATTCAAGCCGATTGACTGCAGTTAAAATGAAGGTTTAAAAAAAAACATATGAAAGTACAAAACAGCTCTGAGAGGGCCTTGTATCCGGATTCTTTTGTGGCCCTTTTTCAGATATGAGCACCATGTAAGTGGAATTGTAATAACATTCGTTGGGGCTCCTGTATCATTGATACAGCGGTAGTTCTACGTCCCTGCAAAAACAAACCATAATAACTTCCAGTATTTTTTTAACAAATTACTAATGGAATCTGTTTAAGAAGGTAATAATGTTATAAAGCAATGGAAAACAAAATAAGGTGCAATATTTTGATCACTCAAAATCAGAAAATCTTAGTTTTAACATTTGTATTTCAATACTAACATCAAATGAAAGATACTTACGTATTATCGCAACCTATTAGCGATATTGTATAAAACGAAGCACGATTGCCAATTCCACGCGTACAACATCTGCGAAAATGGAATGGCCAACTTTGCGAGTTATCATTAAAGTTGGTGATTGTTGCGATAATACGTAAGAATCAAATGAAGTTTAAAAAGTTGCCTAAAAAAGAAAAAAAACAACATTCCTATTAAAAACTCAGTCGATTAATTTCGTCACATTAAAATATCTCCTAGTGCGAAAAAAATATTGTTTCTAAACCTTGAATGTGTTATATCGCGGCATTTGGCTACGTCTGTTTATTTCAGGTACATGGTTGACGGAAACTATTTGGTAGAAAATAAGTAGCGTACAGAAGTCAATTATCTTAGTTTCATTTTCGCTTAATAAAGAGAAATAAATTTAGCTTAAAATTACAGAAAAAACACGATTTAGAATTTAATCAAAGTCGTTAACATTCCGCGATAATGCTATTTAACTGTTGCCAAACCTACAAAACAAAATTCGAGTTCTTGAAAGAATAATTTTTAAAAAATGATTTATTAGAATAATAATTCCAATTTTGTATCAAAGGACAATAAATAGATAAATATGACAACGCATAAACATAACCATAGAAGAGTTATACAATAATTTGGAAAAACCTAAGCGTAAAGTTTAATTTTCGCATTCAGAACGAATCGTGACGTCGAATGACGTCATAACACCAAAAAAATCACTTAAAAATTAAATTTAAAAAAATTTGGAGTGAATTTCGAAATAAAAAGTACATATCCTAAACAGAGACAAATTCAACGTTGTGTCAATATTTCAGATTAATCCATGCAGAACTTTTTGAGTTATGCGCGCATACACAAACCAACACAACATTTATATACACTGCTGGACAATTGCTAAGGACGGATCACAAATTGCTATGTACAATAACATTAAGCGACACATGAGGCCTAGTAGGATAAAATATAGTTGCCACACTATTCAGACATTAGAATAAAGAATATTTATTGTTCTGGAAAGTACAAACCTGTGAAACATCTGAAAGAAAAAAAAAATGTTCATTTGATCTGCGTACGGAGAAATGGAACAATCCATCTAAAAGTCAGTAGGCACCTTAAAGAAAGGTATCAGTACGTGATATGTCCACCGATGAGTGTGATGCAACATTCCACACGTCGTACCATACTTTGCACTACATTATCCAGCAGCTGTTGAGGCAATTTATCCCATTCCTCTGTGAGTGCACGGTTGAGAGTGTTCTTGTTTGTCGGAAGATAGTTTCGACCAGCAACTTGCCTCCCGAAAGCATCCCACACATTTTCAATGGGGTTTAGATCTGGAGAACGCACTGGCCATACGAGACGTTGAATACCCTCGCTGTCTAGACAATCCTGAACAGCGAGTGTTCGATGACATGTTGCGCTGTCATCCATAAAAACAAATTTATCACCGACAACACCACGGAAAAGACGAACATAAGGAAGTAGAACTTCATCAATGTACCGTTGGCCCGTCATAGTCCCATTCGCAACCACATGTAGGCGCGTGCGGCCATTGATCATGATGCCGACCCACACCATGATACTGCATGTCGGATATCGGTCCTTTTCCTGGATATTTTCTGGACGATAAGCAGTACCACTCTCGCGCAAGATCAGTTGGCGTCTACAATCCGATGACAGACTGAACCTACTCTCATCTGAAAATAGTACGTATGCCCAGTCCTGTTCAGTCCAATTGTGATGCTCACGACACCATTGCAAACGGGCAATACAGTGCTGTCTGGTCAATGGGACACACACAACACGTCTGCGTGCGTACAGTCCTCCTCCCCTCAAACGTCTGACAACAGTTTTTCGGGAGATCTGCTTTCCTGAGGCAGCAAGAAACTGATTTGCCACCTGCTGAGTTGTGGTGCGCCTGTTCTTTTTTACTGATAGGACGATATATCTGTCTTCTGCAGACGTCGTACTTCTAACACGACCTCCCCCGTGCCGTCTACTACACATTCCAGTAGTTTTAAATGACTTCCACAGCCGTGAAACAACGCTATGAGTGATGTCGAACTCCCTGGCAACATCTGTTATTTTTCGCCCTTCTTCGTTCTTTCGAATAATTCGGCCATGCATAAAATCATCTATGTGATGTCGGGAAGACATGCCAAAAATTTTAAGTTTGTCTATTAAATTTTTCCTGTAAAACTATGACTTGAAACAACAACTGTTCACACGCGTGAAAACCTTTAAAGCAGTGTTTCTCAAAGTGTAGGGCGCGCCCCCCTGGGGGGCGCGATGACCCTACAAGGGGGGCGCGAGCGTATCGAAAATTTAAAGATTTTTTAAAAAAAAATAACCGGAAAGAGAAGTAAACAAAATGCTTTCTTCCATAATAAAAAAATACACGCAACAACACTGACATAATTTATGTTTATTATCTGGCTTTTTTTCGTCATCAAATAGCTATCTTTGATCCCAAAACCAAATTAAAGAAAAAAAAACATTTTGTTTTATTTGCTGTATTTCCTCACTGAGAGATTTTTTTATTACGTTTTAACATAAAATATTACTCGTTAAAAGAAAAAACGAAACCCCGACCCTGAGAAAAATTCTAAGAAGGTAAATAATTCACCGCTGTAATTATTATTGAAATACTGTACATTAGTTGTAGAAAAAGAAAAGGAAGTCATGATTCACTTTTCAGCCAGGCTGCATAGTACGTTTGCTAATCATTTGATTGACCTTCAATCTTATGGTATGGTTATTATCAATATTAGTTCCCTCCCATCTTTTATGCGTTTGCTTTTCACTTAGGGAAATTGTAAATAATTGAGTTTTGCGATATTTGGAAAAGAATTGATTGGTTGGTTTAACATTTCTGTAGGATAATTGAAAAGTGTCTGATTTGCGTCCTTTATTATGGTCTTATACCTTTGAATCATTTTAGTTCAGTTTTATTGGATTTTTTCTCAAAATCATCAAAGAATTGAATAGTCCTTGAAAGATAGTAAGTATACTTTCTATAAATTAAAATATTCACTAGAATTCCGATTTGTATCGTGTACAGTAAAAATAATTCTAAACAAATGACTGGGGTGACTGAGTCCCCCCGCGCTACCATTAATGTTAGTATAGAGTACGCGCCTGCTCCTGGGTTAAAACATTTTGAAGTCTTCTCGCTTTAAATGTTAAAAAGTAACACAATTATTCTTCATCGGAATTTTATATTCTTTTTCATAATTTAACATTAATTATAAATGCTAATTGTGTGAAGTTTAAAATTACAGTTCTTTTAAACAGTTATTTACAATTATAGCATTTATCTAAAAAAAAATCATTTTACATTTTTGTATACAATGTCGTGCACACAGTTTTACTCTGCTTACAGTTCAGCTATTATATCAAGAATAAAGTTTTATTTTTTTAAAAAATGAACTCGTGCGAAGAGTCGGTGTTTCAGCCAGTATACGTTTGATGTATCAGTACTGAAGAAGGTATTTTATAAATAATTTCTTATTACTAAATTTGGTCGCGGTAGCCGAGTGCTATAGGTATCGGATCGTGGCTTGCCTTGTCACGAGTTCGAGTCCAGTACCACTAAAGACCCGCCGTGTAGGGAAGCGATGCACGTTAAATCTGTTAAGAGTTGAAACGTTTTCCCGTTGGTGTGGTGTGGTATTTAGGAGAGAGGGGTGCCAGCTCAGGTGTCATCCACGTCACTTGACTATGGTTCAAAATTACGTGGTCCGTCGTCAAAAGCCCTCGTGCAGCTGAACAGTGCGACGTTAATATTCAATCAATCAATCTTATGACTAAATTAAGAACAAGTTTAATAATTATTAGGACCTTCCACGGGCTTGTCTTGTAGAGGAAAGTTTTTCAAAGGAAGGTTTAATATCAGAAATTGAAACTTAAAGAGTTATTTTTCTATATTTAGCTGAGATCTATATTTTGTCTTCAAGGCATCCACTGCAGAAAATCCGGTTTGAAAAAGATAGGATGTTGAAAATGGTAACAGTATACGAAGTGCTTTTGTTTTCAGTACTGATAATTCCTCATCCACCTCTACCCCAAATTCAAAGAGCAATTTATCACAAAATTGCCTTTTAATTTTTCACTGGATGTGAAATCTATGAAGATTTCTTCTTCGGAAGTTGACAGCCCTTCTGGAGTATCTTGAAATAGATCCCTAATACACTCGTAACTTGCTACCAAGCTGTCCTCATCCAGAAAATACTTTTTAAAATTCTTTGCCAACATAGCTAAATCATTTTACATGTTTTAAAAACAACTTTCACATGTTGTTCTACAGATTTGTAAGTTTTAACACATATCGAGCTGGGGCTTTTTCCATCATTTACTTCAGTAGTGGTAAATCCAAAATTTAAGTATTTTTGAGAAGATCGCCTTGATTTAATTTTCGAACCATGCTCGTTCGTCTGTGTACTTGTTGATTCTTTATTATGGTCGAATCTTTGCTTACGACTTAAAAGTGTATGCATGATATTGTTTTAATCTACTGCCGTAAATACTTAATTACCGTGCATTACAATTAACGTGGAAATTAAAAAAATGTACATTTAGATTCGGTAGCTATAGAGTATCGAGTCGACCAAAACTGACTGGAATTGTACGAGGAAAAGCATTTTTACATGTTTTGCGCAGACTTTCGATAGGTTGCCCAGACTCACGCAAACGTACCCTATAATGCCAGATGTGATGGATATGATAGAGAGCGACATTGACTAGACTATTTTTCTAATGACATTTGTACTTTGAGAACTGAATATGCTGACGGAAATAAATCTTTAATTAAATACATCATTTTGCAATCTGTCCCAATTTAAAAATTAAAGAGAGAAAAATAACATAATTCTCTAAGTAATATATATATTTTAAGTAATTTTCTTAAAATATATATATATATATTACTTAAAAGTTACATATACACAAAATTTATATACTTATCGTATTAATTTGTACGGTTTATAATTAAGATCGTATTGTAACTTTAGCGTCTCTCTCAAAGTGCCTTGTTATTGCAGTAAATACACTATTGTTGTACAGGGGGGCGAGACAAAAATTCTGATTGAAAACTGGGTCGCCAGTATTGAAAGTGTGAGAAACACTGCTTTTAATGTATGAGTGGTGCACAGAGTATTTTATGACTAATTAATTAATACTAAATTAAGAACAAGTTTAATAATTATTAGCTACTTCCATGGGCTTGTCTTACAGAGCAAAGTTTTTGAAAAGAGTTTTAAGATAAGAAATTGAGCCTCTGAGTTCATTTTCTATATTTAGCTGATATCTATATTTTGTCTTCTAAGCAACCACCGCATTTTGTAATAGGTTCCAATTTAAAAATCAGAGAAAGGAAAAATAACTTAGTAATTATCCTATTATTTAACTTTTTTTTGCTTAAAAGTAACATATACAAAATTTAAAACTTATGTCATGAATTTGTACGGTTTATAATAAATAGTGTTGCTTTATCGTAAAAGTGCATTATTATTGCATTCAGTAAATTATTATGTATAAGGTGAGACGCGATAAAAATTGTGATTGAAAAGGGGGGCGCCAGTATTGAAAGTTTGAGAAGCACTGCTTTAAAGCTCTTATGAACACTATCACGTGATGAACAGACGTGGAAAAAAATTTGCATACTCATACTTCTTCTTACTAATATCCCGCACTTATTCTATTTTTCCACATTTTGCTTCCTTTCATTTTGTGGTTGCTATGGATGATAGTGTTATCCGTCCTTAGCAATTGTCCAGCAGTGTATATATAAATATAAATATATATATATATATATATATATATATATATATATCTGAAAAATAATTTAACATGTACTCACTTTTAATTGCTTTGTGGCTTACAAAGATTCATTCTAGAAATTATTTTTAAATCTCATCCAACAAAAAAAGAATTATACTTTAGTTTCAAATTAAATTAAATTTAATTTTTGTAATCTATTTTATAACCTATGTTTGTTTTGAGTCAATTGGTGTTTAATTTTATTTATGAAAACATCTCCAAAGAAAGCTAATTTCGAGTTCCTTTTTTAATGCTCAGCATTAAATGGGGACATTTAAAGCATTTTGTTTTTTAAAAAAAAAATCAGAAATTTTAAATTAGGATAAAATTATTTTAAAAATCAATGTGAAGAATCGTTTTGAAAAAGTGTTCCGAGTAACCAAGAGTAAATTTTATGATGCGTTCAGCAGAGTTTCACAGAAAATTAGAATAATATTTATTTTAATTTTTCATTTGTTTACTTAATCATGTAACATAAAAATAGATTTTAAACATCTGATTCAATAGAAGAAAGGAAAAATTAGATTTTCGTTAATTTAATTTTCAAACACTTAGCAAAATTTTCAATATTTCCAGTTCTACGCGCATTTCCTTTAATGGCCTATTTGCTAATTTATGTAAAAATATTCTTGAAACAAAAGTTTCCTCTCTTAACAGTTTCTTCAAAGGAATAACAGTTTTATTTATAACCCCATTTCTCTACATAAATCATTCTTTTATTTAAAAAAAATATATATAAATGTCAAAATTTTTATTGCTAGACATTACTCTATTTTAATAGGGTTTTTTTTAATCTTAGAAATACGTTTTTCGTATTTTCAATAATTTGTTCGTAAAATCTAATAAGTTCTTTTAAAAGAGCCAAAATTCATGCTAAGAAAAAAAGTGTAATTATTTCTGGGATGCATTGTTTAATTTGTATAACTAAATATTTTTGTAAAATGAATGAGCAAAATGTGACAAATTTTACATGTAAATGAAGATAGATAAGTTTTTGAAGATTTCCTCAATTTATTTTATTTTTACTCTTCTTTATCATGTTGCTAATATTACCAATTATTCTGAAGAAATTAAGACCGAAGAAATCTGATGATATCTTTACTAAGGACAATATTAAAATAAACTGATATTCTTTGTAAGCAACGTTTATTTCAAAGAATAACTTATCTTAAAAAAATCAAAGCAACATTAAAGTTACTTGTGATAAAGTGACAAGGTTGACACGTGGGCTGGTACCCTGCTCTCCTAAACTTCACATCACGTAAACTTGAGGACTTTGAGCACCCTCAAATTTAACATGTATCAGTCCACCTGCTTGGCGCACGTCGCAAACAATTTGTAATTACTTCCTAGTTAATAAATTTGAATGACTGTTTGTATGAATCCGAGTTGAATACGACAACAAGATAGAATTTTAATTAAAAATTATATTTACTGCTACCAGTGTCCATATGCATAAAAAATCTATTGCGTAATGTGTTGTTGTCTTGTCCATGCAGAGGAATCAAATGGCACCGAAGGCGTCCAAAGCGGCCCTTGCTATGTCAACAGCCTTTGGTGAAAAAAACAGTTGATGGTCCGTGGGGTTTAGACCTATATTGTGGAGTTAAGCCAATCTATATAGGACAGTTAAAAATATGTTTAAGAGAAAGTTTAATGAGAGGGCAGTGATGACAAGAAATATAGCTTCTTTGACCTTCAAGGAATATTTAAAGTGCGTAGTCTGGCCAGGATGATTGAAATAATACGGTTGCAATTAAGATCTGGACTGAAGTGTTTCTTAAATGGATGGGAGGTGAGTCTGATTCATGCAACAGCAAGGGTCTGGCTATTGGACATTTGTAGGGAGTTTCATGCCTCCTTGGCAAAGTTATCACGCTGCTCATTTCCGAAGATATCTACATTGGTCAATAGACATTGTAATTTTTTTTTCTTTGGGCTGCAAAAAACTAATGGATTATAAAATTGTATAATATGCAACAAAATAAATGACAAAGATGGGCATCGCAGGAGGCATTACAAATCCTCTCACGTTCACAATCGGATGCCACATCATATGGGGAAATCTATGTGTAATGCAGTATTTTAAAACTATAAGTAGTGGCAATCAAATGAAATTCTAAGAAATTAAAACTAGTTCGAACAGTAAAATTTAAAAATAAATAACTATGCACATTTGTAAAGTGCACAAAGTGCTGAAAGGTTTAAATACCTAATGGATTCAAGCCTTAAATTTTAAGCTTTCAAACTCGCATAAGAAAATTAAATGCATATTTTAAGATACGTTATAATAATTAAATATTTGAGTTATTTTCGTGATTTATAATATGGGAATTCATCTTAATTTTTAAATGATTATTATGTAACACAACTTTTGAAAGTTAGTTTTAAAATACCAATTGCATTTCAGATACCATAAAATCCTGCGTACCACCGAAGAACGCGCACTTATATTTTCGGGCTGCATTTTTTTTAATTTTTAGGTATATTCGCCGTATAACGACCCCCACCACCTTTTTCTACAGAGAAACCTAGAATGTATGTGCGCATGATCTTGTGTTTTGAAATCCTTTATTACAAGTATTATTCAAAGCTTCAGTAAAAAAATAGTATACTTCTAGAATTACAACCCTTAAGTTCATAAGGAAAATGTCATTTCTTTTTAAAGAAAAACATTATTTCGATATACTGTATAATTAATTTTTTTTCCTACCCTCATCTTTTTAAAGCCCTCAATTTTATACCCTGCTGTCATTGAGTAACTGATCTTACAGTGGATTATTTTGGTCAAAAGTGTAATTAAGCGATATTTGCAAATTCATGAAATCCCAATATATGTAAAATCTCACACACAAAAATACGAAGTTAATTTTTGACTCATGGTTTTATTTTAAAATTTAATCGCATAAATGTTATCTTCAGCGCGGAGCCAGGCCTTAATTGCAAAAGAAGTTGCAAGTGAAAACCCTATTGATACATAACTTACATTTTACCAAAAAAGAAAGGGAATGAAGGAGGTGATTCTCATGTCACTTGTATGGGGCAGGAGAGCAACTGGTGTCTTTCGCCAAAAACCCTGCGCTCTCGCCAACGAAGGGTTGCTTCACAGTTCGTTGTCATTGTGGGTCCGCCATATTTGGCGTGTTGTGCTCAAAGTGTGAATCTTTCTCTAAGTGGAATGTTCTTTTTTTTGTTGTTCCGTTGTAACACCTCCATGTGACGCGCAAACGCGAATTTCTTTGTGTGTGTTAAAAGTGTTCGTTATCCGTCGGATTTTACGGTAACTATTTTAATTATGATAAAAAAGTAAAGCAAAAGAAAGGAAACAAAAGTAATTTACTTTTCAAAAAAATGAACATACTTAGCATTTTATATTTATTTTAAAAAAATATGCTCTATAAACTCAGTATTTTAAAATTAAATATTTAAAAATATGTACAAAAAAATATTTTTTAAGTATAGCGGGTTTTTTTAAGTAAAACAAATAAATAAAATGTTTCAGAAATCAGTTAAAAGTTAAGGTAGGCTGATACAAAACAAGTAACTATATACAACCTTCACTTTTATAATGCATTTTGGTCTTCTGAAGTAAGCTAGAGAGAATTAGTCAAACCCAAATCAATGAGTACATATATTTTTCTATATTTTCCTTCCCTCTTTTATAAGTAATCCGATTTTCACTATTTTATCTTTGACCGTTAAGATTATTTTTTATTTGCAAAGGAAACTGGAATAATATTAAACTTAATGATGTAAATATGGCACAGTGAAACATCTTAGCATGCACTTAATTTCAAAGACGAAATGTCAAACAACATTTTTTTAAGTTTTTCAATGTTCTTATACAGATATAGGTTCGAAATTTTTCTATACTGTAAGAGAAAATAAAATGCATTGTCTGAAGAGAAAATGAGGGAAAAACTACTTGAAATAATAAATAAATAACTAAAACGTTTAGCTGTTGTGTTCTACCTTATAAATAATTTTAAAATATATTGGGAACTAAAGAAACACGCATCAGTATATGAAACAAATAGGTTACATTTGAAATTTTTCTCGTTATATGTTTATAAGATAGGAAAAAGAAATCACAGAAAATACTTATTTAAATTCTTTCTAACTATTTATCAACCAAAATAAAAATTTTTGTATAAACAGATGCAATTACAATTTTTTGTTATTGCTACAAAAAATTAATATTATGGTATGGTTCATGAAATAATGACCTAGGTACTAACTGGTTATGTGTTCAAGATTAGAATGTTTAGTTTATCACCGTCATATAAATTAAATAAATAATAGATAAGCTGAATTCAAATTATCATACTAACTAAAGATAAGCTATTTCTTTTAAAATTACAGTACTAGTTGTAGAAAACTAATAGTAATTGACAAAATATAATAGTATATTTTCTTAAGATTTCATAGTTCTGTGTTTAGTTTTATCATGATTAAAGGAAATTTTGTTTAATCAAATTAGCGTAACTTCAATATTTAGATTTATTGTTTGGCACAATAAATGTTATACATCTCTCTCTCTCTTAAATTATTAGCTTTTATTTATTTTGCCATATCTTCGAAGGAAACATCGAATGAATACGTGTGCAAAAAAGTTTATAGCAATTGTTCATCTATTTTGCCAAACATTTTTAGTTCCCATGAATATTAAATCTAATTATGCGATATATTTTAAATTTTTGATTTTTTATATTTTATAATTTTATTTATTATTATACTTTTTTTAATAATCAAGATATTTGTGTTGATGTTGTAGCTTCTAATACTACCTGTCTGACGATGTCAGGTCGATGCCCTTGAAATTCATAACGGCAAAGGCCTAAGATGTACGTCCGTCGTTAATCGCAGCTTTGAGCACCATACAAGTGACAGTACGATTTAGCTCGGTTCCACCCCAATTTTGTAAAAGAAAACCCTGGGTGTGGTCAGGGACTCCCAGCTCGACGGCTATTTAAAGTACCCCCAAGCCGCAAAGGCACTAACCATTTACAAATGTCCATGCCTTCTACAGGATACGAACCCAGGCCCTACGCCATAGTAGTCAGCGTCCATAGCTACTAAGCAAGAGATTTAAAATACTTAAGTGAATTTGTATGCATTACATCAATTATTTCCTTGAGATTTAAATTAATGATTTATTTAATTTTAAAAAAATAATAATTCATTTAGAATTTTATAAATCTTTGAGAGAAACTGTACAATGTTTACACTCGAATAGTCACTTCGAATAAAAACAGATATAGCCAACTACATATGGAAAACACGTCACTCAAATATATTTATCCCAATAAACAAAGTTCTAAAGAAATGTCGTCATTTTGACAAAGAAATCTGAAGCTAATTTTCGAGAATTGATTAAAATTATTTTATGATTTATTTTCTAATAAAACTAACACATCAGTATAAATCATATTACTGGTCCAATTACGTGAAAATATTTAGCTTTGCAACAAATCGTTTAAATTTCCAACGAAAACAATAGATGACACTGACCTCTGTACTAATCCGTACTCTCAAAAACTAGTGCCGGTCTTATATTTGGACTCAAGCGATCAAGACGTGGAAAATGGTCTGTGCCTTCCTGATTATTTCCATCTAATTTTTTCTATTCTGTTATATAATCATTCTACTTTGAAAAAAACTATGTTTAACCATAAGAAAATGGAAAGATGAAAAAATAAGTTATTTATTCATCTTTCCATTTTCTTTCGTCTTATAATGGTGCCCATCTCGGAGCTTCGATCAACACCTATTGAATTCATATTAACATTTAAATTATCACCTTGATAGTTTATTGTTGCATGATTTTTTTATTTATAGTATCGTCCCGATAATTTAATGTCGCATGATCTTAAATTTTATATTATCACCCTGATAATTAAATTTTGTATGATCTTTGTATGACTTATTGTTGTTTTATTCTCTTCCAGATTAAATAATTGAATCATTCCGGATACAGAGATACTTGTTTAAAGTGATTGCATGCATGTACAATCTATTATTCAGAAGCTTTTCATAAATTTTACAACAGTTTATTTAAAATAATTTCAATATTTTAGAATAATACTTGAAATTCTGAGTTAATTTTAGCATCTGATTTTTTAAATGAAAATTAAATAACGAAATAAATCAACACATTGGTAATTATTGAAGGATTCATAAAAAAATAAAGTTTTTCTGTCAATGGTTAATGGCATGAACGGATGAGTGAATGAATATTAACGTCGCACTCTTCAGCTACTGAAGGGCTTTTGGCGACGGACCACGTAATTTTGAACCATGGTCAAGTGACGTGGACGACACCTGAGCTGGCCCCTCCCTCTCCTAACTACCACACCACACCAACAAGAGGACCTTTCCGCTCTCGAAAAATTTAACGTGCATTGTTGCCCTACCCGGCAGGTCTTTAGTGTTACTGGGCTCGAACTCGTGACAAGGCCAGTCACGATCCGATCCCTTGACCACTCGGCTACCGTGGACACTTAATGACATGAAAGTTAAGCACAAATGAAAAAGAAACTTAATCATAAAACGTTATGAGAAGATAAATAAGACGTACTCATTAATCTGTTAGTTAAAAAAATGAAACAAGTATATTTGATTATAAAATAAACAAAATCAAATTTCGAAATAGTAAATTACATAGGAAAAATGCTTCTGTATTACATGTCATCGCTATTATTAACAAACTATATTCAATATATTTTATATACATAAATTTAATTAATTGTAGAAATAGTTTCAAAAGTTAAGTATTGGTCTTATTCCAAATAAATCTTTCTTCTGAATCAGTTTAACAAAACTGGTTCAATTCTCTATAAATGATTTCAAAGAATAGGGACTTAGCGGTGGAAATTGAAAACGTTAATTTAATTCTTATAAATCCCTCTTTCATTATGGATAAGTATTTTAGGAATGAAGGAAGATTTGAAGTTAAATGTGTGTGCTTATGCTCTTGTATAGAAAATACCAAAGTAAAATATTTCGGTTCACATAATTTTACCACAGCCTTTTTTTTCCCTTGTACCACGATCATTTACATAAATAGATTTCAGTTAATTAACATCAATAGAATGTTTCTTCAATTTAATTGGGAAAGCCACATGTATATGAACTAAATAGATTTTTTTAAATAATTTGAATACATATGAATCAAAGAAAACTGTTATTATTCTTTAGATCCTAAAGAGAAATGAGAAAAAATGTATATTTGTTCTGTTTCATCTAGAAAATAAAAAAATTCTAAGCATTTTAATATTTTTACTAAACGGTCTTGCATCTCTATTGTGCACGAAACATTGGAAAGCAATTGTTACATATTTCATAATTATGTTTTCATTTTAAATTAAACTATATGCAGTTTTTTTCTTCTGAATTGAACTCACGTATACTTCGAAAAATTACTCTGAATTTATTGAAATGAATATGTATGTGAAAGTAACAAAATTTCAAATTTAGATGAAATTATTTCGTCATTCTAAGCGTATCATTTTTTTCAAATTTTTCAAATAATAATATCTAGTATTTATTTAGTATATTAATCTTTTAAGAGGCGAGATGTACTTTCTAAATATATTCTGTATCTTTTTTAAGTTTAAGTGCAGCATTTTGTAATCAAAATTCTGTTGCAAAATTTATGATAATTTGTAGTTTTTTGCGAAAAATTTGATATATTATATATAACGTGTGATCAAAAGTTTATAGAGTCTTTGAGCAAGATATGAAATTGAATTCAACAAATAAATGGATATATTTACTTCAAATTTTATGATATTTTCAGATGACTTAGCTTCTTTATAATTCTCACTGATGGTATATTTTAATTCTTAGAAACGTTAAAAAAATTATTAGTGTATTTGCGAGGTATTTTAAATATAAAATATTGATAAAATATGCGTGTATAACAATTTTAATCTGTGTATCTTTTAAAAATGCTAAATAATATTTTTTTATTTGATGTAACATGTCCTGGTTCTAATGAATTAGTTTTTTTTTTGTTAAAAATAGCACAGAATATTTTTAACATTAATTTGAAAAAGAATTATTCATTTTACAAGACGTAAATGTTTGCATTAGATATGGCTCAAAATCTTACGTGCTCAAAGATACAAATCAATCTTGGATATCATCATAAAAATTCTTAAATTCGTCACATAGAGTTTGATGAAATTTTAAAAATAAATGCTGAAAATTAAATAAGCACGTTTTACTAAGTATCATTTCAATTATAGTTTAATTTTCGAGAAGGGGAGGAATCTGAATCCCTAATATATCAGTATAACTTATGTCTGTTTTCATCTTCTTAATGTTAATTAACTCATAGGCATTTGCAACTGAAGCTTTTTGAGTCAATTTCGTTGACATTTTATTTTTTATCAACACAACGAAATATAATATTAATTACAACAAATTTAAAAACTCCTTTTGGGTAATTATTTAAAATAAATTTGACAGAAAAATGCGGCACGTATTTTTACAGTAAATTCAATTAAAATCAATCTATCCTGATTCCTTCAGCTCTATTTCAAATGCTTAGAGCAATCTAGAAACTTAAAACTCCCTTTCTGATATTTCCATTTTATCCTGCCTGAATAGTTTAAAGATAGGTTTAGGGTATATAAGGAAATATGTGATACATAAAGTTCCCAAAAATCAAAAGTGTATCATAATAATTTAAGTAAACTTATGTAAACCATCACACTATTAAATGAAACTTATAAGAATGCCATGAGAATTTTGTAGTGAAAAATTAATTTTGTTCATATTAAATGTCATCGCTTTAAAAAAATGCATGGATAGTTAAATGAATTGATTTATTACCTTAGGAAATAAATAACAAAGTTTAAAGAATAATGGAATACAGGGTCTACCTCAGAAATTCCAGGAATGATTCTTTGCAGTTGGCAACGCTGGCTGGAGCATCGGGTGGCAAAGTTAGTGGAAAATCTAAGCTTTGAAACGAAACCAGTGTCAGTCGCAATCGAGCATTTATTGAGGTCCACGCTGAGGTATCTACTGCGCACTCTTCGCCCAAAAAAAAGACCCGTTTTTAGGAGCAGCCTTATGCAATCAAGTAATTTGTATGGAACACATTAAAAATAGTGTGGACACTCTCGAATTGCTTCTGAAAGCCGACGGTGACCGGGTTATAACGCAAAGCCAAACTTTCGTATGGCTCGAGAGTTTCCGGGAAGGTCGAGTATCCGTCATCTACGACGACCGCTCGTCGACATCACAATGGATAACTCAGAAAAAGAAATGCAACAAGTTTTGGACAAGGATCAACGATTAAGTATTCGGATGGTTGTCATGGAGTTTGGAATACCCAGAAAAATCGTTCATCATACTTTAATAGGGGATTTTCAAAAGAGGAAAGTTTGCGTAAAAATGGTATCCTACCATGACAATTTTCAAAGCCACTCTGCAGAAAATGTCAACGCTTCTCCAGCCACCATACAGCCTCGATCAGACACAGTGCACTTCTTTTTGTTTCAGAGCCGTGAAAGGGACTCTGCAGAAGACGCTGGAGGGGTGAACGCAGCTTTGAGGTCATCACAACAGGAGAATCCCTGTGACGACTATTAGGGCGCTTTCAAGGAGCCAGTGAAGCATTGGTAATGGTGTATTGAATCGGGGGAAGAATGTTTTTAAAAGTTCTAAAAAGACTAAAGCGATTTTCACTAAATAATTTCATCAAAAATTATTCCGGAAATTTGTCATAACCCCTATACAAAGAACAATTAAATATTTTATTTTAAACGTTGTCAAAATGTTATTTGTGTATCAGGGGTAGGGTTTTGTTGATCCTCTTCCTGAGTTGATAACCAGCCAGACAAGTAACAGGAGATGGGAATACAGATTTGGTAAGTGCACCTATCCCAAACCTCTGATGCTACTGACGTCAGCTCGTATATGAGTTTCAATAATAATTTGAATAAATAGTTATTCAAAGTTTTAATACTTATCATTTATTAATAACTAACCTGATGGAACATACGAAGAAATTAAATTCAAAAATAAACAATAAAAAAAATGTTCAGATAATTGATAAAATGTAAAATTTTCATCAAAACAATCTTGACGTACAAATAATTTTCAGATGCTCTCTAAATTACTGATAACTTTCATTGAACTATATAGTTATAGAATTTTCAAGGGATTATTTCATTATAATAAAGGATTATTATAGTTTCGGAAATGACAGTTAAAATTATCAAATGTTATTACAAGAAAATATCCGTTTTGGTTCAATATGAAGTTTGCTGAATAGTAGATATTGAATATTTTCACCAATTATGTTATAAAAGCCTTACACAATTATATATCAAAAATTTCTTTTGGGAAACTTCATGGGAAGAAATTAAAGATGTCGTGAAAAGTTTTAAAGTTTTAAATAGCGAGACAAATGAAAATGTTCTGCATTTTTGTAACCACTCTTCTCTCATCTTTAAAAGTAATTTTAAACACTCTTCATACTTAAATTAGTGGAAGGAAAAATTTCAAACTAAAAAAGAACTAAATTGTTAATAAATAAATTTAGAGTGTGATTGATTGAAATCGCAAACATATTTAGTTTGTGCTGACCGCATTCCAGTTTACACCGTATACTTGTACTTCTCATATTTACTAGGCTGATAAAAGCACAATTATAAATTACTTACTGTAATTAGAATGTCTATAAGTGATGGTAACATCTTGAATTGGTTTTTTATTAGGATAATACAAGAACGTTGCTACGCGAAGAATTTAATAACGAGTATCTATCATTTATAAACACCAAAAGGCTAACCTACTAATACATTACAACAAATCATTTTTAAAATATACGCCTTCATCAATTATAGAAATTTTTAACACTGTAGGTTATAACAATGATGATATTATATTATAGTTCCTAAGGCATTAAGATGAAAATGTTTCAAAAGTTAATTACCATTTATACATTACAACAGTGTTTCTCAAACAGTGGGGTGGGTCCCTCTAGGGAGGCGTGATAACAATACGAAGGAGAGGGGGCACGAGCATATGGAATAGTCGAAAACAAAATATTTAAAAATTATTAATTTACTGAAAAAAAAAAATACATTCTGAAATAATACAAAAAAAAATGTACACTAATACACTTACAAATGTATCGGTGCAGCACAGAGTATTTTATATTTCATTTAACTCTACTAAGTAAAAAGCAACTTAATTAATTATCAGTAGCTTCATATGGGCTGGTCATCAATCAAATTATGTGCAAACCTTAACACTCTTCTTGACTTGGTTTCTAATGAATCCCTTCCATGGGCCGATTCGGAATTGCGCTCCTCAATGGCAATGATTTAATGCGCAGTCGAGCGACACGGGGAGAGAGGAGGAATAAAGAAGCACATCTTCTGAAATCCTTCGCGAACGCTGTCAATGTTATTTTATTCCATTCCAAAGCCTTCGGAATAACTTTATGGGGAGCAATTCACATAAAAAAACGTACTTCGTAAGGATAATTAATGCACATTGGTTGAGTGAGACGTTTATATACGCCAGTGACACTTGAGAGGTTGAAGTCAAAATATAGGTTTAACGTCAGAGAATAGTATTATTGAATTTAATAGTTTGTTATTGCATGGAAGGGGCTGAAAATTATGACTGAATATTGGGTCGCAAGTATTGAAAGTTAGAGAAGCACAGCATTGCAGTAATACAGCGTTTCTCGAAGTGTGGGGCGCGCCTGCCTTGACGGGCGAGATAACTTTACGAGGGGTGTGCGAGTATATTGGAAGTTGAAAACTAAAGATTGTACAAAAAATACTAATTTACTGAAAGTAAATAAACAAAATACTGTCTGACAAAATAAAATATAAAATACACATTTACACTGATATAATACACTTATAAAAGTATTAGTACTGTACAATGTATTTTATTATTAATTTAACAATACTAAGTCAAGAACAAATTTGATAATTACCAGTGACCCCATGGGCTTGTATTAACATTTATCTTTATGATTTGTATGGTTTATAATTAATTCCTTAACTGCCGATTAAAAGTTACGTGGTTCGCTCCCCAATGCTACCGTTTTCCACGTAGACGCGTGTATTTTGATGGGTTTTTATGAGGTTGTTTTGAGTGGGAGGGGGAGGAGAAAAGGAATAAACAAGCAAATCTTCTGAAATCAGTAAATCCTTTGTAAACACTGTCATGGTCCTTTTATTGCATTCCAAAGCCTACGGAATAATTTTATGGATAGCAGTGCACAGAAAAGATCGTACTTCGGAAAGACGTATATGTACGCCCAGAAAATTAACGTTTTGGCTGAGCGAGACGTATATATACGTCTGTGATACATAAGTTACAGGTTTATTAAGTATATATATTATTTATATATATATATATATATATATATATATATATTATATATATATTATATATGTATTATATATATATTATATATGTATTATATATATATTATATATATATTATATATATATATATATATATATATATATATATATATATATTATATATATATTATATATGTATTATATATATATATATATATATATATATATATATATATATATATATATATATATATATATATATATATATATATATATATATATATATATATATATATATATATATATATATATAGTGAAATACCCATTGAAGCCGTTACCCACCCGCTTCAATGGGTATTTCACGATGTTGCATATATGTATACTGTTTACATATATATATTAATTATTGATATCTAGCATTAAGAATTCGATTGTATTGAAAAATATATTTATTGAAAAATATATTACACTCTCACCCCTTGATATAAAAAGAACATAAATTATAATATCTAATTTCTATTTATGTCTAAAATCGAAGTAGAAATATTTTTTTCGCTCACTTAACCTAATAATCAAGTGGATTTCCACCAAAGCAACTTTCAGTGTATCTCTACTCCATAAAATAAACATGCGTGCTGAATTTCAAGTCTAAATCTAACAGAGCATAAACGGAATTTTTATCACCAATACCTCGTTGACAGCATTCTTAGCGGATTCCAATTCAATAAAAGAGACATGCAAACCAAATTTTATTATTATAGTCTTAGCAGTTCAAAAACGGGAATTTTGTTTATCAATACGCCCCAATAACTTTCCCCGCTTCCCCCTGGAGTTGATTTCCGTAAAGTCTATTCTTAGTGGAACTCTATTCAACTAAAGAAAAAAAAAGTGCTCAACAAATTTCAAGTAAGTGAGTTAAATTTAAAAACTGGAATTTTTCTATAACATGCCTTAATCCCTCGCAAACTCACTCCTTTGGGGGTCCGTTTTCGCAAAAATCTTTGTAAAAGGAACTTTATTCCATGAACGGAACATACTTTCCAATTTTCAAGCAGGTGGTTCTGTTAGTTGAAACGCGGAAATATTTATCTATTACGCCCCTTAATCCCCCTCAGTGACCCTTGGGGATCAATTTTCCCCAAAACTATTTCGTAGCGGATCTCTACACCATGAAAGGAATTAGCTTACCAAATTTTAAGACTGTACGTCTAATTGTTTAAAAATGAAAATTATTATCTATAACGCTCCTTAAGCCCCCGCAACGCCACATAGGAAACGATTTCTACAAAGCCCATCTTATGACAGATCTCTACTCAGTGAATGGAATCTGCTTACTCAATATCAAGACTGTACGTCTAATAGTTTAAAAATCGAAACAATTATGTATAAGGCCCCTTAAGCGTCCTCAACGCCTCTTGGAGGTCGATTTTTGTAAAAATCATTATGTAGGGAATCTCTACTTTATGAAAGAAATCTGTGTACCAAGTTTCACGACTTTATATCTAATAGTTTAGTAAGGGAAATAATTATCTATAACGCCCCTTAAACCACCGTAACGCCCCTTGGGTTTCGAACTTTGCAAAATCCGTTCTTAGCTGACGTCTACACCATGAAGGGAACCTACCTACCAAATTTCAAGTTTGTAGGTTTAATAGTTTCGGAGGTATCGTGATTAGTCAGTGAGTGAGTGTGTGAGTCGCTTTTCTCCTTTATATAAATAGATTATATATATATTATATATATATTATATATATATATTATATATATATATATATATATATATATATATATATATTGTAAATTTACTGTAAAAGTATAGTATTATCTAATTCAATACATTGTTATTGTATGAAGGGGGCACGATGAAAATGATGTTTGAATGTTGGGTCGCGAATATTGAAAGTTTGAAAAGCATTGCAGTAATCCATACGTAGGTCAGATTTTAAGAAGGAATTGAATAGAATCAAATTATCCATTTTTAAAAATTGTGCAGTTTCCATATTTATCTTGGAAAAGATTTCATGGAAAATGATATACACATTAAATATAGATACCCTGTTGGTGTGGTTGAACATTGTATTTATAATGGAAAAATTTATATAATTTAAAATAGATTAAGATTCCCATTATATATGACTTGATGATGAGATTAAAGATAAGCAGTTTATTAGTTCAAACTTAACATATATTTGCGCAAGATAGGAGAAATTATTTTTCATTTTTATGAACACTCTAATTTACATATTAGTCTGGTCATTAACGTTTCAATGCGGAAGAGAGATAATAAGCTGAAAATTGGTATAGACCTTTATTTTGGCACTCCAAATGTTGTCTCAAAAGTATCATAAAATCTCGTGCCGTGTCTTAAGATATTTAAGGTCAAAGGTCAAGAAACAGGATTTTTACAAATGTCTCGTTTCTTATGGCTTAATGCTATTTATATTTAATATTAATATTGTAGAGAATAAAATTTTCTATAACGTTTGCTTGCAATATTTTTTATACATCAAACCATTTTTGAGATAAGGGCGGTTAGTAACACTTTATAATGAAAATTCAATTTTCTCAAAAATCATGTTTTTAAAACTGTATTCATTTTTTTTCTCATAATATAAGGTATGAACGTAATGAATATTCCCCCTCATGTTACTGATATGTAACTATATATATTCATATGAGTTTTTTTGGGATTTTCGGAAAATATTTGACTGGAGTCCAAATATCGTGACAAAAAATGTGAATTTTTTAAAAAAAATTCATAGTGAAATTTTTATGTTACATGTTTTTGAGAAAACTAAACAATATATTTTAAATATTTTGCTTAATTGCAAATATTAATGTTTATTTATTGTTCAGAGAAGTTTTTAAGTTTTAATTTTCAAAAGTTTTTCAATAATAAGTAACTAATTACAACTCAGATGTCACTTTTGTCGTTGCGAGAAGCTTGTTTCATGTATAAAAATTCACAAATTTCTTATTTAAAAACATAAAAAGTTTTATTTTTCACTTTTTTAGAAATCTTTTGTAAGTTTAGAGAAAATTTTGAATTTTGAAACTTAAGGAAATTGTGTTTGCATGGGAATATACAAATCAATAATTAATTTTTTCGCAACGTCGTAAAACCAAGTATTCCCAAATCATGACTTTTACATGTTGACACATGTTTACATTATATTTATGATGTTTCATGATCAGATTTGATATTTATAACGCATCGAAGCTAAACTTTCTTCATAGATTGATACAGATTTGAGAAAATTGATGCAATTCTAAAAAATATTCGAACAAAAAGTGAAAAATACTACGTATGTATTTTCTGAACATTTTAAGACTTTTTTGTTTCTTAATTTATACTTAAAATATTAAGATACTAATGTTTAATAAATAGGGGCGAATACATATTTCAATTTATTGTTTTTGTGATGAAGTGCCTTTTTACACTTAAAATGCAATTTTCTCAAAATGATTGTTTTCGAGCTGCGTGTACCTTTTTCACAGAAAATACTGAAACTACTTGCAATTTTTACTGCACATAAATATGTAACTATATATGATGGAACTACTTTCTTAGAAATTTTCCCAAAATATTTTGCAGATTTCACAAATTTCAAAGCGATACTTTTTCGATGAATTTTTTTGAAAAAAGTAAATATATTTGAAGCATTTTACCAGCATTTAAATAAAAAAGCCTAATTATTATACAGGCAAAAAAAAACTTGAAGCTTTTATATTCAACAATTTCTGAGAAACAGGTTCCTAAAATGGCTCAATTTAACATTGTAGGTATAGGGGGTACCGACAATCTTAAAATATAATTCAAGTCTATAATTTCAGGTAACTATTTTTTAATTACATATACAGATGAGGATTTTTAAGAAATATACTTGATTAATGAAAACTATTACTAAATGTTATGTACTAATTCAATAAAAATGCCAATTGTCTGTAACTAAATATATTTTTAAAGTTTATAGACTTTATAAAGCGTATTATATCATGTAACTAACGATTGATCTTGCATTACACTGTAGATAACTAAGAGCTTCGCGTTCAACACCACTTATCCCCAAAAGGGTTTGATGTATATAAAATGTTTCAAACAAAAGCTATAGACAATTTTATTCTCTACAATATTTATATTAAATGCAAAAAGCATTACGCCATAGGAAAAAAACATTTGCAAAAAACCTGTTTTTTTACCTTTGTCCTTAAATACCTTGAGACGCGGACACGAGATTTTATGAGACTTTTGAGACAACATTTAGAGTGCCAAAATAAAGGCCTACACCAATTTTCAGCATATTATCTCTCATTCCATAGTTGACCCTTATTTTTAACTAATATGTTTGGACTATATATATATATACGTACTTATATACACTCAAAAAATTATACTACAGAAATAGCCAAGATCTAAAAACTAAAAATTTAAACTTAAAATTAATTAGATTGTTCAACAGCAAAAACTATAACTTCGGGAAAAATACAAATTAAAAATATAACATGAATATATTTTGATAATGGTATACAATCAAACATCGATTACCTTAATGTAGTTTTAGGGAAATATAGCTTGAACAGCGTCATCTCCATAACAGTCCTGTTCAAATTACATTAATAGGGCTCTAACATATTTTATTCAGATTCTCCCAAATGTTAATAGTGTACTATATTCTGAAACACTTTTTATTTGTACTGAAACTTATCTCTTTACTTTCAAATATAAATCTACTTTGCCGTTTTTAGCTATGTACTTTTATCTTATTAAAAAATAGATTGAAAAACATGTCATTTTCAGGTGGGATTTTCAGGACATCGCTTCATGAAGTCTTTTCAGAATAACAGCTGTTTTTGATTTTCTAAATTGTATGGTTTTCCATCTTTTTAAAAGTACAGTTTCTTTTCATTCTTACACAGATATTTCCTTCAGAAAATCTGATCAGAAAACAGTTTATGGATCATCAATTTTATTAAACTTAATATACGAAGTATAATTATTCATCAAGAAATAAATAACCTTTAGTAGAAAGATAATACATTTATCTAAAAAAATTCTTAGAACTCTATTTAACCATAAATGTCTTTTAGCTGGTTAGTTGCAACTAGAGTGTTGAATTATAGTTTTATATCCCTTCGAAAAAATTTTGTGCAATGGTTAGGAAAAAGAGATTTCCTTAATCGTTGAAAAAACTGATATTTCTCTGTTTATTAATTTTTGAATTAATGCAGATGAAAAATTCTTGTGAAATAATTGGGAAGAGAAAGATTGTCACACACACACACACACATTGGACTGCAGTCAATCTTGTAACACGTATCATTTCCTGTTAGTCTTATATGAATGAAAATTTGATTTAAATTATTAATTTTATTCATCTTTTATTGAAATGATTCATATTTACTCATTCATTTTTATTTTATGAATTAACTTCAACCATTTAATCTTTGAAGTATATCTTAAATACAGCGGCGCATACAACGGGGTGGGCGTTCACGGGTCCTCTCCCCATTGCTCTTTATCCTTTTCCACCCATAGAATTATAATCAATGTATATAGTACGTAAAATTTAATTAAGTATTTGGTACTTATAATTTATTTAATTAATGCTAATTATTTATTCAATAATTTATCTTTTGCTCTGTTTGTTCTCGGCAATCGAAAAAATCAAAGGAATATGTTCAGGGACGTATAGGGGTATGATACGAGAATGGTGGACTTTCGACCCTCTCCTTGAAAAGCTCCTGTGTACGCCACTGCTTATGTATATCTTGTTTGCAAATATATATGTTAATGAAAAAATAAAATCTTCGTGAATTTAAATGAATTAAATATGGATAATATTACAAACATGCTTGCGAACATCAGCTGTCCGGTATCAATATCCCCCAGGTATTTAAGAGCGTGACGATTGTCTGAAAAATATGATTAGGAGCAATCTGCGGCTTGGACCCAATTGAATAATAACATTTTAAAATCTTGTAAATAATAACACGCTCCTTTCAAAAAGTTAAGCACGGAGCGGTAAAATACGACAGAAATAAAAAACAGAGATGGAAAAAAAAATTAAAATATTTTTAGTAAAGTAAATTTACTTTTAAATATATTTCTATTTGATATTATCTATTCTTAAAAAAACTTTGTTCATTTTTTTATTTAAAATTTCTTATGTTTTGTTTATTTTAATATATCTTAGTGATTAGTTTACTTGCAAAAAAACTATCCATGTGGCGCCATGGTTTTTCCCTTCTTGTGTTGATGTTCCAATCCTTTAAGTCATTTCGCTTGGGATCTTAACGGAGAAGGTTGAATTTTTTGATTTCCAAAAAAAAAATTTATTTGACATGTAAGTTTTTATCATAATTTTTTCTATAATTTTTTTTTATTATTCCTCTCCTTGAGAGACTCATTTTTGTTTAATTTTCTTAGTTTCATTTTATTATATTGTTAGGTTCATCATCCACGTGGTAGAAAAAATAGGCTTAACTTTTTATCATGACTTTTTTTCCCTATTATGTCGAAAATTTCTGCTGTACGGGGAAGGTTGGATCCATAAAGCATTGCTAACCCTAAATCACTGGCCTAATTCAGCGAAAGCTTTATAAATCATATAATAGGTCTCCAGTTTAGTCCAAAGACCTTTTTATTTCTACATTTGTTGTGTCTTGTGAATTCCAATTTCTTCCTTCTTCAGCACTGTTGATTCTAGAACTTCTTCACTTTTATTTTATTATACTATATATATATATATATATATATATATATATATATATACGTTTAATGCAGTAAATGATTATAATATTACAGTATGGGGAATGCAGAATATTTTTGAACTAAAACTACATCCATATAGCAGCTAAATTTATAAATGTTGTAAGATATTTATATGTAAATAAAATAATTTTATAGAATAATAATCATAAAGGTGTAGACTGAGTGTTTATTGGCGTCACACTGTAAAACAACACAAGGGTATGAAGACCCCTTTTTTTTTTGATCCAAGGTCAAGTGACGAGGATGACAACTGAACAAGTACCCTCACTTCAATGCACCACAACACGCCCATGGAAAGACTTTGAGCTATGACAGATTTAATGGGCATCCACGGATTAACTACCACGGCGGGGAATCATTTAATAAGTTATTATTATGAGTTTTGACCCAGGGAAAATTGAATTAACTCTAGAATTGAACCAATTTAAGTTTTTAATTGCTTCGATTCAAGAGCTAATTCAATCTTTACTGGGTTACAGCAAATTTCCTCATTTACTGTTTCATCAAAACCATCATCGGCAACGGAAGGCCACCCATTGTGCTTCGTCATGAACACTAGTGCGCCACTCACTGAATTGTCAAACTCACCATTTCATCACCAATACATTTTCACCATAAATCCCTACAATTTGATGAATTTCAACTGGTTTGGCATTTCTTGAGTTCAAAACATGGATTATAAAACGCACTGCACAGCCGGAAGTATCGGACATCATCTGAAACGTTTTGAATGCTCACTAGCACTTGTAAAAACAACTCAATCTGGACGAAAGGGTGTCAGTGGATTGACAATCCAACAAAGACAGATATGTATAAGTGTTGAACTGCAAAACTATCACTACGGTTGATCGTTTGAATGAAATGGTTTATAATTTTTGCACATGTCTCGTATAACAAGTTATCAATACTTAAAATTTATCACCGGTTAAAATGATTGAATTTTGATATAGTATTATTTATAATTTTTTCATTCTATTGTAATTTATTTGTATTCCATTCCAAGTGTAATTTTTAAATAGATTTATATTTTAAGTTACGCGAATTTTTATATCAACCATTAAAAAGGGTTCCATGTTTTATTTTTTTATATTTAAAATTGGAGAAAAGTATTAAGAATGTGTGCAACTCGTCATTTTAGAGAATGAAAGCAACGACATTTCACTTTATTCTTTTGAGCGTAAGAAATCAGTCAGATGCTTTTGTTTTGCTACATTATTTTTTTTACTTCAGATTCGAATGGTTGCTAGGAATATCTGAAGTGTGCACAACTCATTATAAAACATTTCAAAGAATTCAATTTCTTCTCTCGAAAAACGCTTACACCAGGTTCTTCAAAAATAAAACGATTGCTAGGTTGTTGTTTTTTTTTATTTTCATCTTCTTTGTCTGCTTGACGCTATATCTCTTTTCTTTTCTTTTTTTTCTTCTAGATAAATTTCATGTAAGACCCGCTTGTCGAAAACAGTAAAATGAAATGTTGCAACTATGACTTGTCAACAAGGTTTTTCCCGTAAAGCGATTGCTTCGGGAATAGATGCCACATAATCACTGTTTATTCCAAAACTTTAAAAAATGCGCAGAAATAACCGTTTTCTACAGTGAAATTTAAGGTTTCGAATAGACACTAATAGACTCATTTGAAGTATAAATGTCGTGTTTGGAGACAAAAAAAAAAGTTGAGCGAATGTTTATTTACGCTTCTTTGGGCGACGTAAGAATTGATCCACGACAGATTTAATGTGTATCAGATCTTCTACATGGTAGGTTTTCAGTGGTACTAAGACTCTGTTGAAACTTTAACTACAGTCCGATAAATATAAAATTCGTCTAAGAACTACGTTCGTCTCCAATTATTTGGTGTTCCTTTGCATTCTGATGGTTAAAACATTTATTTATTTATAATAATTAAGAACAAACATTTGAATAAAGAAATATTTGCGAATTTGAACAGCTGTGACGGGGCTTTCATCGCGATTTCAGCTAACGGTCCTCTTGGGTTCTTTGGGGCCAGAATGGTAATTCTTTCCAACCAACTGAAGAAGAATAACCTGGTTATGTAAATTAGGAATCAGCAGCAGAGCGGAGTCTATGTCTTGGTTTATGTATTTGTGCAGAAGTGATTGCTAAGTGGGAAGTGAAGTCGCTAAGTAGAGAGGTAGCTGTAAAGTGATTTGAGATAAAGTTTAGAAGAATCCGAAGTCCGAGAATTAACCTAGCCGTGCCGGTACAGACGAACCCAAAGTGGGTTCGAGGTCAAAAGGAACATAGTAGAATTAAAGCCACTACAGAAGTGCTAAAGACGTAGCTGTTTACATAGGATATAGCTCTAAGCGAATTTATATAAGCTATAGGGAAAGTGCGTATATTAGTGAGATAGGAATTAATATGCAAAGCTAGATTCAGTGGTCAATTGCGGGATTATTCGGCAATACGTGTTGCGTCTTCTCATTCTACAACATCTTACTTAGATTATAATTGTTGTGTATTGTGTTTAAACTAAGATCTTAATAAACCTATTTTAGAATGAATGATTTGAAGAGTTTTTCGTTCTTCCCCACAGAAACAGGTCGCATAGATAGAGTAGAACGTGTCCCCACGGGTGGGGGCTTCACACAGTCTCAAACTCGTAACACAATAGGCATAAACTCGTGACCATGACCACAAAAGTTATTGTCTATCAAGAGCACTATTTTGTCCTCGGTTTTTATGAATACGCTGTTCCATTGACGAAGTTTTTAATTCAACGTCGAATTAACGAAGTTCTTCAAATAAATCAGCAGTCATTCAAAACTTTTGATGTATCTTTTCATGTTCTTAAAATATTTTGATTTTTGAAAGTTTGTTTTTTATGTGATTAATTACTTTTATTTGTAACGAATTTTAACTACTTATAATCTTGGGAAATCTTTGGGCTAGAAATAGTTATGAAGGTTAATGAATTTCAAGAAATGGAGGAGTATGTAAGTGTTTATTAACGTCGCATTTTAAACTAACGCTGGAACTAATGGCTACGGATCTTGTAATTTTAAAGCATGGTAAGACACCTGAGCTTATATCCACCCTCTTTTAACTTCGACTCCCCAACATCTTGTGCGTGGGTGAGGACTCAGATTCAACTTACACCAAAGCCTCTATAGGAAGCTGGGAAATCGAAGACGACTCAATAACCCCGGCCACGGTAACTATGTAGAGAGTGGAAGAGATTAGAAAGTGTGCAATACACTTTTTGGGAACATGAGTCAGAGGTTGATTTTTATACACAATGAAAGTGGAAGAAAGAATGGGAGTTGAAATGAAAGTTTTGGAATCATAACTTTCGGGATCCTAAAATGCACCGGAAATTATTTTTTAAAGCTTGAAAAATGTTCTCCGCAGATTGTTTTCCAAGTCACAAAAGATAAACTTACACTTTATTGGTTGGCATTACAAACGTTTAAAATAACATTAGTTAATTATAAGTTATGTTTTGATTGGTTAAAAAGCTTACTAGAACCAAGAATATGTCTCGGAATCATTGTAGTAAGTTACGACCGCTTAAAGTAAAATCAATTTTATTAAAATAATAAATCAAAAATAAAAAACTTTTTTAAAAACAAGCTTTTATTTAAATGCTCTAAAAAGAATAAAATAATTTTTTCTTTTAATTTTTTTTTTGCTTTCAACGTATAACGTTGTGATGAAGCAGGTCTTTCTCCCCTAATTGCAAAGAGGTGTGCCGAAAGGCGTGGGTAAATTCCAGTCACTTCATCAAATGCTGGGAAAGAATTTCACAAATGAGTGGTCAGAAATTCTGACCCTTTTTTCTCAGGCTATCCTGATAGTCAAAAGAGACACTGTAACATTGTGATTTCGCTTTATCAAGATTCAGTGACGGCAGCGCGTCTGGAAACTACCAAGATCAAACGGAGAACTGTTGGACCCTGTGACATATCCTATGTGTAAGACTTTCCTCTAAAGAAGCACTTTTGTACCTTATTTCATGCGAGTGAAATAAGTCAGCTCAGCGAAAGAGGCCTTTTTTCTGTGGACTCATTTTACAATTAAATTGTAATGAAATTAATCTTGATGAATTTTCATACTGTAAAATAAATAGTATTCAAGAGCTGTTTAAAGTCATTACAATATCATTACACAATTTATAACATCAAAGCTTGTCGCGAGATTTAGGTACTCGTATTTACTTAGTATGATAATTTTAATAATTAATATCAAACAGATCAAATTTTTTGATTTACTTGTTTATCTACACAGGTAAATCTCGAGACAAACTTTTATATCATAAATTGTGTAATGATCTTATAAGTTGATAGCAAAAAAAGAGTTTTAAGAGAAGTTACGAACATAGACATTATTTAGAAATATTTTACTAATGTGACGCATAAATACTTCTTATTTAATTATTAACTACTATATGACGTATTCTAAATTCTTTATCGCTCTTTTGCAGGTATGTTTAATAATATTAATGATCACAAAGCTTCCTTAATGTTTTTAAACTGACATTTTAAGCACATTTAAGGTAAGATCAAAGCAATAAGAGTATACGTAATACTCTAAATTGTTAAAAATATATCAGGCTACCCTTTAAAATAACTTTATTTTCATTTTTACATACACGATTTCAGTGATTAAAGTGACGTTCAAGATGCAAATGACATGATATTTATAACAATGATAAGTCTTATAATGTGTTTATCTCTTCTATATTAAAAAATCCGGTTAATGACCCCCATTTCTATACTTTCAACTATCGTAAAGAAACTAATTAACATTTTGTAAGTAAGTGTCACGTTGATTAATGCATAAATTTGGTAAGATAAATGGAAAACTGGATTCCATTGGAAAATTTTAAACTTCAGGATCAGAAAGTTTCATCTTGGTGTATTAAACAAGGTTGGAAAGTGTTGATATTTGCTTGAGAAGCCTTACGTATATAGGACATGATCTGAAAAAGAAATATTTCTGTTGAAGATGATGAAATTGAGATAAACACAACTTTGAATATTTTTTCTGATGTTTGCATTATTTATATACATTTAATTACAATATTTTCTGGTATAATTTTCTTAAAATTTGTGATAAATTTATATTTTTAGGAAATACCTCCAACAACCTCAACAAAATTAATCTTTTACTATTATTTTGTTATATTTTTTAAAGTATTTTTTGCAGCAAAAAAAAAATATATTAATCTTAATTATTCAACTACTTTTTTTTAAAAAAACTACATTAAAATGAAACTTTTCACGTACTACATTATGATAACTTTATTATCCCGGTAGATTAGTTTCGTACAAATAAGCGTTATTAATATTTTCTCTATAATTATTCAATTAAAAAGCTTTTAAATTTATTTCAAAGAAATATTTTGCACATACAAAAGCTAAGATAATTACACTCTAGTATATGAATCATTGATTTCATTACTAAGTTGCATATAAAGGCATAACAAATTATGGGCTGAAGTAAGAATGAGACAAAATGTTTCTTAATTTTGCAAACCATTTTAAGCAATCATATTATTTTATTCAAAATAAAGAAAAGTTTATTTCATTGTATTAAAAATAAATCTTATGCTTTTCCAAAACTACCTATCAGCATTTTTAAAACATCTTTTCTCAATAAAATTTGACTCTTTATTATAATTTAAAAATAAATTTTCTGGATGTTTAATTTCATAAAAATATCACCGTAATATTTTAAATAAAATGATTGTTGCTTTACAACATTTAAAAATGGATTTATTCGAGAATCTCTGAAAATAAGTTTATTTTCTTGTCTTTGTTATAACAATATAGAGAGAATTCCTACCACTAATAATTTTGACATTTATTTATTAAAACAGTACTGTGAATTACGCAGAGAAAAAGTTCTTTATCTCAGCAATATTACCATACATAGTATTTCTCGCCCGTTGATTTAATTACATAAAGGTTACGTCAAGAAAGTAATATAATTCTGAATAAAGTGCTTGTACATTATATTTTTTCTAGCATGCAAGCAACGAGTAATTACCAAATTGATATAAATTCCGAAATTTCTTCACCATGGAATTAAATTAATCATCTGTGGTTTTTAATCCTTGTTGTATTGTTACCCCCTCTTGTCCTCCCTTCATAAAATTAATAAAAAAATAATACGCCTTGGTATTATATTAACAAGTAATAAGCATCCTTCTATTATATTTAAAATGACTTTGATATAACTTTATATCACACATTTTATAATAGTTGTTTTAGAAAAATAAATCTATCACCAATTAACAATATTTAAGTATTTTGGAAAATTAATTTCGTATAAATTTCTGAAAGTACAAATGCTCTAAAAAACAATATTTTTCCAAAAGAGAATTTACAGTATTTAAATAATATATGTGTATATACACAGAGATATTTCCAAATTTCAACTAATATTTAGCATGTAATGTTTGCATCGCATTCTAAATAAACATTTGAAGTAATGGATTAATTTATTTATAGGGGACTTGTTAACTTGAAATTACCATGCACTTATTTTGAAAGTGCTATTTTTTTTTAATATTTGAAAATATTAATTAATATGCATATTTTAAATTTACGCGCGATTGAAGATTTAATTCAAATTAATTAATTAAAGTAAATGAGATGCTGAAATGTTGATGTGAAATATATAATTTCAATAAAGAATTATTGATTATTATTTTCAAAATAGATCAAAAATGAAATCTCCTTGTGAATAAAATATTCTTCAATATAAAATTAAACCATTTCTCATATTGCGAATTAAGTTCAGGTTCTTCCATATATAAACATATATATACATATATATTTTATATATATATATATATATATATATATATATATATATATATATATATATATATATATATATATATATATATATATATATATATATATTGATTGATCTTGGTTATTCTCAATCACTTTTTAAATTCTTTTTTTTTTAAATATATTTCAACTAGCCGTTACCCACCCGCTTCACTCGGTATTTCACGATGTTGTATACATGTATACAGTTTACATATATAAATTATTGATATCTAGCATTAAGAATTCGATTGTATTGAAAAATATATTTATAGCTTTAACTCTCACCTCTTGATAAAAAAGGACATCAATCATAATATCTAATTTCTATTTATATCTAAAACACAGAAGTAGAAAGATTTTTTTCGCTCACTTAACCTAATAATCAAGTGGATTTCAACAAAAGCAACTTTCAGTGGATCTCTACTCCATAAAATAAACATGCGTCTAAATTTCAAGTCTAAATCTAACAGAGGATAAACGGAATTTTTATCATCAATACCTCGTTGTAAGCACTCTTAGCGGATTCCAATTCAACAAAAGAAGCAGGCAAACAAAATTTTATTATTATAGTCCTAGCAGTTCGAAAACGGGAATTTTGTTTAACAATAAGCCCAAATAACTCTCCCCGCTTCCACCTGGAGTTGATTTCCGTAAAATCCATTCTTAGTGGAACTCTATTCAACTAAAGAAACGTGCTCAACAAATTCCAAGTAAATGGGTTAAATTCAAAAACAGGAATTTTTCTATAACACGCCTTAATCCCTCGCAACCCCACTCCTTTGGAGGTTCGTTTTCACAAAACTAATCTTTGTAAGTGGACCTCTTTTCCATCTACGGCAGCGTTTCTCAAACTTTCAATACTGGCGACCCAATTTTCAATCATAATTTTAGTCGCCCCCTGTACAACAATAATGTATTTACTGCAATAAAAATGCACTTTGAGAGAGAGACGCTAAAGTTACAATACGATCTTAATTATAAACCGTACAAATTAATACGATAAGTATATTAAATTTTGTGTATATGTAACTTTTAAATAATATATATATACATATATATATATATATATATATATATATATATATATATATATTAAGAAAATTACTTAAAAAATATATATTACTTACTTATTATTATGTTATTTTTCTTTCTCTAATTTTTAAATTGGAACAGATTCCAAAATGATATATTTAACTAAGGATTTAATTTTCAGCATTCATTTCTCAAAGTACAAGTGTCATTAGAAAAAAGTCTAGTCTATGTTGCTCTCTATCATATCCATCACATCTGGCATTATAGGGTACGTTTGCGTGAGTCTGGGCAACCTATCGGACGTCTGCGCAAAACATGTAAAAATGCTTTTCCTCGTACAATTCCAGTCAGTTTTGGTCGACTCGATACTCCTATAGCTACCGAATCTAGCTTGAATGTACATTTTTTAAAATTTACACGTTAATTGTAATTCTCGGTAATTAAGTATTTACGGCAGTAGATTAAAACAATATAATACATACATTTTTAAGTCAAAAGCAAACATTCGATGATAATAAAGAATGAACAAGTTCACAGACGAACGAGCATGGTTCCGAAAATTAAATCAAGGCGATATTCTCAAAAATACTTAAATTTTGGATTTACCACTACTGAAGTAAATGATGGAAAAAAAGCCCCAGCTCGATATGTGTTAAAACTTACAAATCTGTAGAACAACATGTGAAAGTTGTTTTTAAAACATGTAAAATCATTTAGCTATGTTGGCAATGAATTTTAAAAGTATTTTCTGGATGAGGACAGCTTGGTAGCAAGTTGCGAGTGAAATAGGGATCTATTTCAAGGTACTCCAGAAGGGCTGTCAACTTCCGAAGAAGAAATCTTCATAGATTTCACATCCAGTGAAAAATTAAAGGCGATTTTGTAATAAATCGCTCTTTGAATTTTGGGTAGAGGTGGATGAGGAATTATATGTACCATTTTCAACATCCTACTATTGTTAAGGGGTGTTGGAAAGCTAAAATCTTATTTTTTTTGACAATTTGAGATTTTTACATTTTCAAATTGTACAGATTTTAGCCTTTCTAAAAATACCTTACTTTAACCTCTAGGGTATTTAGAAGCCCTAAAAACATATTTTTATATAATCGTTGAATTTGAGCCACGCCCATTTTAATGGCGAAAATTGTAAACAATTTACTTTGTGTTTGCTTAAAAGTGTAACGACTGATATAAACCGAAACATGTATCTTTTATTTTAAATTGATCCTTTTATGTTTTAAATTCCTAGCCGATTAGAAGTCTCACGGTATACATTAAAATCAATTTATCTCAAAATGTAAATTTTAATGTGCGATGTACCTTTTCTGAGAAACTACTGATCACAGGTATGTAAATTTTTTATGAATTATTTATAATGATGTCTAATATATACTAAAATGAACTTTTTGTAAATAAAACCCCCAAAAAATTTATTTTTACAAATTTTTTAAATAAAAAATGGGTCAAATTTCGCAATGTTTGATAAAATATTTCATAATTTATTAAAAAATTCAAAATTAGCAAAAAGCTCATTTTAGTATAATTAAAGAGGTGTACTTTAATACTATGAAAAATTTCAAGCATGTACATAAAATAGATTTTGAGAAAAGGTACATCGAAAACAGCCAATTTAACATTGTCAGTATATATATAGAGAGAGGTTTCCAACTCCCCTTAAACCGGATTTTCTGCGGTGGATGCTTTGAAGACAAAATATAGATCTCAGCTAAATATAGAAAAATAACTCTTAAAAGTGTCAATTTCTGATATTAAACCTTCCTTTGAAAAACTTTCCTCTACAAGACAAGCCCGTAGAAGTCCCTAATAATTAATAAACTTATTCTTAATTTAGTAATAAGATTGATTGATAGATTATTAACTTCGCACTGTTCAGCTGCACGAGGGCTTTTGACGACGGACCACGTAATTTTGAACCATGGTCAAGTGACGTGGACGAGACCTGAGCTGGCACCCCTCTCTCCTAACTACCACACCACACCATCGGGAGGACGTTTCAACTCTCGACAGATTTAACGTGCATCGCTGCTCTACACGGCGGGTCTTTAGTGGTACTGGGCTCGAACTCGTGACAAGGCAAGCCACGATCCGATACCTATACCGCGGCCAAATTTAGTAGTAAGAAATTATTTATAAAATACCTTCTTCAGTATTGATACATTAAACGTATACTGGCTGAAACACCGACTCTTCACACGCGTTCATTTTTTAAAAAAATAATACATTATTCTTGATATAATAGTTGAACTGTAAGGAGAGTAAAACTGCGTGCACGACATTATATACAAAAATGTAATTTTTTTTAGATAAATGCTATAATTGTAAATAACTGTTTAAAAGAAGTGTAATTTTAAACCTCACAGAATTAGCATTTAGAATTAATGTTAAATAATGAGAAAAAATTTAAAATTCCGATGAAGAATAAATGTGTTACTTTTTAACATTTAAAGCGAGAAGACTTCAAAATGTTTTAACCAGGGAGCAGGCGCGTACTCTATACTAACACTAATGGTAGTGCGGGGGGACTCAGTCATCCTACTCATTTGTTTATAATAATTTTTAGTGTACAAGATAGAAATCGGAATTTTAGTGAATATTTTAATTTATAGAAAGTATAATTACCTTCTTCCAAGGACTCAATTGTTTGATAATTTGAGAAAAAATCCAATAAAACTGAACTAAAATGATTCAAAAGCACAAAACCATAATAAAGGACTCAAATCATACACTTTTCACTAATATTACAGAAATGTTAAATCAATCAATTCTTTTCCAAATATCGTAAAACTCTATTATTTACAATTTCCCTAATCGAAAAGCAAACGCATAAAAGATGGGACGGAACTAATATTGAATAACCATACCATAAGATTGAAGATTAATCAAATGATTAGCAAACGTACTATGCATCCTGGCTGAAAAGTGAATCATGTCTTCCTTTTCTTTTTCTACAACTAATGTACAGTATTCCAATAATAATTACAGTGATGAGAATTGTTTATCTTCTTAGAATTTTTCTCAGGGTCTGGGTTTCGTTTTTTCTTTTAACGAGTAATATTTTATGTTAAAACGTAATTAAAAAAATCTCTCATTGAGGAAATACAGCAAATAAAACAAAATGTTTTTTTTTATTTAATTTGGTTTTGGGATCAAATATAGCTATATGATTACGGAAAAAAAGCCAGATAATAAACATAAATTATGTCAGTGTTGCTGTGTATTTTTTTTTATTATGGAAGAAAGCATTTTGTTTTACTTCTCTTTCCGGTTATTTTTTTTAAAAAAATCTTTAATTTTCGATAAGCTCGCGCCCCCCAGGGGGGCGTGCCCCACACTTTGAGAAACACTGATGTACGGAGAACATACCTCCTAATTTTCAAGCAGGTGGTTCTATTAATTGTAAAGCGGAAATATTTACCTATTACGGCCCTTAATCCCCCTCAGTGACCCTTGGGGATCAATTTTCACCAAAGCTATTTTGTAGCGGATCTCTACACCAAGAAAGAAATCCGCTTACCAAATTTTAAGACTGTACGTCTAATAAATTAAAATGAAAATAATTATTTATCCCGCCCCTTAAACCATCTCAACGCCACTTAAAAATAGATTTTCACAAAACCCATTATATAGCGGATCGCTACTCAGTGCATATAATCTGCTTATACAATTTCAAGATTTTAAGTCTAATAGTACAAAAAAGGCGTTAATTGCCTATAACGCCACTTGGGGGTCGATTTTGACAAAACCCATTTTGCAGCGGGTCTGTTCTCTATGAAAGGAATCCGCTTGCCAAATTTAATGACTGTACACCTAATAGTTTAAAAATGGAAATAATTATGTATAACGCCCCTTGGAGGTCGAGTTTCGTGAAAATCATTATATAGAGAATCTCTACTGTAAGAAAGAAATACGTGTACCAAGTTTCAAGACTGTACATCTAATAGTTTAATAATATAAATAAATATCTATAATGCCCCTTAACACCCTTTGGGTTTCGATCTTTGCTAAATCCGTTCTATCTGATATCTACTCCTTGAAGGGAACCTGAATACCAAATTTCAAATCTGTAGATTTAATAGTTCTGGGGATATCGTGATAGTCAGTGAGTTGTGACCTCTTACGCGTCTATTCTTTAACAAGTCATTTGGGTTCTTTGGGCAAGAATTAATGGCAACTCTTTTCCAACCAAATCCCAGAAATGAAATGTGAATTAAAGATGCAAAGGAGCGGACTCTTAAATATAGGATCTTAGAGTACGCGCGATGGCAATGTAAAGGACAATTGATGTTGGTTTGTGGCAGTTGATGGTTATTACAGTTCGTGTTTCAAGTTTGAATGAGTTCTGCGTGACGTGGATACATATACTAGTACTCGATAAGAAGGAACCCGCAAAGTTGCATCCAATTGCATATAAAGACAAGATTGATCGTTACTACAAGTTGTAATAAGGTAGGATTGATTATTTATTATTAGAATCGAGGATTAGGTGGTTCGCATATTGATATTGGTCTGAATTGGATTAGGTCTTATTATAAATATATATATATTGCGCGTTGCGTATTTCTTTTAATCGTAGATTCTCTCATATTAATTATTAGAATTGAATTTGTTAAAGGTTTAAGTTGAATATCTTAATAAATTCATATTAAGATAATGTTTGATCCTAGTTTTTTCGCTAATCCTTCACCTCTAGCTCATACTGATACTTCGAGAGACGTACTTCCAATGGGAGGAACATCAAAATGGTGCCCAACTCGGTTTAATCTGTATGACCCCGAGATGAGAATCTCGAGAGGGTTTAATGTTTGGCCAAAGGTGTACTTTTCTGGGTTGGAGAACGTCACCGAATTTTTGGAGGGTATTGCCAATCAAATCATATTACTTGAGATACCCAGTGACATATCGTGTGCTTATTCGAAAGGTCATCTCCTGGGGAGAGCCCTAGATTGGTACCAAATATTCGGATCAGCGTTAGTGCAAAATACCGCCACGGACTTCGCACAGCTGAAAGTAGCATTGTCGAAAGCATTCCCTGCCATCCAAAATAGGAAAGATTTAGAAACACGTTTTTACGTGTCACAGCAACGACAGAACCAGGAGCCGAAAGATTTTGTTTATGATTTGTTAAAATTACAAAGGAAATTAGAACTGGGGATGTCTGAGAAAGCCCTTGTAGATCATATTTTTGTTAGACTTGAACCGCAAGTCCAAGACAATGTTGAAGTGCCTAACCCAAAAAAACACGATCCAATTATTGGAGGTCTTAGCTAAGTTTGAGGAAAGATATCCATGCAAGGCAACACGGGGTTCGAGAAAAAGTGATAATGTTTAAGGACGAGGTTAGAATGAGCGTATGAGGTCTAATGTTGGTGATAATCGAAGATATTCGAGAAATTCTGAAGTGGTGCGTTGACCGAATAATGGTAGAAATGATTACAGGGGTAACTATCAGAATAGCTGTCAAGGAAATCAGTGGCTCGAGAGCAGGATTAGATTTCAAAACGATGATCGCAGATTTAACGATAGGGGATATCAATTTAGAATTTGAGGTCAAATGACGATTTTAGTAGAGGGGACCAAAGAAATAGGGGTTCGAGTGAAAATTTTAGTCGAGGCGGTAGGAAACAAATGGAACGATGAAATGTTTTAAAAGTGAGTGATGTTAAAGGTGATCAGACGCAGTCGATAAATGAGTCACCGATTAAACTTTCAGAAATATGCATGTCTCCGGTGGAACTTCCGTATGTTCCTATTTTATTAGAAGAAACTTTTACGAAAGTGTTATGGGACACTGTAGCGGAGAAATCATTTATATCGGAGGAGACATACCGAAAATATTTTTTATAAGCAAGTAAAGAAATCGAGTACTTAGGTGATCACGGCACAGGGAGCTAAATGTCAAAATATTGGAGTTATGGAATTAAATATTCGAATAAGGGAGTTTGAAAGGCCTTGGTTGTTCCATGTGTTGGCAAATTTGGAATACCCATGGATACATTGGGATAGATTTCATAGGTGGATCAAACAATATTTTGTACTTTGATCGGAAATCGTTGGCGATTCTTTTTTTCGCAAATTGAGACGGTGCTTAAAGCGATTGAGGAAGGAAAAGTAGAAATAGATCTTTCTAAGAGAAGGTAGGAGGGAAAAAACAGAAGTTGCCAGTTTCAATTAACACTTTTAAGGGATTATTTTCAGATAAACCGGGGCTTACTCATAATTTATAACATGAAATTGACAGGTAAATAAGCCACCTGTTGTTTCACGTCCGTATCGTTACGACAGGGTAAACGGCGATACTCAATTATCATGTAGACAAAAAGTTAAAAGAGGGAACCATAATTCCAATTCAATCCCCGTACGTTTCACCAGTTGTGTTATGTTGAAAAAATAATGGGTTACCACTGGATAATCCGAAAGCACATAGATTTGCTGTTGACTATCGGGAACTTAATGCTGTTACAAAGTCTTCCTGGTATCAATTAGCATCAATAGATGATTTAATATTGAACATACCCCATACCACGATGATGTCGGCTTTTGACCTCAGATCAGGGTACTTTCAAGTGGCGGTAAATCCCAGTGATATAGTTAAGACCACGTTCGTCACAAATAATGGGACCTACGCACTTCCGCGTATGCCATTTGGCTTATCAGGGGTGCCTCCGATTTTTCAGAAGGCAAAAGATATCATTCTAAAATACGTCATAGGAAAGTTTTGTGAATGATTATATGGATGACGTTATGATATCGTCTCCATTGTTCACTCAGCATAATGAACATCTAAGGGAAATTTTTCGATTATTACAAGATGCAGGGCTAACCTTAAACAAAGACAAATGCAAATTTGCTTGTGATGAATTGAAATATTAAGGTTTAATTTATTATTAAGGAGTGAATTAAAACGGATGAGACAAAGGTTTGAGCTATAGTTGAGATGAAACCACGACGAAATGCTAAGGAGGTGTCCAAATTTTTAGTTATGTCCCAATGGTACGCGAAATTTATTAAAAATTATGCCAATCTTTGCGAACCTCTTTATAATCTTAAACGAAAATTAAAAAAATATATATATATTGTCGATTGAGGTGCAGAAAGCATTCGACGCGGTCAAGGTGGCCATAAAAAAAGTGCCAGTTTTAAAATTTTCTGATTTCAAAAAACATTGAGTTATTTACGGATGCAAGCTGAATAGGGGTAGGAGCAGTTCTAAACCAAGAGCAAATACCAGTAGTATTTGCTTCTAGTACGCTTAGTACTGCGGAGAGGAATTACACGGTAACAGAGAGAGAGGGAATGTTTAGCAGTGGTTTGGCCTCTGAATAAATTCAGAACGTATTTAGTTTCTTTGCCGATAAATGTTATTACGGATACCGCTGCGTTAACACATTTAACAAATGGTAAAAATTTGTCAAATTGGATCAGATGGGCATTAAAATTAGCAGAATTTAATATAAAATGGGAGCATCGGCCTAGAACTCAGAATACAATAGCTGACGTTTTGACGAGAAACAAAATTGAAAGTATTGTAGTTTTATTGATCAATATGTCTCTACATGCCATATGTGCCAAATTAATAATTATAAAAACGCGTTACCAGCTGGTCGGTTAATACCAATTGTATCAAATTATTCAAAATAAATAGTTACGTTAGATTTGTTAGGTTCGTTTCGCGTGTCGAGAGGAAGACGTAACAGATATGTATTAGTAATTACGGATCATTTCAGCAAGTAGTCTGAAATCATACCCTTTAAAAAAGTCTCTTCTCGAGTTATAACAGATAAAGTTTTTGATAATTATATATCGCGTTTTGGAGCTCCAATAAAATTAATTAGTGATAACGCTCGCCAATTTATTTCCGATATTTTTGAAAAATTCAGTGAAAGATTAGGCATAAGGCATGTGAAGACTATTGTATATAGACCTCAAGCAAATACAACAGAACGCGTAAATCGCGATCTCGTGCAAATGATTGCAAATTATGTCAATGAGCAACATGACACATGGGACCAATTCTTACGTGAGTTTTCTTATGCTATTTGTACGGCTGTAAACGAAACAACGGAGAAAACCACTGCGGAATTGTTTTGGGGTAGAAAGTTGATTACGCCTTTTCAGAAATTAGCGATGGTATCAGACGGTACGGAATTTGCAGTAGGAGATATTGAGAGATTGTTTGAGGAGGCTGGACGAAACACAAAAACTAAACATGAAAAATGGGAAAAATATTATAATAGACGCAGGCGTGATGTGCAAATTAAGGGGAATGATTGGGTTTTGGTAGCAACACATCCTTTAAATTCGGCAACAAGAAAAGTAGTAGCTAAATTTAAACCAAAATTTGAAGGTCCGTATAGAGTATTAGATGTTAAGAATAACAACGTGGTGATATTGATGGCGGGAAAAAGGTTAACGATTAATATAGGTCAGGTTCGAATATATCGTCATAGGAAATGTGACGAGACGGAGATAGGAACTGGTAGTTCGGATAACGGTAGTTTGCGCGATGAATCGAGTGGTTTTGACAGAGTACAACGGAGATCAAATGAGTCGCGAGATGGTAAAAAAAGGGTCAGAAGTAAAGCGTGACTTGGAGGGAAAAGGGTTAAGTATTAGAAATGATCAAGGTGAGAAACACACAAATAAAACCAATAAGCGCGGACCACTTATCAGATCAATACCTAGTTTTTGGTCTGAGAAAGGTAGAATGATTAAAAGAAGCAAAAATGAAAGGTTAGGCTATAAAATATCACATGAATCTAGGTAGGGAGGACCAGAAAGGAAGATTAAGAAGGGTTCAGAACATAGAGTACCTAAAAGAGCTTTGTCATCTAATTATAGGACTAATTATATTCTGCCAAAATTTAGAAATAAAAACCGAAAGGAAGAAACAGTAACGCCCACCACAAGCTGCTACAATCTCAGAGCACGAAATAGAAAAAGAGTGGAGTCCCGCTCGACCATAGAGAGGAAGACACAACAGGGAGGAACAGTTCGATCCAGAAAAGGCAAAGAAAGGAACGATAGCCCCTACATCGAAGAGCGAACAAGATCAAGCAACAAGAATGCCAGACGAGGAGGTGATAAACAACGGCAAGACCAGGAAAGGAAAGGAGCGTGTACGAGAAAGTCTTTATCCCTGGAGGTCTTGGTAGGAAACGCCAACTATAAGTCATAAGAACTAGGTTATATCGTTTCTTTTTATATTCTTTTGAACAATTGTCGGAAGAATTCTTGCAATGAAGCAAATAACGGTCGGATATTTAAAATTTAAGAAGCCAAGCAGAAGTGGACACTACAATGAGTGTGTTTTTCTAGAAGAGAAAATTAAACTTTTGTCTTGTAAATTTATTATATAATTATGGAGAAAACAATTGTGAAAATGCAAATGTTTACTTTTGTGTATGACTTCGCTAAGATGTGACAATTCCTTTGGTTGTTTGTTTTAATTGTTTATTGAAAAATGTTTGTAATTGTATAGTGTATGTACATGTGTTGTTACATTGTTTCATATTAATGAACATCTGGTTTTGGGAAACGCGGCGTAGATAGCATACTAACATAACACTAACCAGCGCTGCGCGATTCGAGGGGAAGTTTTTGAAAGAGCCAGATGAAATATATGTATACAAATTAGTTGCAATTTAAAAGTGATACGTTAATGTATAAAAATTGTAAAATGTATTCATAATGTGAGAAACTTTGTTTTTACCAATTGACTTAGGAAGTTTTTGTTTCAGGGTGACAGACCCTGAAGTCTATTGAAAGTTTTCATTTGGATCGGAAATTAAAAGCTGAGGTCGATGTAGAAAAATGAAGATTGTAGTGATTAATTTTTCTTTGTACAAAGGACAATGAAGATAAGCAGCTCTAAAGAAGCAGAATTGTTAGACTTTAAGTAGCATTTAAATAGAATTAAGTTAGTGAAGAGACGTGCGAACCTCGTTTTTTTTCCATTTAAGTCATATATGGTTTTTTCCTGGTCCCGTCGCCCGGATGGGGCACGTCTATTTATTTTGTGCATGTGAGAATCTACCGTGATTAAAATGCATAACTATGAATGTTGGTCTAGTTAATTGAGTAAAATTAATGAGAGATGTTGAAAAATCAAATTAAGGAGAAATATTAAAAATTAAACTTAAGATGAATAGTGAAAATTAAAATTTAAGTGGAGCATTGGAAATTAACAGTTAGAATGAATATTCGAAGTTAAAATTTAAAGCGTGTAAAGTTAGAAGTAGAAGAATAAAATTTAGGCACGCAATTAATTAAGGGCTATTAAGACCCTCGAGTAAACCACGTTTTGCTTCTTGGAGGAGTTGTGACGTCTTACGCGTCTTTTCTTTAACAAGTCCCTTGGGTTCTTTGGGCCAGAATTAATGACAACTATTTTCTAACCAAATCCAAGAAATGAAATGTGAATTAAAGATGCAAAAGAGCGGGTTTTACATATAGGATCTTAGAGTAAGCGCGATAGCAATGTAAAGGAATGTTAGACAATTGATGTTGGTTTGTGGCAGTTGATGGTTATTACACATTGATTATTCATTATTAGAATCGAGGATTAGGTGGTTCGCATATTGATATTGGTCTGAATTGGATTAGATCTTATTATAAATATATATATTGCGCGTTGCGTATTTTGTCTCATCGTAGATTCTCTCATATTAATTATTAAAATTGAATTTGTTACAGATTTAAGTTGAATATCTTAATAAAGTCATACTAAGATAATGTTTGATCATAGTTCTTTCGCTAATCCTACACCTCTAGCTCACGCTGATACTTCGAGAGATGTACTTCCAGGGAGAGAAACAACAAAGAGTGAGTGAATGAGTAGCTTTTCTCTTTATATATATATATATATATATATATATATATATATATATATATATATATATATATATATATATATATATATATATATATATATATATATATATATATATTATATATATATAGTATAATAAAATAAATGTGAAGTACTAGAACTTACAGTGCTAAAGAAGTAAGGAATTGGAATTCAGCAGATACAACAAATATATATATATATATATATATATATATATATATATATATATATATATATATATATATATATATACATATATATATATATTATATTATATAATATATCTATATATATACATATATATATTATATATAATATATATATATATATGAAAGAAATATGTATTATATATCAAAAACAAGAAATAATAGATAATGAACATAACAAGAAATAGCGTAATAAAAATATAAAAGCTGAACATGAAGAACAAAATTATAGAGAAATAAAAAAAGAAACTACAAAAAAGAAGAACCTAGCGAGTCAGAAAGCAATTTCGGACTTAGGACCGAAAAAGTGGGGTTAAATTAATTTGACGGCGCCAACCTTCCCCCTTTGCAACTCGGTAGGAAAAACCAAATAAAATAAAATAAACAAAATCTCAAAGTATGTAAAAATACAGAGAGTATGATAAAATCACTCACTACTATTATGTAACAAACTCTCCCAAACTGCTAATGCAGAAAAATCGCAAAATAATTACGTAAGAAAAGTAGAAAAATCCTACAACAATTACATAAGAAAAGTATTTTTCAAAAAATAATTTAACAAAATTTCTTTACTCACAGAGCTTTTACGAAGAGAATCAAGCATCTTGACATCAATGAAAATCAATTATTCACCAAGTTAAAAAATTCAAATATACATAAACACATCTTTTGAGCTAACTTTTAAACCAGCCAGCAAAGACAGATATCAAAAAAGACGACAATCAAATATGGTAGAATTTGAATTGGTTGATTGTCAAAAATGTAAATTTGCTAGGCTCTAATTTGGTTGGTTGTCAACAATGTGTAAGATGTTCAAGATGTGTGTGGAAAAAATGTAAACTTTGATATGAGTGTTATGATATAATCTTCACAGCAAGACCGCTAACATGCTGGCTTTGAAATCCTATTGTTGTGTGGTGGTTTTGGAATTAGAAGTAGCCGGACGGTTAATGTATTTGTGATGAATATAAGTTCTTAAGAAATTAAAAGGATATTCATGATCTAAACAACATTGAAAATTTTTTTATATGATTGTATTTATTAATTTTGTGGGTAGTTAAGTTATCATTTCTAAATAAAAAAATTCAAAATGATGTTTCTGTAAATTGATATATGCAAGTTACTATTCCATACAAGAATTTTAATTATATGGAACTTAAACGAATCTCTTATGTCAAAAATGTTACTGACTACATTATTGTTAATAAGATGCAAGTCTAAATCCAAGAATTCCACCATATTAGAGTTGAAGTTAGTTTTAAGGAGCTTGTGTGAGATAATCAGGGTAGAACGTTATATTTGGTCTGCATTCACTATTTTTACCAAAATAGTGAGTATATATTATATATATATATATATATATATATATATATATATATATATATATATATATATATATATATATATATATATATACATATACACTGCTGGACAATTGCTAAGGACGGATCACAAATTGCTATGTAGCATAACATTAAGTGAGACATGAGGCCTAGTAGGATAAAATATAGTTGCCACACTGTTCAGACATTAGAATAAAGAATATGTATTGTTCTGGAAGGTACAAAAGCTGTGAAACATCTGAAAGAAAAAAAAATTCCTTTGATCTGCGTACGGAGAAATCGAACAATGCATCTAAAAGTCAGCAGGCACCTTAAAGAAAGGTATCAGTACGGAATATGTCCAACGTGGTGTGTGATGCAACATTCCACACGTCGTACCATATTTTGCACAACATTATCCAGCAGCTGTTGAGGCAATTTATCCCATTCCTCTGTGAGTGCACGAATGAGGGTGTTCTTGTTTGTCGGAGGATAGTTTCGACCAGCAACTTGCCTCCCCAAAGCATCCCACGCATTTTCAATGGGGTTTAGATCTGGAGAACGCGCTGGCCATACGAGACGTTGAATACCCTCGCTGTCTAGACAATCCTGAACAGCGAGTGTTCGATGACATGTTGCGCTGTCGTCCATAAAAACAAATTTATTACCGACAGCACCACGGAAAAGACGAACATAAGGAAGTAGAAATTTATCAATGTATCGTTGGCCCGTCATAGTCCCATTCGCAACCACATGTAGGCGCGTGCGGCCATTGATCATGATGCCGGCCCATACCATGATACTGCATGTCGGATATTGGTCCTTTTCCTGGATATTTTCTGGACGATAAGTGTGAAGGTCCCCTTGGACCTCACTTTGAGAACGATAATAAGTAGGAGTCAGATAAGATCCAGTAGCCATTTTTATAAATAACTTTCTTTATTTGGTTATCTTATCTAAATAGAATCAAAGACTTATTAACAAATATATCTAACTAGTATTATGAAGTTTTTAAAGGGAATGTCCTTTAAATTAACTTAAATATTTAAGGATCCAATTAATTAAGAATTAGAATATCGATCACGCAGAGATTACCACGATAAGAGATCCCAGATTTATATTTAATAATGTTCCTATTGAACATTTAACTTTAATCTCACTCCTAATATAAACGTTTAATGAGACTTCAAATATAAATCAATATTTACCACAAAATCTCAACTCTTCTTGAGATTAAATTATCCACCAAGAAATCTTCAATTATAAATTTCGAATTTCACTATTATACGTTTCAATTTCAATCTCTCTCTCCTACTTCTCTAACTTTACTATTCCGTTTGACTTAATACTTTATCTAATCTGCATAACAAGGAATCCCGTCCTCTCTTTGAAGCTGATTGGAAATAGGTAGGGAATTAAATTTCCCTAAAAAGGACGACTCAGAAGGTTAGTGATAAAGTTCCGTATAGATTTGTCACAATAAGCAGTACCACTCTCGCGCCAGATCAGTTGGCGTCTACAATCCGATGACAGACTGAACCTACTCTCATCTGAGTATAATACGCATGCCCAGTCCTGTTCAGTCCAAATGTGATGCTCACGACACCATTGCAAACGGGCAGTACGGTGCTGTCTGGTCAATGGGACACACACAACAGGTCTGCGTGCGTATTGTCCTCCTCCCCTCAAACGTCTGACAACAGTTTTTCGGGAGATCTGCTTTCCTGAGGCAGCAAGAAAATGATTTGCTACCTGCTGAGCTGTGGTGCGCCTGTTCCTTTTTGCTGATAGGACGATATATCTGTCTTCTGCAGGCGTTGAACTTCTAACACGACCTCCTCCGTGCCGTCTACTGCACATTCCAGTAGTTTTAAATGACTTCCACAGCCGTGAAACAACGCTGTGAGCGATGTCGAACTCCCTGGCAACATCTGTTATTTTTCTTTCCAATAATTCGGCCACACATAAAATCATCTATGTGATGTCGGGAAGACATGCCAAAAATTTTAAGTTCGTCTATTAAATCTTTCCTGTAAAACTTTGACTTGAAACAACAACTGTCCACACGTGTCAAAATCTTTAAAGCTCTTATGAACGCTATCACGTGATGAACAGACGTGGAAAAAAATTTGCATATTCATACTTCTTACTAATATCCCGCACTTATTCTAATTTTCCACATTTTGCTTCCTTTCATTTTGTGGTTGCTATGGATGATAGTGTTATCCGTCCTTAGCAATTGTTAAGTAGTGTAGTGTATATATATATATATATATATATATATATATATATATATATATAATATATATATGATATATATATAATATATATATATACATATATATATACATATATATATATGATATATATATATATATATATGATATATATATATATATATATACATATATATATATATATATATATATATATATATATATATATATATATATATATATATATATATATATATATATATATATATATATAGGAACAGTACTCTAACTAAACAATGACCTTTTATATTGGAATTATTTAAGTTGAATAGCTACTTATCGAGATTTATAAAATAGAGTAAGCACACTTAAACATTCTAAAATGAAAAGTACTTTAATAAGAATTCCATGTTTTTAAAAATAAAATGAATAATATCAACTAAAAAGAAATAAGTGTCTATACAAAAATGAAATAAATATTTATTGAAGTAGCATTTCGAAGCTACACGAAATTTGGCCAGAACCGCTTAATTCGAAACGACAAACATGTTAGTACGACATCTGAATTGTCACTCCATTATCTTGAATCATCCTCATCACACCTATGTGAGTTTTTTGAGCCTCAATACGTGAATAGTCTCTCGTCCGGTTTTTAGTGGCACCAAAATTTGAAATTAAGACGCAATGTCATACGCGTCAACAACGCTCTGTTACCACAGCGTACAAGAAAGAGTGAACATAAAAGCGGCTATTGCAGGTCTCTGCGGATATATGTGAGGGACAATATTAAGAAAGAATCTTTTAAATACATTACATTTACATCTTTTAAATACATATACATTTTGCAAAGCTACTTTCTTGAAAAGGAGAAAGAATGATTCGTCATTAAAAACAGTTCAGTATTATTCGTGCAAACTTAAATGGAGTAAAATTAACTGTAAAAACTGTAATTTATTAAATAAAATGATATAATTTGATTTAAATTGCAAAAACTTTGGAAGAGTGTATCGAAAAACTAAACATATATTCCGAATTCAATTTTTTTAAAGAAATCCTTTACAAAACTTACACTTGATTGGCAAGATTATATTACTCCAAAATATTCATTGAGATATATTGTGGTTTTTTAAACTTTACACAATTTTATTTAGGAATTTTAAAACAAGTTTTCATTAATGAATGCTAAAACGCACACACACAAACACGTGTATATAATTAATTAATTTTCTAAAAAGTGTTTAAATGAACAAACAATTTTATTAATACATATTTGTCGTTATCTATAAATATTTATCTTTGTAAGAATGTTTGAGATATATATGTTGCAAAATGCTCAGGAATATACATTGTAAATGTATAAATAAAATAAAAAATATATATTTCCCCTTAAATATATATTTCATAAAAGTTGAGTAGTCATTAAATTTCACTCTAAGCAGATTTTATTTTTATGTATATCAACATTTTTTTGTAAGTATACATCTTATCACAATTGAAGTTCAACCTTTACAGAACGGACTATTCATATTTCATCCCATAACAGAAAACGAGTCTCTTAAATGTCAGGCTTAGTTAAACGAACATTCAATGACGTTTTTCGTCTCTTAAATGTTTTTTGAACAACCCTTGACTAAACTCTTTTTTTTATCAGACAAAGAATGCGTAAAACTGCATTCTTTGCTCTCTTTTTTTTATTTTTGTACTGCTAACATTTCATTTCTCAACAGAATATGTTGTTGACCCACTATCATCGTCTTACGACAGTTGGTAGTGTCGTTTAATTTAACAAAGAGGGATAATGCAGCATAGCCACAAGTTCTGTCCTAAAGATGAATTTCGCCTCAACACTAGCAATGTCCTAAAATCTAAGAGGTCTAAAAAATATAATGATTCATTGTTATGGATTAAGTAACACCTCAGTTTTAAAAGTAAAATTCTCTGCATAACCGAGTAAATAAAATTTTTTCTCCGATAACATGCAAGTTTTCTTTGGAATATTTTAAAAACATTCCACGTTACATTTACATACAGTAAAATAAAGCATTATTTAACAAAGCAATATATTTTCAAATAATATGTGAAGCTTATTTTATGTAATTATGAGTTGAATAAAATTACAACTCATTACAATGAATTACTGATGCCTTACCCTATCACTTCGACTGTAGCCAAATAACTATAATTTTATGTATCCACCATAATCAATAACGCAAAAACTTCACTTTTCTTACTGATCTCTGTAAATCTCAGAATATGTTTTGTCAAGGTTTCATCTGGTGTTTTGCAACTTAAACCAAATAAAGTAGAAATTTATGATTATACTTTATTAGTTTGAAATTCCCCTACACCAAAGAGTTCAGGGTTTCTTTGCTATTACTATTCAAACATTGTGTTATGTCCATTAAGGTTATTCAAGCACAATAATTAATAAATTGAGATATATATGCAATAAGTTAAAACATTATTTTTTAGATGATTTTTGGATCAAAACAAAAACAATTTTACAAAGTAAAAATATTTCGGAGTTAATAATTTACTTCAACGACTAATTACTTCAGTAAATAATGGCGCCCTTTAAAAGTGATTACATTTATTAGTTAATTTGAATTTCAGAAAATGTATAAACTGTTCCATAAAAATCAATAAATATAAGTTAATTAAAATAGTGAAAGAGTTATTGTGCTGATTTTATATCTGTACCTTCCAGGACATTTAAATTTTGAATCAGTTTAATGAATCAAATGGATCCATTTTTATATGTTTTTGATCAATAAGGCTTTGACAATGATGGGGTCGTTGTTTGGTCCCTTTCTTCCTTGGACCATCTATATGTTACTAGCGATGTATTACTGCGAGATTGATGACATGGTTTATTTCGTTGGATGCATCTTTTTTCCAAATGAAACTCCAAAACCTAAGTTTTTCATGACTAAAACATTAAGGGTGTAATCATTGTTTGGGGCGTTTTTTGTCATGTTTCCTTGGACAATTAATGTGTTGCAAGTGATATATTTATGCGACATTTCTTACATGTTTTATTCCACTGGTTATATTATTTTTCTTGAAAATTGCAAAATGTGATCTTAACAGGAAAGAATGATAGCACAGGAATAACACTTGATTGCATTGTTCAGCCTTCTAAAAAACTGAAGCCTGTGTTGCCAATGATGCCACTGAGGATTTCTAACATTGCATTGAAGATGAATAACTGAAGGAAAATCCATATACCACCCCAGCCTTTTAACCAACATAAAAATATTTCTGCAAATGCACGGTGCTGTGATGAAGGAGTGTTAGTAAATAAAAATAATGAATATCCAAACAAACTCCGCAATCATCTGAAAGACAGAACAAATAACTTTGGAACACAAAAAAAAAAATCGAATCAACAATTTCCAACGAATCATCCAAAATCTTCGTACTGCTTCAGTAATGGCAAAAATCAGTTCAGATATTACATAACAGCATCAGCTTCAAGAATGGAAATTTCGGAATTTCATTTCAATGGTGAAATAACAGAGATAGTGACACTTTATTAAAGAGATAGTGACTCTGTATCAAAGAGATAGTGACTCTGTATCAAAGAGATAGTGACTATGTATCAAAGATATTGACTTTGTGATTTTTGATTTACCTCAATAGATTTTAAAAATTATTGTAAAAAAATTTGTATTTCAATAAAATAGGTTACCACATTTGTCAGTATATCTTTTATATCATTTAAGAAAAAATAGAGTTTTATTCAGTATAGTAATTTTCAGTAGATTTCAGAAATATTAACTAATATAATAAGATCAAAGTTTAGGTTTCTGATTCATACACGGGTGAAATAAAATAGAAATAAGCCAGATTTTTAAAACACAGAAAAAAAAATCTTGGAAAATAGTTGATAAACGATTTTACTAAGTAAAAACATTAAAAAGTTAATTGACATTCTGTAAAAAATATTCATTTAAGAAGCGTAAGTGAAAGTCAAATATCATCTAGCGTAGTAGGAATAAATTATCTCATTAGTTTAAATTTTTTCTCAGAGAAGGGCAGTCTCATCTCCGTAAGCTTACTCAAAAAAAAAAAAAAAAAAAAAAAATCATTAGCAACTTTTAATTTCAGTCGCCGAAACCAAGCCACCCATTGGTACTTGCCTTAAGGAAGCCACACCTACTCCAACAAGCCAAGCTAACAGCACCAGCTATATCGCAGTTCAAGACACATCGTTATATATAGTAGGAATAAAATATGATGGCATGTTTATTATATATATATATATAAAGGAAAATCAATATTCTGAATTTTATAAAATATACATAATTTCATTCTAATAAACATGAAAAAATGTTTTAATAAAAAATGTGATCCAATCTTCATACAATAATTTTCACTTATTTAATTAATTTTTAAAACAGTATTTGTAAGGAAAGAGTAGTATTTGAAACACAAAGTCTATTTTATTGAAATAGTATATGCATTCTTAATTCACATTTAATGTCAACATGCTAAGAAATTTAAATAGAATTCCTTTTACCAGGTCTTTCAAAGTAAAAGTCATAGTGAATGAATTAGTTTTGGTAAAATATACAGTTAAATTCTAAATAAATTCAGATATAAACAAATCATTTTTTTAATTTTTTTTATTTTATACGTTAACGTGGAGAAAAATTATTTTAATAAAAACAAAAAGAACATTGTTTTAACATTTTTTTAAAAAGTCAGGGAAAGGAAAATGCTCTTGAGATAGAAATAAATCAAATAACTATAATGTGTTGATATATGCAGTGATGTAACTCAGAATAGCTCTAAGCTCATAATAGCTCAGAAAAGACTAAGAAAAGAGTTCTTCAGCTACTAACATGCTCAAGCAAAGAATAGTTGTAAGCAATGCAACTATATTTACAATGATAGTTCTATAATAGGTTGATAAGTTCATTTAATAAAACAGCCAATTTTATATAAAAAATATTTTTAATGTTAAAGTTTACGAGAGTAAGTATTAAACTAGATGTATATAAGATGATGTGTATAGTGTGTATATTAATATGTGCTGCTTTCTAAACTTTAATACTGGCAGTTAAAATAAAGAAGATATTCTCCAGTAAACTGTTGTAAAGATGCTAAACACCGTTAATAAAATACAGCTACATTTCTTCCAAAAAGCGCTATTTTAGGCAAGAAAAAATGGAAAAATTTAAAAATACACTTTTCATGGAAAGTATTTGAGTTTTCTGAATATTGTAACGAATTTTGTGTAAATAATGTATAATTTGTATTTGGACGTTTAATGCATTTATGTTACTCTATGTTATATTTATTTTATGTTAAAATTGTACTATTCACAAGCAATGCCGCCCCTTACGTTATAATAGCAATTCAATGAGAACTTAAAGAAAACTTGGCGGTGATTTTGGCGTCATGTTGGCGAGTTCGGTATCCTTTGGATTCTTTTAGAAAGTAGTGGATCTCTCCATTAACATCTCGCTCGATGACACGCGTGATTATATTTCTAGAAGTTTCTGCCGCGCCAATAAATAGGAGTGTCAGCTGCAACCAGTCAGTCTGATTTTATCCAGCGAATAGTGAGGATTGTTTTGACTAGCGATTAGCTTGGCTGTGCTTGTGAATAATGTTTACGTACGTGTATTTTTAAATACTGGTGATTGTGTTTGATTGTTGTTGAAGGTGTGAAGACCTTCGGGGATTTACTCTGAATGTTGCTACTGAATCCTGTATTTAAAGGATTGGATTTTTGATAATAAATTCTCAACGATCTCGAAGAACTGTTTATTTCCTTTCAGATTGATTTGCATAAAATCCTCGAATCCGGATCTACGTAACAATATAAATAATTTTTTTTGTAATGAAATGGGACGGAGTGATTTTTTTAGAAAAATGAAAGAAAAATTAACCCAATTTTAAATAACATTTTCTCTTTTGGCTGGTCACTATTTGCCCACCTCTGTTAAAAACTATGATTAAGCATTTAATCTTTATACTTTGTGAGATATTAACATAAACAATTCAGAATTATCTCAGCAATTAATTATATTATTATCAATTATCACCATCATAATATATACATTCACTTAATACACAAAAACGCTTAATTCTCATTATTAGAGAGAGAGAATAATAACCCCCCTTTTTTTTAAATTTAACTTTGTATATAAAAGAGTTTTGATGAAACAGAATAATAAAATACTGTAATTAGAATATTTGTGTGTGGGATATCTTATTCAATTGGCAAATGTTTCCTGAAAGGAAAAAAAAAGTTTCAATAATTTTATATTTTTAAATCTCAAAGCAATTAGGTTCAATTTACATTAACTAATTTTCATTCCATAAAAATAAATAGAAATTACAAAGGTAACAATCTTAATAAAGATATCTGAATTATTGTAAATAATCATTGATGTTTTAATAAATAGAGATAATATTCTTTTAACACTTTTATAATGTAATATTATTCATATTTAATATTAGATTAATATTTATAAAATTAATTAACTCTACGCTAATATTCACATACTTCAATGAAAGGAAAATAAGTTAATTACTTACAAAGACCACAATTTTATTTACGTATCCTTCCCATAACTTTAAATATATTTGCAATAACACTATTACCGACCAAGACATGTTGAGAAGGTAGATAAACTCTATTTTAATGTATTTGTTAAAACAAGTATAATTTTAAATTATGTAATCTCACAAGGGGAGGGCTCGATTAAGGAAATTCATTTGGGGTCGAGACTTGGTGCCCTTAGTAGTACACCTTTAGGGTGTTCAACCCTCAATGTAATTCCGCCGAATGGCCAGTCAATTCGGAGAAAAAAGCCTTCGAAATTCACATGCTTAGCTTTTATACAATTGAAGGAAGGTTCGTTCAGGGTACCTTCCGTTTCGAATGAAAATGCGAGTACTTAGCCGATCACGCCAAAATGATCGCAATAATTATTAATTTTTCACGCAAATAATTATTAATGATTTAATTAATAAGTATTTTAAATATTTTTACTTAAAAATTATTTTAAATATTTTTATTATAATAATTATTTTAAATATTTTTATTCATAATTATTTTAAATATTTTTATTCATAATAGTTTTAAATAATTTAAATAAATTTATTTAATTGTTTTTACTTTATAAAATACAAAATAATTACATAAAATATTTTCTTTTATTTAATAAATCTTTCATATATAAGTTTATTTAATTTTAAAAATAATTAAATGAAATGAAAAAAAAAATGACCGATGAATCGAACCCAGACCATGCAGACGCAGTAGTATGTCCAGAGTAGTTCTTAGTATGCAGACGATATATCAACCAAGCTACGAAACTGTCGGAGGAAATTGAAATTTAATTGTATAAAAGCTAAGCATGAATTTCGAAGGCTTTCTTCTCCGAATTCATTCGGCGGAATTATATAATTGAGGGTTGAACACCCTAAAGGAGTACTACTATTACACCAAGTCTTGACCCCAAATGAATTTCCTTAGTCGTGCCCTGCCCTTGTTAGTGAATAAACTTAATCATGAAATGCGCGTTTGTAAAAGCATGTTTATTTTTACCAATTAAGGGAGATAATTTAAATGTAATGTAAATCTATCGGAAGATTTTATGTAAATATGTATAGAATCCTAAGGATAAAGAAAATACTCTTATCTCTACGAATTAAACAAATAACCTTAAAACTTTCAGTGGATACAATATTTGAATTTTCCTTCGGTTCAAGCTTTTTTTCTAATTTTTTTCCCTTTATTATTTTTTATTCAATAAAACATATTTGAGGAATAGAAAACGGTGGAATAACGAGTTTATAATTTCAGGTTTTATTTCCAATTGACAAATATTAAAAGCATCAAAAATATTTAGATAAGTTAATTTTATGCTTTATTTAAAAATGTATACAAATTTCAATTTGTTTGAAGTACTTAACTTGTTGAAAAGGAAACTCTTAAATTAAAGCTATGCATCTATCATTTGAAATCACGATAGGCCTTTTTAACAGCAATGAATGATTTTATTAGTTTTATAGCAGTTATATGTTGCTATAATTTGATAATATGAAAATTTAATAGTAAATTTAATGTTTCAGATTTTAAATTAACAGTTTAAAAGTTTCGTCTTACAAACCTCGAATGATCATACAATTATGTTCTATTTAAAAAAAGAATTAATAACACTTATAATTTTTCTGCTTCTAAATAATAATTAAAGCAATATAAAATTATGGAGAAACCTTCCCTTAAACTATAATACTATGTTTAAAGTTACCAATATAATGTTGTTGTTTCTTATCCTCTAATTGTCTGACGAAGTCAGACAAGATCCATTAAGTTGTTGATCCTCAAAAAATCGATAACAAGAAGGGGAGAATCGTACAAGTCTTCTCTGGAAAGACCCAGACAGTCCAGGATATGTTCGGCAGAGGCCTGCTGAACCTTGCACTTGGAGCAGAACTTAAAAGTCTTCCTGTCCACAAAGAAGGAGAGACTTTTCGTGTGTCCACTAGCCAATCTGGAAATGGCCGTTTTAGATGCTTTGTCACAGTTGAGATCCAGAAAAGAGCCCGGTTCCCTGGCTGCATACCAGTGGTGGGAGGGAGGAATCTTCCACTCCTTAGATAGTTGCCTATTAATTTTGGACTGGTACTCTGAGTAGGTAATGGCAGGAGAGGAGGTTGTTAAGAGACTACAGCCCTCTCTGGCTAAGTGGTCCGCTTGCTCATTTCCAAAGATGTCAACATGGGATGGTATCCACTGAAAATGAACATCGTGATGCTTTGAAATAAGTTTGAGATTGTGAAGGATGGAGATGCTTGTTTTGTCTCCTACTTGAGTCCACTTGTGTAGATGTTGAAGGAAACTGCGACTGTCCGACAAAATCCAGAGTTCTCCATAGTCACTTTCATTGATAATAGCTTCGAGGCCAAGTTTGATTGCCGTTAGTTCACTTTTAAAGACCGAAGAGAAAACCGGGTTACGGTGACAGAAATAAAAGTTTTGACCAGAATTTTCTATGTAGATTACACTACCTGCACGATCATCAAGTCTACTGCCATCTGTGTAAATTTTAATGGCGTCACAGGGGATTTCATTAATACTTTCCAATGCAAGTTGCCTAAGATGAGCTGGGATGAGATCTTGCTTTGTTACCGGGGCAGACATGTTGAAGTGGAAGTGGACTCTGGGAAGTCCCTCTGATGGACTTAAACAAGATTTTAAGGAGTGAGATTCGATATGAGATGAGGGCAACTGCAGATGATCAGCATAACTGAAAGGGCTGTTTCTCTTCAGTCTCTGATTATTGTGCCAATTGTTAAAGTATAGAGAGGTTTTGTTGTGATGTCCATAGCTAGAAAGTTTATTGAAGTAATTGGTGAGGATATTTTTGCTTCTAAGATGAAGAGGTTGGAGATCAGCCTCGAAGAGGACAATTTCTTTCGGGCAACTACGTCTCAATCCAGTAATAATTCGCGCAGCACTTAGCTGAATCTTTTCCAATTTCTGAAGACTGGCGGCGGACGCACAGCAGTACACTGGAAAACCGTACTCTAGTATGGGCCTAATGAGAGCCAAATAGGTGTCTCTCAATGTTACAGCTTCGGCTCCCCAGTCTTTGCCCGCTATAAATTTAAGAATACTCAAACGTTTTCTACATTTTGAGACAATATAATATATGTGCTTATCACTTGACCATTCAGAATCAAGGACATATCTGAGATATTTTGGGTGCTTTTCATAAGCAAGATTCTTGTTATCCATCTTTAAGGTTGGTTGATATCTGTACAATCTTTTGTTGGTGGTAAAGAAAGCAGCGATGGACTTTGTAGGATTAAAACAAAGTTTGAACTCCAAAGCATAGTCTGAAAAAGAAGATAATGCATTGTTGAGATTCCTTTCCATCTCAACCAAGTCTCTCCCTGAGCACCAGATGACGATATCGTCTGCAAACAAGCCTACTATCATCTCAACTGAAGGTGTTTTCTCAATGCCTGCTAAATATAATGAAAATAGAGTAGGGCTGAGGACAGAACCCTGTGGAACGTCCTGTCGAAGCACAACATGATCCGAAAAAGTGTTGTTAAAATTTACTCTGATAGATCTGTGATGCAGGAAATCCGAGATCCATGCCAAGGTGTTACCTCGAATATTAAAAGTGTCGTGTAATTTAATTAGTAGCTTGTGCTTCCAAACTCTGTCAAACGCTTTCGTTAGATCCAGAAGAGCAGCCATAGTATGGTGGGTGGGCTTGAAATTTTGTGCATCTCTAATGCTCTGACAGAAGGAAATAATTTGATCGACAGTACTATGGCCTCTTCTGTAGCCATATTGTTCACCAGGAATTAAGTTCTTGCTGTCCAAAAAGTACTGAATTCTGATTAATATCATTTTTTCCATTATTTTGCAGGTAGTACTTGTTAGGGCAATGGGTCTAAAGTCCTTAGGAGCCCAATTGTTTTTACCAGCTTTCATGATAGGGATAATGGTCGCTCGTTTCCATTCAGCTGGAAGACGACCTATTTTCCAGGATAGGTTTATAATATCTAGAAGGCTAAGTTTTCCTCTGTGACCAAGGTTTTCAAACATTCGCCCAAATACACCATCCGGGCCGGGAGATTTAGTCATATCCAAAAAGGCCATTGCTAGCAGAAGTTCTTGCTATGAGAAGTCCCTGGACAGGCCCTGATCACCCTGCGACAGCCATGGATGAGATGTTCTTAGCTCTTTTCATTACAGATTTATCTTCAGAAATGAAGACCAACTTGCTGGTTTCCTGATAGTAGACAGTTAGACCATTTGCTGCAGCTTTGTCGTCAGGGAAAACCTGTCCGTTAGTGTCGATTACCGAGTTACTCTCTTCACACAGTTCTTGCTCTTTGTTGATTTTCTTGACGATTCGCCAAAGTTTCGAGTTTGTAGTTCTAGAGTCTAGATTTTTGCACAATTCTCTCCATCTTGATCTCTTTAGTTGTGCATAAGATTTCTTAATTTTAGCATTTATCTGGTTGATTTCAGTCCTCAATCCACCTTGACTGTCGTTTAAACAATTATTTTCATTAAAATACTGTAACAATTGTTTTCTCCTGTCTAAAAGTGGTTTAAGACTTGAAGCATTATGAGTGAATAAATGTATGTACCCCTTAATATTTCCTCTTGGGATATAGAGCTTCGCATTGTCTAGAATGATGTTCTTAAAGTTTATCCAGTTCTCTTCAAGGTCATTAGTGAAGGGGATAGAAGTCAAGTTTTGGTCAACTGAGTCCATGTAATAGTCCCAATTAGCCTTTTTGAAATTCCACTTGGTTCAAATGATTAAATGATTGATATAATTATAAGCCGTGTTTAAATTTTTCCATTAAGAACTGATTAAGATTCAAGACTTTTAAGATGTCTTGGATAATGCTTTCCTTTGAAGTAGTTATCTAAAGTATAAGGTTATGGTAAAATATTGGATTTATATCTAAATATTCTTGAATATTTTTTTATTTATTTTTTCTTATAAAGGAAACAAATGATTATTTGTTTTTTATAAAATGATCAAAAATTAACATTTGAAATGAATTTTAAATAAAAAATAATAAAATCAAATAGAGAAATTTTAATGAAAACTATTCTAATTACTTACAAAGTGGAGAGATAAAATCTATAAATTCACTTTTTGTCAAGGGGTCACAGGGGTGTTAAAAATGTTTCGAGAGCACAAAATATAAACAATTTTCGACTACAAATAATTCTTTGAGATTAAAATGAAATAATTTGATTCTTTTACACATTTCTTATAAAGGAAAAAATCTTAAATCTATCTTAAAACTTACACGCTAAAATGCTCCAGGATCATAATATATACCTTCCTGTTACTGAAACTGCTCAATTTCTTTACTCTTTTTAATTTTCTTGGCTCTGCGAGCTTCAAAAGATGATTCTAAGCGCCTCTGTCTTGACGTAAAGATTCGACGATTGTCACGTTCAGCCAGGGACACACAAACATTTCTGTTAATTTTCAAGCCAAATGTCTCTAAATAGTAATAAGTATTTGATTTCCATCATTAAAAACACTGGTTGCTAGATTTGCAGCAATCTCTGCAATCTGAAGACTAGAACCAATCGTCTTAGGACAAAGCTTCCAAATAATTGAATTTAAACTTTCATTAGGATTCTGTGTCTTACCTCCTAAACATTTCTTCAGGAGTGCCGGATGAGATAAGTCTGCAAATACAGGCTTAATTACATCTCGAACAGCTTTAGCAACTGAGGGTTTGTGTATATAATTTTGTAAATTATAATTAATTGCGGCATTATACTTATACCATGAATTTGGATTTGTAGGACAAAACCAGTGCATCGGTTCATCATCAGTGCTGCAAGAATGACCCCAAACAGCCCAAATGGCTTTCCGCATTTCCTTTACACTAGTAGAATTGCTTCGAATAGCATTACCATAGTAATGCGCAAGTTTATCAATTAAACTATCAGTTAACCTACCTTTACCGCCAATAGTTTTACCATCACATAATTTCTTTTTACTATATACTAATTTAAGCTTCCTAAGTCTTGTACCCATTCTCTTTTGCACATGGCCTACACATTCTATTTTCTGAATAAGATGGTCATCGCCGTATGGCTTCTTTTCAGAAAGGGCATTGAATGTTTTTGTGCCGCCCTCTCCTATGTAGTTTGAATATTTCAGGTTGTTAAGCTTTTCTGATCGATTAAAAATCCTGAACATCCCGTCAACCTCCATCTTACCAGCAGAGCCAGAATAATTTTTTCTACATGAAATCTTATGCGCTTTTTGCCATTTATTGTACTTGATACCAAACTTTACCCCTTTATAACTGTCGCATCCTTTGCAAAATGAGGACAACACTTCCCTATCCAGAACCTTACCTGTTTCGGCCCCTATTACAGTACATACTCCAATAAACGATGAATGTCCTCTCGTCTTCCAGGTACCATCACCACTTACCGTTAAAAGGTTATCAGGTGACGAAGAATTTTCTTCGACAGCTGCCCTTTTCATGCTTTCTTCAGCGACTTCCTTCATAACACGTGAAAGTTTATTATTAATAACATCATATGATTTTTGTTCAACAGGATTAGGAAGACTCATTACAGCACAAAAGTTTTTTAATGACTCTAAACCTTGGCCTATGCATCTCATTGCTAAAATAGATCTTCTGTTAATTTCTGGAACATTATTTTTATTCCCAGTGTTTTCACAGCTTGAAAAAGTACAAACACTCCCACAGTTTTTACAACGTATTTCAAAATTCGAACATAAACCACGAGTGGACTTTTCATTAATTGTTAATGGTTTATGACATTTTAAACATGATACTGATAAAATAGAGCTAAAAGTTGAAATAAAATCAAAAATACGATATCCTTTGAAGAGAGAGAGAGAGAGAGTTTTCACTTACCTTAACAAGATTTGACTTTAATGAAGTCTGAATTCCTGAGATTTTATTACTGGAAGCACACTTACTTGTATCTCTCCTTTCTACAACATATGTATGAGAACATACCTTCATGAATTGGTTCCCTCTAAATCTTTTCTTATGTCGTTTACCTGAATGTCTACGATGAGTATTTTCCATTTCAATCGAGAGTTTACAATTGTTTTCAATTTTGATAAACGGTTTTAAACAACGCTGTTTTCAATTTCGATAAGTTAATTCAAACAACGTGCTAGCATTGCCAAAACAGAATCAAAACACATTAAAAAAGTGTGTGTTGAGTTGCAAGCTTCCTTCTCAATTAAGCAAGTGTTTAAAATATTTCATGAGGCTTTTTAAAAACAGAAAAATAAAACGTATGCGGAAATCAAGAAAAAGTGGGTGTGGCATGTAGCCATTTAAACATTGTTATTACTAAATTGCTGTTTGGAATTTTTCGAATAACTTTCGAAGTTTTTGTAGTACTATCACGTGGTTGGTATCAAAATGTTCAAAAGAAAATGAGGAACAACATATACTGTTTTCGAAAATTCGAAAAAATCCAAGATTAACACCCCTGTGACCCCTTGCAAATGATGCGTAATTCAAAATTTACCCCAAGGCTAATGTCCCAAATAATTTATATGATTTTCAATTAGAACTTCACACAATCAACTTTTATTTATTTATTTATTTTGAGTAGTTTTCTTTCAGAAATTAATGCACATATTAAAAACGAAGTAAGATTAATCGCAAATACTTGCAGACTTTTTAAAAAGGTCCATTAAAAAGTTAAAAGTAAAAAATAGACTGAAGTTGCAAAATGTTATCAAATTGAAATAGTTACCCTTTAATAAAATACATAATACTTATTATATAATCCGAAGTATATTTTTAGGACATAACTTCTGGATATTTTTTTTATCCAACTTTTGCGTAAATTTCCATTTATGATTTAGAAACATTTAATTAATAATAAATAATGCGTAATTAGTCAATTTGAATTTAATTACAAATACTTTGAAATATTGAAATATATTATAATAGGAGTTTTTTTAGAAGGAATATTAGACAAATTGGAGTACATGAGAAACTAAATGAAGTTGGCAAAACAAAAATTCATAAATTCACTAGTTATATGCATGAAAAGGCATCTACACTACTGGTTATTAAAATTGCAACACCAAGAAAGCAGCATGTTACAGACGTGAAATTTAAACTACAAGATTCTAAGATATGCAAATGATTAACTTTTCAGCACATTCAGACAAAGCAGGCGCCGGTAGCGACCCTTACAAAGTGTTTAAATAAGAACATTGTTCAGCCTGTTTCTTCAAACACACATTGCATTTGAACGTTGTTGTAATCCATCGTGTAAGAAACAAAAATGCGTTCCAGCATGTTTCTGACTTTGATGAAGGTCAAATTGCAGTGTACTGGAATTGCGGTTTATTGTATCACAGTTCGCGTCGGTCGGAATCCAATGACCGTTAGCAGAATTTCGAATTTGATGGTTTCAGGACAGTAATTCGAAATGTCGTGCTGGACATCAACGGCCCACGATCATTAGCAGCCGAGAAGACAGGCATGATCTGAATGCATCGGGAGACGTCATTTTTTCAGATGAATCCAGGTTCTGTTTACTGCATCAAGATAGTCGCTTCCACGTTTGGCGGCATCGTGATGAAAGCACAATGGCAGCTTGAATTCGTCATCGTCCTACTGCTCCAACAATTGGCGCGATGGTATGGGGTACTATTGGATACACGCCGTTGTCACCTCTTGTTCGCACTGATGTCACTTTATACAGAGCACGTTAATTTTCTGGTTCATTACATTTGTGATGTATTACGTCCCGTAGTCCTACCCTTTATTCGAGATCTGTGAAACCCTAAGTTTAAGCAGGATAATACACGACCGCATGTTACCGGTATTGTACGGATCTTCCTCAATACGGAAAATGTTCGGCTGTTGCCCTAGCCTGCACGTTCACCAGATCTCTCACCTATAGAAAACGTCTGGTCAATGGTTGCCAAGAAACTGGCTCGTCACCATACGCCATTCACTACGATTGATGAGTTGTGTCATGTTGTGGAAGTTGCATGGACATCTGTACCTCTACATGGCATCGAATCTCTCTTTGACTCAATGCCCTGTTGTAAAAGTGCTGTTATTACTGATATAGGTGGTTGTTATGTGTACTTATTTATCAGGATCTATGCACCCAGGTTTCTTGAAAATTTAATCACTTCTTATTTCTAGTACAATATATTTGACCAATAAATATCATTTTGTTATATGCATTTCTTTTTAGTGTAGCAATTTTAATGGCCAGGTTTTAGTAATTACATTATTTTCTCATCATGTATATCTATAAAATATAAATCTTGTTGATATAGTGTAAATAACATGATTTCCATAAGATCCTATCAAAAAATATTTTTTAAGACTGAATATTAAGATATGTGTAGCACATCACAGAGTATAAGTCTATTTCTAAGAAAAATAGTCTATACTTGTTGAACTAACAGAAGGAAAACAGATTTCATTCGGTAGGAGATGCAAGTATACCAATGAAAAGGACGTAAAGATTTGAATACAAAATTCGGGTGAGGCGATGGTGGATCTGTTGTGGAGCGCCAATGCCTTAAAGTGCTTTTTCTCTGTTTGTGAATCTGAAAAGAGAAGAAAAAAGAAAGGCGGCTCTAGAAGCCACGGTTAAAATGTTCCCACAGGCAGGGGAAGCAGGAAAGGAGCATTACCCTCTGGCGAAGGGATGGAAGAGAGGTGTAGGAATGAAGTCACTTCAGTGCAGGGAGAGGGTTGGCTGTGGTTTCTTTTCACATTTTGACTACGGGGTGAAAGGAGGAAACGTATGAGCTTGATGGGAAAACTACTTTTCAGACAAGAAGATGCAATCGCTGGAGAAGGGATGGATTGGTGTTCTTGTTAGAAGCGTCTTCTTAATCGGGTCGTTTGAAGAGACATTTTGTAAATACCCTGGGCAACGATGAATGATTGAATATTAATGAGTATATTGGAGTGGGAGGCGTCTTGGTCGTAGAAGGTGGTGGCTAGTTTCTTGAGGTGAGGGCTGGGATTCTGAGGTCATTATGAAGATGGATACGCCTCATGTAGATGGGATCATTTAGGATGAGTTGCAGCGCTCTGTTTCGGAGGATTTGAAGGTAGTCTATGTAATAGTGGGCTGCTATTCCCCAGACAGGCGATGCGTAGGTGATAATTGTGAGGAGGTATTGCAAATAGATTTTTCTTTTATTGTTGAGGGAGAGCTAGGACCTATTGTAGAGGAGTTGAGGAGGGTTTGAAGTCGGCGATTGAATTTACAAGGGATTTTGTTGAGGTGGCTTCTGAACGTGAATTTTTGTCTAGAGTGACGCCCAGAGAGTCTACTTTATCATTACAATTGATATTGCTTCCGAAGAGCTTGAGAGGCAGAGGTATTTCCTGAAGCTCCCTTTTTTAAAGATTATTGCTCTGGATTTGGAGGTGTTGATCGAAATTCTCCACAGTTTCAACCACTTTCTGAGTTTAGCTAAGTATTTTTGTAATGTCGCTCTAACGTCATATGCGGCGTTGGTTTGACTGAGGATAGCTGTGTCGACAGCAAAGAGGCAGACGTCTATTCTTGGATAGGTGGGGAAGTCTTGGGTTTAAGGGGTCATAGGACCCTTAACAGATATCCATGCACTCGAAGAAAACATCCTTCTTCAAACCAATGTAACTTAGCAATAAAACAAAACAATATTTTGAACTTTTTACCACATGATAATCATATATATTTACATTATTTCTCAAATTTTTTGAAAATTTGAGAAAAAATTAAAAAAGTTATTAAGAAATAAAATTTGGTCACTTTTTCAAAAATATGAAAATTAGCATTTTACACCTCGCAGAAATCTCAAGAACAGAATTGATCAAAATTTACAAAATTAATTTTATTTTATATAAAAATGTTCTTTTTTGAACTTATACACACTTTTAAAACATTTAGAGAACAAATATATTTTTAAAATACAATTATGAAGAAAATTTTAAATTTTTATAAAAAAATTCAATTAAAACACAAATAAAAAAATTATTTAAAAATTTGTTTAAAATTTTTTCTATAAGTTATAAAAAGCCTTATTTTGAACATGTGTATGAAGTTTCATATTGATATGTTAAATAGTTTTTGAAAAATTCTGCGCGGAAGGCAAAATTTTTCATTTTGAGAAAAATGAAGTTAAAGATAAAAAATAACAAAAAAGAAAATTAAACATACCAGTATGCTTTAAAAAGTCCCAGCAGCATAAATATTGCCCTCTGCAAGCTTGCATTGCTCAATTTGTTTGAGTATTTTAAGTGTTTTAGCTTTACGAGCTTCAAAGGAAGTTTTAGAAACTTGTCTCTTAGCCGTTGACTTGCGCACTTTGTCAATATTTACACAATTCAAAACATTTGTTTTATTTATTTTTAAATTCAAAGCACGCATCAGATCAATTCTGTTCTTACTTCCATCATTGTATTCACATGCAGCTATTTTTGTGACATTAATTCCTGATCCAATCAATTTTGGGCTATACTTCCAAATCAGTGAATTCAATGACTCATTAGCATTTTGAGTTTTCTCCCCTAAAAACCTTCTTAACAATTTCAAGTGTGATAAATCTTTAAAAACAGGTTTAATCACTTCAGAAACTGCTTTTGGTAAGGTGTTCTTGTGAGAAAATCCATTCACTGTATTGTTGTGAACCGAAACATTGTACTTACACCAGCTATTTTTGCCTTTTGGGCAAAACCAATGTTTCGGCTCATCATCTGTGCTGGATGTATGAGCCCACACAGCCCAGACAGCTTGCCTCATCTCATTTACATTATGGGAGTTAGCACGAATAGCATTGCCATAAAAAGTCGTCAATTTGCTAATAATAGCATCGGTTAGGCGACCTTTCCCACCAATTGTTTTCCAATCGGAAAACTTCTTTTTCCCCCATAAAGCTTTCAACTTCCGCAAGCGGCTACCTATTCGCTTTGGGACATGGTCCACACACTCTATTTTTTCAATGGGAGCACTATCCCCATATGGTTTTTTTTCAGCAATAGACGAAAATGTCTTTGAGTCACCATCACCTATGTATCGCTGATACTTTAATCCATGTTTTTGTTCTGATCGGAAAAAATTTTTCTGCATTCCGCAAACTTCCATTCCTCCAGCAGATCCGCTATGGTTTTTCTGCAGAAAATTTGATGTTTAGCCAAAAAAGCACTATATTTTGGTCCAATCTTTGGCCCTTTATAGGAGTCACATCCTTTGCAATAAGAGGACATGACTTCCATGTCGAGAACTTTCCCGCAGTCAGCTCCAATCAATGCACATAATCCAATAAGAGAAGTATGCCCACGGGTCTTCCAGGTTCCATCACCGCTAACTACAACAGAATTTACGGTGCCATCAATAATTTTTTCCTCAGCAGCAGCTTTCTTCATCGATGCATTTGCAAGCGCTTCACTTATATCAGCTATCTTTGCATTTATTCTGTCGTAAGCTTTCTGAGACACTGGATTTGGCAAACACATAAGAGAACAAAATGTCTCGAGTGAAGACAATCCTTGGCCTATATAGCGCATGGCCAAAACGAACCGTCTGTTGATTTCAGGTATATTTTTTTATACCAATCAATTCACAGGAATTAAGTTTTTTTCAATGCTACATTTTCTGCATGTGAACTGAAATGTGGAAAATAATCCTACAGTGGATTTTTCACTCATTTTTATTTTGCCATAACACACAGAGCAACAAAGTAACTTTTCAATTTGGGAAAATAATAAACTAATGTCGATTAGTCTATAACCTTGAAACTCAGCGCAAACTACATTTTCGTAAGCTTCTGAAATCTTGTGTGCACGTGGCAATTTTTTCCCAGATGAACTTTTGTTTGGCGAAACATTTTCAAAAGAAATAATATCTTTTTCAGACAGAGATTTCTTCCGATACATGTTTCCTTGAAATCTTTTCTTCTTTGGTCTCTTTTCGGATGAAGTTTTTTTCAATGGAACATCCATGTTCAAAAGCTTTCAATAATAAATGAAAAAAATTGCTAATCCAAAATCAAAATGTAAACAAACAATCCCGCTTAGATTAAACGAAGTCAAAAGTTGAGTAGTAGTTATGCTACTCCCGAAATCAATCTGATATTAGGTGGGGCTCTTTTAATAAAACTAATCGGCGAAATATTAAAATGTTTGGAATGTGTTCTGACAGATGTCAAAAGTGGGCGTGGCAGAGGCAAGTTTTTGCTTAAGTGTTACTAGTTATTTCTCAATAACTTCGGAAGTTTTAACAGTATCAACAAAATTTTGGTAGCAAAATGCTCGAAAACATTGAGGCTTTAGCATATATTTTTTTCAAAACATCGAAAAAAAATAAATTTAAGAGTCCTATGAGGCCTTAAATGCTATAAATCATTGGGCTGACAATTGTTCCTTGTGCTCATCCAGCTTGTTGTATATGGCGTGTTTTTCAGAGACTGCCTTCTATTTTCAATTGAAACGTTCTTTCATCTAGGTAGTCTACTATGCTGTAGATTAGGTATGGAGGGTATAGTTGAGATTGATCATTTTGTAGATCAACCCGTTGTGCCATAGCCAGTCGAATGCCTTCTCGGCGTTGAGAAACAGTCCTCCGGTAGTTTTGCTGTGGTTGAAAGCGTAGATAATTTTGTTGGCTGCTCTAAGAAGTTGATAGCAGGTTGAAGTTTCCTTTCGAAATCCGTGTTGGAAGTCGGGTATGATCTTACTGTCAAAGTTGTGGCTTTAGATTCTTGTGAGTCAGATTTATTTGTATATTTTGGCTATTGAAGAGATGAGGCTAATTACACTAAAGTTAATTGGGAGCTTCAGGTCTTTATTGGGTTTTGGCAGCATGGTGAGTATTGCGTGCTTCCAGAGCTTGGGAAAATGGTTGGATAAGAGACACTTGTTAATTATTTTTGTTAAATGGGGGATGTCATGGATTGGTAGAGTCTTTATTACAATGTTCTTGATCTGAACCTGTCCTGAGGCTGTTTTGTTATCCAGTTTTTTTATGATGATTCATAACTCGTTAGGTGATGTGAGTTGAGGTGTGGCCGGGATGTTAACGCGAAGAAATCTCCTGAGTGTTGTTTTATTTTTGTCTATATGATCGTCATAGTAAGGTGTTCGATTTTCTTGAAAGGAATCTTCTAGGGCGTCGACGAACAGATCTACTTTTTCCTCTGTACCGTAGACCAAGCCTTGGTATCTGAGTAGAAAGGGATATATGACTGGCTTTTTATTTGCTCATGTGAGTGAGGCGTCAGACAGGTTGCTCTCGACTAGGACGTCAACCCACTCACGTCGGTTAATGTTGATGTTGATGAGGTCTTTTTCAATGTCCCTTTGTAGACGATTCATTTCTATCTTCAGTGGAGGGTAGCGGGTTTCTTTCCAGAGTTTTCCTAGCCTATTATTTTCTCTCGTTTTCATCCTGGTCGGGTACGGCACAGGAATGAAGAACTGTTTCATGGATATGAATTTGTTCGATTGATTTATTTCGGTATGGATATTGTGATTAAGGTTCTTTATTGTAGCTTCTATTTCTTCGATGTTATTGCCGGGGTGTTTCCGGCTATTGTAGTTGACAGGATATCTTGAAATCTGTTCCAATTGGTGATAGTTTTGCAATTGTGAAGATAGCTGCTATTGAAATTGAAGTTGATGACAAAATGGACAGGGTTGTGATCACTTGACAGATGAAATCGAGATTCGGCTGCGATATTGCTTGGTCTGCTCGACACACACACACACAGGCCGAGGACAATGACTGATGAGACACGGTTCTGTTAAATCGAGATAATGATGGGGTCAGATGGTGCTGAGGAGACGAATTCACATGCCCTGACATAGTTGAAGAGGGCTTTTCCAGGTTGGTTGCTGGAGCTGTTGTTGTTCCATGATCTCTGCTTCGCGTTAAAGTCTCCGACCACAATGCATTGTGTTCCATTGTAGAAAATTTTGATGGAGTTTGGGAGGAAATTATGTGCTATGTAGTTATGAAGGAGGTCTAAATAGGGAGCAGACGGTAATATTTTTAAATGATCCTTCAATTTCTATTGCAGTGATGTCTACGGTGGCTGTGTGGATGACGATGCTATGGGAGCTATTGAGTTCTTGACGAGGATGGCTGTCACGCTACCGCGGTGAGTGAGTCTGTCAGATGGGATAGTTTAGGAAGTTAAGGGAAGGATGCTGGGGTGGAGAAAGGTTTCTTGCAGGGCTATGATGTCCGAGCAATTGTTGCTAAATAAATTTTTCAGTGCATGGATTTTGTGTTGAATGCTGTTACCATTCTAGCAAAAGAAGTGAAGTTTAGCAAGTTACAGGAGGTTAAATATTGATTCCGAGTAATGCACAGAGTTCTTTGACATTTTTGCCCTGGGATTTTTTGGATTTGGCTATTTTTACTGTTTCCTTAATTGTTTTCATAGGTTCGACCACTTGAGGATCGTGCAGCGTGTCTTTAATTGAAGAGTCTTGAGTGGGCTTCGAAGAGGAGGCTTCTGGCTGCGTATGAGGTTTGTTTATTGTAGGCTGGCTTTTATTTAGCTGGGGCATGGTGTTATTTCCAAGAAGAACTGAGGCGGAGGAAGAGGTTTGATATTTTAATTTTTCCGCTTCCAACATCTCTTAACGTTTTCGGGTTTTTTCTTCTCAGAAATGGACTTTGGTTGGCGTTGGAGGTTTGTTGATTGAGTTCTTCGGGCAGCCCAAGTAATTGGCAGGATGGTTACATTGATAGTGGCAACATGTGGCATCAGTATCCGGCGTATTTTTGCAATAACTAGTGAGATGCGGCTTGCTGCATTTCACGCATCTAGGGTTCTTGGTGCAGTACTTCGAGCTGTGGAAGGACCTTTGACAACGGAAGCATTGGGCGGAATCATGTTTTTTTTTCAGTATTTCCACAATAAACTTCATATAATAGAGCTATGTTATATTGTATACGTCTCTGTTGGCGTCATTCTTGGGGAGGGAGATGAGAAACAATAGCATCGGCAGGCCCGTTTTCCTGTTTGTCATGACGTGGCATTCCTTGACTATGAAGCCAAGGCCTGAGAGAGCTATGATTTGTTGGGGCACTATATCAGAGGTTCATGCCCTTGATGACGGCTTTGAGCTCTTTTTCTTCACTGAGCTGGTATGCTTACGCTTCTAATTTTTCCTTGTTGATGAAGTTCTTTATGGCATGGTAGGCTTGAGGGATTTTTGGATAGACGCGAAGGACTTTGCCTGGGACGCGATCCATGAAATTTTCTTTCGTCATATCCTGTAGCTTTTTTTAGGAAGGCAGCAGAGTTGGTGATATTGTTATTTTTTAGCAGTCGGCGGAATTTGGGAGCTTCAGGGGCCTTGGGAAGTAGGAGTTGGTTGACGACCTCGTTTCTTTCATTTCCGGAGGCAGGTGTGTCTTCAATCATCAGTTCGTTGTATCTGTTGGAAGTTTCAATGACGGCGGTCCTCAGTTTTTTATTTGGTGATTCGGGAGGTGGAGTAGGGCGTTTTCTATTATTATTTTCTGTTTACATTCCGAATGAGGGCGTCGAAATGGTCGTCTTCCGTACGTTGCAGGTTTCTCAGCATTTCGAATCCATCACAAAGATTTTTACCAACTTGGCGTGGTACTGGTTTTTTTCCTCGTCACTATCGAAGTTATGGCTGTGTTCGAGGCTGTCGATCAATTGCCTTATTTCAGCGAGGAAGTTTCCGCAATTGCTTGCAGTGTCTATTTGTTGTAGGTCTTCCTCTAAATCACTGAGGGCAGGAGGAGTGAGAGATGGCAAAGGCAAACTTTTTTCTAAACGGCGGTCCATATTTTCGTTCTCCGAGTCAGATGATGTGAAATCCATTTCTAATCCTTCAAGGGAAGGCGGGGGGAGTTCCCGTCCTTGGTTTCGTTGTGACTGCAGACGACGGAAGTTCCACAGGTGAAAAAAGCGGACAGAAGCAGAACAGAACCTATTTCTGACCGAGAGCGGCTTTTCCGTAAGGGGGAAAAGGCAAAAAATAATCCACTAGCAGCCCTTTTAGAGAAAACGAGAGACTTAACTCAGAAAGAACGAATGTGGTTAGAAGAGAGAGCAAAATCTTATCTTTAAAACTAGTAAAGTGGCTGTACATTCAAAGAATGTAAAATTTATCTAAAGCAACCCCATCTATACTATTAAAATTAGAAGGCAGGTACAAATGTATATATTTATCTACTTATCTATCTATCTATGTTTATTAGTACGTTTATCTTTTCATGAACCGTGCCATACAGAAACTCACCGATAATTCAAAAAACGGGGGATGATCGTATAAAGCCGTTTTGATTATTTATGTTTCGATATTGCAATTAGTTCAAAAAACGTTAATTAAAAACCTTAAAACGCAATTTTTTTTTGCATGCTGCTAGTGATAAAATTATTTGCCTAAAGATAAAACGGCAATTTAACTATTTTTTTTCTGAATTTATCAAAGCTGACTTGTAACATTTGTATGCATCTAATCATTAATCGTATATTAATCATCATTGTATTAGTAAATGTCACTGCCTTCTTTTCTCTATCCATCATCTATTTGGCCAATTTTTCTGCATTTCCTATTATTTACTGTGTAGTATAATTTTCTTTTATTATTCTTTACCTCTTTACCACTTTCAGCTCAGATATAACCTATATGTATGTACATATATACATACATATAGGGGAGATAAATCCAATCCAGCTCCCAAAGAAAATATCTTTTGTATGTATATAAATAGGAAATCAAAATACGCACATATTTATTTGGAAAAAAAAAACTTATGAATATTTCAAAGGGTAGAGTTATCACCAATTTAAAGTATCCCAAATTCCCCTTTCATATTAGCATATTACGTAAAATAGAAACAATCCTAAAAATTACACTTGTCGCGACATCTGAATTTAACAGCTCTGTAAAGATGTGTATGCCACTCAAATTAAAATTTTTTTGGTTGTATAAATTATGCGGTAATAAAATTACCTTTAAGACTTTTAATACATTATATTAATGTATGTAAATGTTAAACTTTAAATTTTATGTAATTATAAGTTGATTGATTGATTGAATATTAACGTCGCACTGTTTAGCTACACGAGGGCTTTTGGCGACGGATCACGTAATTTTGAACCATGATCAAGTGACGTGGACGACACCTAAGCTGGCACCCCCTCTCCTAACTACCACACCACACCAACGGGCGGACGTTTCAGCTCTCGACAGATTTAGCGTGCATCGCTGCCCTACACGGCGGGTCTTCGGCTACCGCGGCCACTAATTATATGTTGAATCACTTACCCGTGTAATTATTTATTCAAGCTGAAGATAAGTCTAGATGACATTGTAATTAAGGTGAAATATGAGTGAGTAAACGTTTATTCACGTCGCAATATTAAGTAACACGAGGGCAATTGGTGACGAACCTTCAAATTTTGAACCACGGTTAAGTGATGAAGACAACACCTAAACCGGCATCCTTCTCCGAACTTACTCATCACGCCAACAGGAGGGCTTTGAGCCTCGACAGATTTAATATGCATCAGTCCATCTAAAAGGTAAGTCTTCAGTGGCAATGGGCTCGAATTCATGACACGCTGGCCATTAGGCTGCCACTGCCACTTAAGGAGAAATAAATCAAATGAAAAATTTTCGAAATAAAGAGTAAGCATTAAGTCGATCTCGGTCGACCAATGGATCATCAAGACATCTTGGGGTGACCACCTGAAGATTAGCAGTTAGTAAATTCATAACGAAATATTCAAAATTGGCTAACAGTATGCAGACTAAGACTGATGATAACAATCTTTTACATGAAAATGTTTTATTTTTTTAATGTACTTTGAATTGTTTCGTATCAAATACATCATTTAATTTTATTGTACTTGTGGCTATTATTATAGGGCTTCTTCTTCCCAATTTTCAATTATAATTGTCATTGCGCCCCTTCTTCCATACAATAGCAATAAATGGAATGCAATATTAACTCACTTTGATGCTAAAGCTACAATACGACTTTAATTACAAACCGTACAAATAAATCATCAAGAAAAGTATTAAATTTCGTGTATAACAAGCCCATGTGAGTCAGAAGTAATTACTTAACTTGTTATTAACTTAGCACTGATAAAACAATTATTAAACACATGGTGGAGTACTGATACATTTATGAGTATATTATATTAGTGTAACTATGTACTTATTTTCTTATTATGTCAGGTTGTGTTTTTTTTTTGCTTCCTTTCAGAAATTATATTTTTTAAATAATCTTTTTTTTCCCTATATGACTGTGCCTTCCAAATAAGGTTATAACGCCCCCTAGGGTCGCAGTAAAAACGCTGTATAATTATTTTGTTTGCATCTTGCACTTTTCTTTAAGGTATCCGAACACGTTCAGAGTACTTTTTGACAAAATAATATATTTAAACATACAAAGGTTTTTTTAGGATCCATTACCAATAAATACTAATATTTAATCAACAATAATTAAAATAAATTGCCGGAATTTCATGAAAATCACAATTATATGTGAAATTTTAGCAATATTTTTGTAAAACTTCAGATCAATTAGTGAAAAAATTAATAAACTTATATTAGTAAAATAATTACCAAAACAATCTAGAGACATTTATCTAGAGAATGTACTAAAATTTTAATGTTTTATTCAAATTGGAAACATTTGGAGATGATTGATTAAACGTTACAAGAAAAATAACGCCTTTACGAGACCATTATTTAAATAACACGCCCTAACTCAAATAATATTCATACTATAAGAAATATTTTAGTACATTCTCTAGAAAATAGCATAGATATCAGGCGCAAAAAGTTTTATAGAAATACATTTGTAATATTTTGTGTGATCAGACTCGCCATGATAGATTTCGAACAATTTAAGTGCCCACTTCTGGTAGATCAAAGACCCACTTCTGGTTTTTCTAACTTAATAAAATTGATTGTAACTTGGCCTCTAAGAAGCATAGAATCAAAACAAAGTATATTTTGTAAAGCCCAAATGTAGATGTATTAAACAAAATAGAAAACAAAAATATCGGTCTTGTCCGAATTTGGTCATTTTCAACGTGTTCGAATACCTTAAACGCAGTCTTAAAAGTCTAAATTTATTTTACTGCGCAGTTATGTTGGTCGCATTTATTATCTACACTATTAAAATTCATTGATAAACAAACGTATGTATATGCATCTAACTATCTATTGAAGAAATTGTCCCTTACTTTCTAGAAATTTTTTATACGAGTCCCCCTTGACCGGATCTGGCAAAATTTCTTCGGTGGGGAGTGTCAAAGTATTCCCGCGCTTTTCTGAGTTCAGTGAACGCAATAATTTCACGACATGTAGATTTGCGTGGGGGGAGGCAAATAGTCCAGCTCCAGGATTTTGAAGTGATGGGGTGCAGAATAAAAGGTTACGCACCCGAATTTTCAGCAGAGGCTCTCTCTCAAAATTACAGCACTCAGAGGAAATAAGCATAGCTAAAATCGCCACCGGGACTGCCCGGAGCCACCATGCATTCCTGTCCTCAAAAGGCTAAGTTCCTTTCATTAATCTTTTATTTGTAAAACCTAAATATTTACTTGTGCTTAGAATAAATTTAACTTAAAAGTAAAGAATAATTGAGAATTCTTTATTTTATTTAACATTGGTCATGATGCGATTTACAATTATCGAACCTGGGTTTCTTAAGCAAATAATTTCACTATAGCCCCGCATCACTATCTATGTGCGTTTATCTTCTCACGAACCGTACCATGCAGAAACTTGCCAAAGGAACCAAAAGATAGAGAATGATCCGAGGAAGCCGTTTTGACTATTTATATTCTGATGTTGTAATTAGTTAAAATATATTAATTAAAAACGTTAAGAAATGGTTTTGGGTTCCAATTTCGATATGTATGCATTTTTGTAACACTGTTACAACAATGACAAAATTTGGCATCGAAAATCGGTTTTCAGCTAAACTTTGAACTTCATAACGTTGCTCTATTGACTGTACTAATGAACTTTGTTTGTAAAATAAGTGCTTTAAACATGTGCTTAACTTGAAATATATTATTAAAATCCTAGTTTCTACAATGTTTTACATTTTTTACAAATTTCTATAGGTTTACTTGGATTTTAATTCCCCTCCCTCCCAAAAAAAGAAAAGAATTAGAACTATTTTTCACTTTTCAGATGAATTGGTACATTTTATATCTGTCTCAAAGCTTCCAAGTAAGACAGATGGAATATTGTAAAACTTCTTTTAAAAAATACATGAGATTTCTTAATTTTGGAAATTTTTAATTTTTCTGCTTTTTTGCTCATAAAATATTTTTAAAAAAGAAGCATTTCCATTTCAAGGGGATATAAAAATGCAATAAAATATTTCCTAAAACCACCAAATTTCAGTAATAATTACGACCTAATTGACCAGTTTGAGGCTTATGGATCATGTGCATAAAGAAAACTTCCTGATACATTACAACTGTGATAGTTTTCTTTATTTTTAAAATAGGGAATGAAAAACCTTAAAAACATGAGAAAATGCTGAAATGTTACATCAGATAGTATTATTTACGTTTTGAATCTTTCTTTATACAGTGAATGCAAACAAATGTCTAGGTTTTCTGTCCCATACTCTTTTTATAGTTACATATTTTTAATAAAATAGTCAAACATGCACAGATATAAGCAGTCATTTCAGTTGTTAATGGTAAGAATTTTTTTCATTCATTATATTTAATAAAAATTAATACAAATTAATAATTTAAAAAATAAATCTGATTTTTTTTTATTATTCAATACAACATTAAATTACAAAGTTTATTAAAATCGTACATTGCCTTTTCTCTTGTGTATAAAACTAGATTAGTTTTGTTAATTAGAAATTTAAAGAAATATCACTGGGGAAATTAAGACTGAAAAAGAGTTTTATACACGAAAAAGCCCGCGTAACAACGGATAAGCTGAAGGAAAAGAAAATTGTCTGCAAAGAAAAAAAATTGAAGACATTTCGCAAAAGATAATTTTAAAAACATAAGTATAGAAATCACACACACATTGCACATACACCCACACGCAGAAGTGCTGGCATCGATAGGGGAAAAGGAATTTTCCGTTTGGATAAAGTTATACTTTAGGAAATGCCCGTGCAATGCCGGGCTAAGTGGAGAGGAAACATACCATCCGACGGGACGAAAAGGTGGAAGTTATTTTGAAAAAGAGAATTTTAGTGACATTGATAAAGAAATCACACACTGACCAGGATGTAATGACATCGAGCGGAGAAGAGGAGATTTCAATTGGCAAAAAATAAGCACTCGATAAAACCCGTGCAACACCGGGCCATGCAACTAGACATGACCTAGATGGCCTTACAGGGAGTTGAGAAACGAGCTCTCCTCAAATCTAGTCAATTTTTGTTGTTGTCGTTATTATTTTGGTTTAAATTATGTGCTAATGGAAAAATGGTTCAAGATTTTGAGTATATAGTCATGAATATCAAAAAACATTATCTTTTACTATTAAGTCTACCATGACACATTTCTGTTTACCCTGAAAGTGCTGATATTGAGAAGGGAAGGTAAAATGTATACAAGTAGAGAAAGCCCGTACAACACGATGGGCCATGCAGCTAGTTAAGTTACAATAAACATAGGAGACTTTTTTCTTATCTCACCATATCTAAGCCACTGGGTGGACCGAAACACCTTGAAAAAAATTAAAAGTACCCCTGTACCCCGGAAAAGTTTGCCCGCCTCTGATCAAAATAGTTAACTATTTTGAAAAATTCCCCGTATGAAACTTACTGGTGCATAAGGATGTATAAAGGTTTTCAATAAAAATATTATAAAAAAGGTATCCTTATATATTTATATTGACTACTCATTTCCTAAAAGTAAAACTAAAGAATAAATCAGTGGCATATTTCAGACAAAAGAGCTAAATAATGAAATTCTATAAAGTACTAGCTGAGATATAGCCGTTCTTCGCAAAGGTGAATTGAAAAATTAAACAATATAGATTGAAAGATAAAGAAGTTTTTAATGAGTTAGTTTTACAGGAATTGCAAGTAAAAAAAAAGGTTTGAAAAAAAAGCTGAATAAAAAAACACAACATATTTGTTAAACTTTAAGTCTGTATATTGATGGGAGGCCAGAACGAATTATTCAGCAGACCTCAAAATTTCAAAGTTAGTTTTTTGGAATTCGTTTCAATTTCCCCTCACCGGATAGTGAAATTCCTTCGACAAGGGTGTGCCAGAAAGTTCCCGCGTCTGGGGGTCACTAGACCCATAAATTGCAGGGTGCGTCAAGAGATTTCCCGCGCTCCCGAAAGTTCATTAAACCCTTAGGGTTTGGAATGCTGTAACTCTGCGCTGGTCTCTGGACCAATCAGAGACAATTAAAGTGCACAAGACAAAGAGTTCGCTCTAGGATTTTTGTGCGAAAAGTCGTAAAATAAAACGGGATGCACCCCTATTTAGGGAGAGACAGAGCCGATCCCAGAGCTAGAGACAACCACGAAAATTCCGGAGACTCCGGGCATCAACCATGTACATTCCCCTGCTCTTTCCTTCTCTCAAGCTAAGTTAATTTTGATCTTGTAGTGAAGTAAAATTCCAAATACTTGTGCTTAAAATAAATTTAATAATGTTTTAAAACTATACGATCAGTGTATGATTTATTGTGAGATGAGTGTTTCAATTTTAGAATTAGTTAAATTAATTAATAGTCATGATGCGATGTGAAATTAGGAATCTGGGTTAAAAGTTATAGAAATTGAATAAGTTTAAAATAGCGTCGCATCATCTGGTGCCATAACCAGCCGTCGAATTTTTTTTTTCTTTGCACCATCTGGTGCCGTGACCTTTTCTTTTCCTAGACACTATGTTGTGTTGTTAAATTAATTTTCTTCAAATTTTTTTTTGTTGTTTCCTTGTAGGTTTAAATTTAAACGAGATGTTGGGTCACCCAATGATAATCTTAGTTCATCTGTGAAACATGTAATAATTTCTTATTGTGTGCCATTGTGTTTTAATTGTATTTATTACTCAATTTTTCTAGTTGTGAATTTTTTTTCTCGCAGTATTTTTTTTTATTTTTTAGATACTTGGAGATGTTGTTAATGTAATTTTTTTTCTTATGCTCTTTGTTAGTGTATGTATGTGTGTATTCATTATCTTAACTGATCTAGCTATGATCTAAATTTCTTATGTGTTGATATGTTTGTATTGTGGATTTTAGTGTGCTCAAAATTTTTTTTCCGTTTAATTAATTCGAGTGTGTATTGTAATATGGAGTACGTGTTTCGTTGCTAGTTAACAATTTTTTTTCGGCCCGAATGTTTGCAGTGGTTCAGTTAATTGATTATGCTTACTGTTCTCGTAATAAAATTTCTTGTGTTGTTGCTGTTTCAAATTGTAGTCGCTATGGTGTTGTTAAATTTAGAGAAAGGGAAAGGAATGGCTGCATTGTCCTTAGCGTAGATTTTAGATTTTGAGCGATTTAGGTGTTATGAAGATGTTAGTTCCGATAAAAGTTGGTTAGATGTTGCGCTGTTTAAATTAGAGAAATTAATTGTGGTAGATTTGATAGTAATTGATTAGGTGTTTATGATTGTAGTACTAGGAATTGAGATATTAAAATGATAAGGTTAGTAGTTTTTGGAAGATAAAAAATTGGTTAGATGTTCATTTGTGCAGTATTTGAATTTAGAGATATTAAAGTGTAAGGAAGAGGTTAAGTTTTGACGGAAATAGTTATTGCGTGATAATTATGTTTGCGCTTGGAATTGAGTTTCTCTTTTTTTTTCTGAGATGTTAAGGTTTGTCAATTTTTTTTGTTAATCTGTTGTTCTGGTTGAGATGAGATTTTAATTGTTGGAGCGATGTTGTGTTTGGGGAATAAGTATTGGTTACATCGATTTTTTTTGGGGGGCCGTGGGTAGCCTAGTGGTTAGAGCATCGGACTCCAGACCGGAAGGCCTGGGTTCGATGCTCGATGTCACCAAATACCCTCCGAGTGCACACGGAGTACGTGCTCGTTAAATCAGTGGGTCCGTAGTCTTGTGGGCTTATTCACTAGCGCAGGAACTGGAGAATATTTCCCTCCCCTTCTGTTCACTTGCAGTAATTGTGGAGGTGGAGATAGAGGTCGTGTCGCCATCTATCGTCCCTTCGGGGAAGTTTTTCTGAGCTTAAATCGCACTGTCACCTGTATGGTGCTCAAGGCCAACGACAGGCGTACCTCTTGCCCATGCCACGATGAATTTCGTGGGCCTCGTTCTGACTACGTCAGACAGGGGGCATTAGCCACAACAACATCGATTTTTTTTCTTCTGTGGACATGTAGAGCATGTTAGAGCATTGGACTTCGTAAATGCGCTTGATTTGTTGTTGTAATTTTTTTCTCCCTCTCCTTGTTTCTGTTAAAATTTTGATTTGGAGTTGTCATGCAAATTAATTTTTTTGGGTCATTTTGTTGCTTGGACGTTTTGTGTGGGGTTTGAATCTTGGTGTGCTTGAACGATAGGGGAGGACGTCCCATCTCGTGCTGATAGCTGTCCATGTCATTCTGGTGAACTCCTCTCGGAGCATTTTCGTCGTCTCTCCCACCACCCGTGGGTGCCACGGTCCAGAGGTGGAACTTTGGATATTGGTTCTCTCCGGCGCTTTAGGAGGAATTTTCTCCCTCGTGCCCCCCTGCTGTCGCAAGCGAGATCAGAAACTCAGCCTCTCTTTTTCTCTAGGGTCTTCGTACCCCTGTGGTTTTTTGTTTGTTACTTTTCTTTCGTAGGTGCTCGATGCTAATTCTTTTGTTTTTTTTCTAGACGCAATAGCCTTTCTTTCGTAATATTTTGTTTTGTCGAATTTTGTGGAAATCTATCTTGCATCATGATTGAATGCAACTCGGTTATTTATATTGCATTTTTCAAATGTGTATGAAACTTAGCTAAACTTTACTTGGCGCTCGTTCTTTTATAAAATAATAATAAAAAAAAAAATTAGAATTTTTTTTTCTCTTCATCATCATGTTTTGAAACTCAAATGGTATATTGTGTTATATCGTACTTTATACGTTAAAGTTGTTAATGTTTTTCCCTCTTACATTTAATTCACATACATTCCGCTGGAATTTTTTTATAACTATGCAACTTGTGTCATGTCGTTTTCTGATGTTTAAGTGAGACATTGTTGTACTTAGTTATTTAATGAATTTTTAGCACAATTTTTTTTTATGCAATGTGTTTTATGTCCTGTTTTGATGCTTAAGTGAGACAACGTTGTATGTGGTTAATTAAGAATTAATTGGTGAACTTTTATATTTAGCTAATAGAACTCGTCCTGAAATTTCTTTTGTAACATCTTATATTTATCCCTATTTAATTATAATCCAAAGAAGAGACATTGCAATTTGGCTAAACAAGTGTTAAGATATTTGATGGCCTCCAAAGATAAAAAATTGTTTTATGAAAAATAATTTGGTATTTTAAATGCTAGTTCAGATTCTAGTTGGGAAAATGCAGAAAATGGAAAATCATTTTCAGGAGGTGTAGTTTTACTAGGTAATATTCATTAATTTTATGGAAATGTTGTAAACAAAAGAGTGTTAGTTTATCAGCATGTGAAACAGAGTTATTTTCTATTTCTGAAATTTGGAAAGATATAATTTGGACAGTAAATTTGTTAACTGAATTAAAATATGAACAATTTATAAATAATGCTGTAACTTTAAATTCAGATAGTCAAGCAGCAATTCAGTGGATTAAGGGTACCCGTTCTTCAAATAAATCAAGCCATATGAACTGACGTTTTTATTTTATAAAGGATTTAATTGAAGATACTGTAATTAAATTAGAATATATCCAAACAGAATTTTTAATTGTAGATTTTCTTACGAAAGCCATGAATGTAGAAAAGATGGAATATTGAATGCAAAAAAAATTCATTACTGTCTTGATTTTATGTCACTGTGTTTATTGTTATATTATATGTGTATTGTGTACGTGTCTATAATATTTGTATTCTTTGAAAAAATGTATCACTCGCAGGAGGGGTATGTTGGGGTGAAGCGAGTGAACTATTTTTTTCTGGCGAAAGGATAACTGTCTGACCCGCCCACGAGGGTTTTCCCGCTTCACTTCCACGTATTCCTTCTACGGGGTTCACTAGATGACCGGTCGCTGTGGGCTTTCGGGTCAGACTCGCGGTGTGCAGTTTCCGTGATCGTTTTTCGTATTTGTATATAAATAAATGTGCTGTCCCGAGATACCTGAGTGGAAGTAATTTCACAAAAGGAGCAACAAATAGAAACATAATGAAATGTTGTTGATAGAGACAATTTGGTATCATTTTTTGAGACCATGTTGGCAATTGGGCGATTGATTGAACGGAGAAAAAGTTTATATGATGTAGCGCCACCTGGTGGGTAACTGCAAGAAAGAGAATAACACAAAATTCTTCTCAATAAAAAAATGCATATACATGCCAATTTTTCATTGTGATCTTGTGAACAGTGTTGGAGTGATGCGATTTCATATATACTAACATCCATTTATATAAAAATACATATATGTATAGAGAGAGACAGAAAATTTAATGTTACGAACCAATGGTTTCATTTTATTTTAGATATATTTCTGAGATTTAAATTTATCAAAAGTCTACAGTTGAATAAATAAATGTAAATTAAAGAAATATATTTTTCATTATTGATGAGACATTGCTAAGATAATTGAACCTGAAGATTATTTGAGATGATTTGAAGTGGGGTATATGGATGTGAAAGTAAATAATTTAAAGTTATTTAATGGAAGCAGGCATTAGAATTTCAAAATTATCATTCTTTAAAGTTTAAATAGCGAAATAACGTATACAAAATAGAGATATTCGAGAGAAAATACTTGCCTTAATTATTATATCTTGAAATATATTCTTAGAAATCAAAGTGTCTAAATAAATTTAATAAAACGCATGCACAATGCGCTTTTTATTTGTAAACAAAAAGCAAGTAATATTTAAAAAAAATTAAGTCAATTCCTACACTTAGATCAACAAAGAAAATTTTTATTTTAGCTACTTTTTATTTAATATATAAATATATATATACATATAACAGAATCAAAACATTATGTGGTAGTTAATTTTTATTCATTATGATTAAAGTATCGTATTACCATCAAAAATAATCATGTATATAAAATTTCAGCTCAATTGAGCGCTTTAAAATTGTATTTTATTAACACTTGAAAATTCCATGAAGATAAATATATAAATATATAGAGAATGTGAGCTCTACTTGTAGGAATTAAATGAAGAAAACACAAGAGAAAGCACCATTGCAATAGATGCTATGCTACATTTTACATCAGAATAAATCATTTCTACAATCAAGCTTAAAGTGATCTGTAAAAATTCCCCTTCACTTTAAAATTTCGCAGCTTAATCCCTATTTTTCCTGTTTGAAATCTTAAATGTTGCTTTTGACAAATTATTATTATTTTTCTTTTGAACTCGATATATCTCAGTGCAATGTAAAACAATTCCTTTCGCTCGAAGGATCTGAAACTGTATACGAGTCCTGATGGATTTCCAATGCCTTTCCGGATTTGTGATAAACTGGAAAACCATATACTATCCGAAAATAAATCCGAGAACTTTCCCTCAAAAGGAAGATATTCTATTTCCTTGGGTTACATTGAATTTTATTTTTGTTTGTGATTTCAAGTAATAGTAGACTTATCTTCAAGCGCAGATGATCTACAAACATATCTCTTTTGGGAATTTTGTAGAACAAACAAATACGTTGGGATTGTTATTTAACGAGCTCATATTTTTGTGTTTTTTGAGGAAAAGTTTTTACAATAATTTTTAAAGAACGCTTTCATTTTTGCCTTTGTGATAGCTGAGACTAAAAAAAAAATTGTATTTCACTTCCGTAAGATTTCTTAATTTTTCTTAACACGTTAATATTAAGGTTGACTTATACAAATAGTCACATTTTTTTAAGGACGGAATCTGTCTAATGCAGTGTTTCTCAAACTGTGCGGCACGCACCCTCCTGGGAGGCGCGATAAATTTACGAGGGGGCGCGAGCATATCGAATTAAAATTTATTAATTTACTGGAATGAACTAAAACAAAATACTTTCAGACACAATAAAAATGCACTTTTATTCTGATATAATTTATAGGCGCGCAAATGATATTAAGTCATCAAAAATAAAAACTTATTCATTACCTAATTAGCTATCTTTGATCCTATAACCAAATAAAAGAATTTGATTTGATTTGCTGTAATACCATGATGAAAGATTTTTTTACTACGCTTTCTTTTTAAACCTAACATACTACTCTTTCAGAGAAAAAACAGATCCCAGACCCAAAATCGAAAAAATTTAGGAACATAAAAAATTCATCACTGTCATTATTTTTGAAATACTGCACATTATAGCTGTAATCTGTTTGACCTTCTAAGTTATTGGTACAGTTAGTTATGTTCCCTCTCTTATGTGTTTATATCTCATTTAGGGAAGTTGTAAGTAATGTATTTCTCTGTTGCACTTTTTCCATGCAAAAGAGTTTCATGATATTTGGAAAACCAAGGGAGAGCACACACACACACTATGAAGGATTACTTTGCCAAGACATATTTTTATAAGTATTCTCAGCATATAAAACATAACGAAAAACGTTTCACACAATTTTTTTAGCAGTAATGTACTTATTATCATAATGAATATACTTTTTACCCGGAAGTGGTCGTGCGGGACACACATATTACGAAATCGTTAATTCTGGCAAAACTGTTTACTTGTTACCAAAGAAAAATTGAAAAGTCCTTGAACGTAGGTAAGTAAACTTTCTATGAATTAAATTATTCACTGGAATAGCGATTTGTATCGTGTACAATAAAATAATTATATGTAAAAAAAGGATTGGGTGACTCAATAACCCCGCTCGACCGTATCGAGTGCGCGCCTGCTCCCGGGTTAAAACATGTTGAAGTCTTTTCGCTTTAAATATAAAAAAATAATACAATTATTCTTCATCGGAATTTTATATTATTGTTCATTCTTTAACATCAGTGGCGCACACAAGAGGAGGGCGGTCCTAGGGGTCCGGACCTCTCCCCCAAAGCCCTTGATTTTTTTCCGATTGATTATAATTCCAAGTATATAGTACGCAAAATTTAAAGAAGTATTTGTTATTAATGATTAATTTTATTAATGAATGCTAATTATTTATTCAAGAATTAGTTTTTTACTGTGTTTTGTTCCCGAAAATCGACAAAATCAAAAGGAACCTGATACAAGATTGGTGAACTTTCGACCCCAGACCCCCCCTTGAAAAATTTCTGTGTGGGCTACTGTTTAACATCAATTATAAATGCTAATTCTGTGAGGCTTAAAATTACAATTAGCTTAAAACTAATTATAATTTCAGCAACCATTTTAAAAAAATGTTTTTACATTTTTGCAAACATTGTCGAGCACTTGGCTTTGCTCCCCTTACAATTCAGTGTTATATCAATAATGTTTCATTTTCTTATAAATGAACTCGTGCAAAGAGCAGGCACTTCAGCCGGTATACTTTTAATGTATCAGTGCTGCACAGAATATTTTATTGCTAATTAGTTAATACTAGATTAAGAACAAGTTTAATAAGTATTAACGACTTTCATGGGCTTGTCTTGCGAAGCAAAGTTTTTCAAACGAATGCTTGATTAGATATTGACCCGCTGTGTCATTTTTCTATATTTAGCAGATATCTATATTTTGTCTTCTAAGCAGCCACCGCATTTTGCAATATGTTCAATTTAAAAATTAGAGAAAGGAAAATTAACATAATAATTATCCTATTATTTTATTTATTTATTTATTTTGCTTAAAAGTAGTATACACAAAATTTAATACTTATGTTACTAATTTGTATGGTTTATAATTAAGATCGCCTATTGTGGCCTTAGCGTCAAAGTGCATTCAGTACATTATTAATGTATAAGGGGGGCGCGATAAAAATTGTGATCCAAAAGGGGGTGCCAGTATTGAAAGTTTGAGAAGCACGGGTCTAATGTTAGAAAATCCAGGAGGAACGTCTTAAGGCAAGTGTCCAGGGCCGCGCCCTCGATGGGTCCTTGTTTCGTTCTAAACTGCGTCTTAATACCATTAGGATTCGGATAGTTTTAATGTGGTCAAATATTATTCCCGTACATATTCTCCGAAAAGCAGGGAATTTCAAACAACATTTCAAATGGCAAAAGACCGTAATATCATGTGATGACCGTTGTCCATGTCTAGGCCGATTACAACAATCATTCAACTCATTTTAGTAGCGGCCAGCGGTTGTGCCGGCTTTTGAAAGAGTGCATGGCTTGCACAATTATTGTTTTTTCAAATTACCGTTTAAATGAGTATTGTTATATATTATCTACTTTTTCAAATTTCAGGCAGGGCCTACTTTTGTATAGGGCCTAGGGTCTCGAAAAAGCTTTCTCTGGGCCCAGGGCCTCAAAGAGTCTTAAGACGTCCCAGTGTTTCTCTCTCAGTATTGGTTTTTACATAATCACGAAATTTTTATACATGAATTAATTACATTTAGCCCAAAACATTAAAAAGGAATATATTTCTCAAAAATAAGAAATTGTTCAGTCGCATAATTTGTCAAAAGCATACCCCGCAAATGTTATTTTTGTTTTTAAAGTGAAAGTTTTTAAAAATCTATTACAATATAATTAAACAAATGTTTGTAAAATTTAAAAAAAAAATTTAACCTATTTAGAATTCCTTTACATTAACTGAGTGTGACCGAGAATTTATTAACATTGGTCAATAAAGCAGCACAAGGGCTTTTGGTGACGGATATCGTAATTAAAGACCTTGGTCAAGTGATACATGATTTATCATCTCTCTCCAAATTAACCCACCACTCCATTAAAAGAACTTTGAGTGACGACAAATTTAACGTGCATCAGCTTTTGTACATGGAGGGTTTACAATGGGATCAGGACTCAAACGCACGACGTAGCAGTTTAATAAAATAAAGAAATTATTAATAGTATCAAAATTTGCTTACTTTAAATTTGGATCCTTTAATAAAACTAGTATAACTGAAAATCTTGTATAATAATTTGCACTTAAGATATGGAATGCTGATATTCAAATTAGCTTTTCCAAGACTTTTACAGATTTTTTTTTGTTCCCTGTTATTTAAAGATGAAAAAAAATTAATTTTTTAGGTTTGCAAAAATTGCATATTGATACGTAGATCTGGATTCGAGGTTTTTATACAAAACAATCACAAATGTAATAAACAGTTCTTTAAGATCGATGTGAATTGATTATCGAAAATACAATTCTTTAAATACAGGATTCAGCAGCAATATTCACAGGGTAAATATCCGAAGGTCTTAACACCTTCAACAGCAATCAAACACAATCAGCAGTGTTTAAAAATACACGTACGTAAAGATTATTCACAAACACAGCCGAGCTAATCGCTAGTCAAACCAATCCTCACTACTCAATCAAGACTAATCGCCGTATCAGCGAGCATCGTTTTTATAGGCGTGACAGAAACTTCCAGAAATATAACCGCTCGTGTCATTGAACGTGACACTAGTGTAGAGATCTACTACTTTCTAGAAGATTCCAGAGGGTTCCGAACTCGCCAACATGGTCGCCAATGACGCCTACATGGTCACACCAAAGTCGCCAAAAATGATTCCAACTTGGCTCTACCACCAAGATCTCATTAAATCGTCATTATAACGTAAGGGCATTGCTTGTGGATAGTACAATTTTAACATGAAATAAATATAACAAAGAGTGATATAAATGCATTAAACAATCAAAAACAAATTATTTACACTATTTACCCAAAAGTCGTTACACTGCTTCCTCCTCAAAGACTGCACGTCCTGGGCAGTACAACCCCTGAGTAAGAGGAATCTATTTACAGACGGAAACTATTCTTTATAATAATCAAATATAAAGTAACCAGCACTGAACAGCACATACAAGGATAATAAATGTAAAATACAAAAATAAATTACAATGCTATAATAAAACTAAGGAGCTTGATACGAGAAATAATTTTCATTATTTACAAAATAATTAATCACCATTGTATGAAATTAAGAATCTTATTCATTTTGGCCAAGATAAAGGGCTAGTCTATTGTAATGTATTACCTTCGTTTTTGAGTTTGGTGATTTATGCATCTGCACCACAACGTCATTCAGTCTTTTTAGGACTGTGTACGGACTCTCCCAGTTGATCTGCAGCTTCGGACAGAGTCCTTTGCGACGTTTCAGATTCCATAACCACACTTAGTCGTCTTCGGGGAAGTCGTGTCCCGTTGCTCTTGCGTCGTATCGGGTCTTCATCTTCTCGGAAGCCATGCTGATTCTTCCCCTAGCCAGATGATGCATTTCCTCCATCCATGCGTGGAGTTTCTTCATATACTCCTCAGGTGCCAAGGGTGCATCTGGTGGCCGGCTGAACAGAAGATTTTTAGGCAGACGAAGATCACGTTCAAAGAGCATCTGAGATGGGGAACAGCCGGTGGCCTCATGAACGGCACTCCTTTAGGCAAGCATGAAAGAGGGCAGCTCCTTGTCCCAGTCCTGTTGATTACTGGATACCAGGCAGGAAGAGGCTGTTCAGAATAGTCCGATTGAACCTCTCTACCATGCCGTCAAACTGAGGATGCAAAGCTTTTCTGGTTTTGTCGATGGCGAGTATTTCACACAGTCTCTTGCAGACTGCAGAATTGAAGTTTCTCCCATGATCAGAGTGCAGTTGTAGATGGAACCCGAATCGTGAGATCCAGTGTTGAACTGGAACCTCTGCAACAGTTGAGGTCTCTTGGTCGGGGATAGGATAGGCTTCGGGCCCCTTATTGAAGTAGTCCTTGACAACCAAGATGTTGTTGATGCCATCTGACGATCTCCGAAGTGGCCCTAGGGTGTCAAAAGCTTTTCGTTCGAAAGGCGCTCCCATATTATACAGCTGCAATCTTCCTCTAGTTTGTTTTCTGGGGCCTTCGCGCGGAATCACATGGATCATATGGGCGACAACACTTTTCCCCGTCACTCCGCACATTGTTCCAGTAGAAGCACTCACGAACTTTTCGTAAGGTCTTCATAACACCAAAATGACCTTCAGTTCAACTGCCATTGAAATCCTTAACCCTCTAAGTGGATACCTTCCTCCTGAAAAGTTATTCCGAAAGCGTTAACTCTTATTTTGAAGTTTCCTTTAAAAATGCAACAGACTTCTTTCCTTTCCCCCTTTTAGAACTTGGGAGGTCGAACGGGGAAAATTTTATGACCTAGTTCGGTTCCTTTGTCAAGTAAGAACCAAGAGATCAATTGTTTACAGCTAGCTGTTAAGTTGCCTTGGGCAATCTTGTATGAAAGCTGTAGTGGAAGACCATGTTTCTTTCTCCTATATGTTCAGTCACAGTAAAATTAAAACAAAATGAAGGGTAAAAAAAGGAAATATGAATTAAATAGTATGTAAGAAGTTGAAAAATAATTATATTTCCTCCAAACAAAATTTATTTTTCTGTCATTTTTTAAAAATTTAATTTTTTTTTATTGGTATTGCGATTTGAACCAGAAAAACATCCTGTATTCATTTTTGAATATGAGAGTAAGAAAACGCTCTCACTTTCCTGTTTTTTAAAAAAGTAATGAGGTAAAAAGAGCAAAAGCACTATCTCATTTTTTAAACAATAACACAATAAATTGTGCATACGGTGATATACATACGATGATTATATTTATGAAATAAAACCGATCTTTCTCTTTTCAGTTATATTTTTAATTTAAAATAGCATAAAAAAGGATTTCAATACTAATCTAATACTAATTAAAATCATATAAAAGATATTTTTATGTTAACTGAATATTTTTCGGAAAAAATTTAAATTTTCCTTCCTAGTGTTCTCCTTTTCGAACTTCTTGTATTAAATAAAAATTCCTTTTCTACATCGGCATTTGTGATGGACATAACACACATTCAGTCAAAAAATTTTAATTTTAATGGGGGATATACTTCTTCAAATGCGCATGACAGTACTTCTAAACATTTTCTACTCAAGTTAAATTTCTTATCTTTCTGTTTCTTTATTACAAGGAAAAATGTCACACATCGATAACTACATTCTCACACAATTCATTCATTACAAACTCTATTGTGAGAAAAGTTCTCCCTAATTAATTTTGTCTTTCAAAACAGTACACTTAAAACAATTTTGTTCAGTGAAGTTAACCGACAGTTCCACAATGTATTCATACCAAATTTTAAATACAAATTTAACACTTGGAAATGTATCCTGTATTAAATTTTTCCGTATACACAAATATTTCCTGTTGTAGGGAAAATATAGTATGAGATGTGGTGTGTGGTTGTGAAAGAATGTTTTCGTACGTGTAGACTATTTTTGAAAATTTAAATATCACTGAAGTTGATCATATAACTGCAAATGAACCTTATTTTAATGTGTGCTGGTGTCAAAGTAAAACACTTTACAATATTAAACAGCCTATGGGTTTATACTCAATATCAAACTATTCGCAAAATGGCTTACAACTTCTATTCAAATTGTAAAGAAACTGAAATATAAATATATCTTACTGCAGTCAAAAATATTCATAATATGTAAGTATCCTATTCCTCCACTTATTTCAGTACATTTTAAAAACTGTAGCTGAATGCAATTTTTTATATTTATAAACGAGTCATAAAAGCTCACACCGTAGTAAAAATGTCTTTATCATTTTTAAATATACTGCTATAAAACGTATATTGATTGTAAGATCAGTTGTAAAATCCTAAAAGCTTTTAGAGGAGCTAAAAACATGTAATTTTGGATTGATAAAATGTTTAATATAATACACAAATATACATGCTATTAAGCAAATACATTTGAAAAATCAAACTTCCTTCTGAAATAAACGTAATTGAAAGAAAAATGTTTAATTGCAAATGAGTGGAAATACATGTTTATCTAAGGGGTATCCCCAAAGTGAGGTAATCCTCACTCAAACTCAGTGGCACAACAATCCAAGCGGGCAAGGAACTACTGTGCGCATCATAATACACGGGATCATTGTACGCTGAGGTGCATGAACAGATGTCCCGATTTGGTGGTATGTCTGAAGGGAGGCCTACAGTGTTTAAGACCCAAAGGAAGCTTGGTACTCATTTATCGACCCAATGTAGCGGGGATGAAAGGCAGAGTCGACCTTTCGCAGCCTGTTAATAGAACCCCAGACCTGTGGTGTGGAAGCACTATCGATCCGTTTCGGTGAAAAATAAAATTTAGGGTTAGAATATTATATAAATCCCTAATGAATGAGGGAGTCCAAACTTTTTTTTTTCATGTAAACTGTTTAGACGGAAATGGTTAATTATGAACATTTCACAAGTTGCATAAATTAAAATTGACCGTTATAGTTTACATAAATTTTTAAGGGTACAAAAAGTGTATTTTGGCTGCACGAATTAATTTTAAAAGGAATACGGTTATGAAAAAGTAGTACAAATCTATCTAAAGTAGGGTTGGTTACTTTAGACATTTTCACTTACAACAATGTATTGGAAGCCAATTCCACAATTCGTAGTTATAAAAATGTATGGAAAATTACAAGATTTATTTTTGCATTTGTAATTTATATATATAATTATTTGCATTTGTATTATATATATATAATTTTTCCTGGGAACTTTAAAAGCTAGAGCGGCATCCATCAAAACCGTGGTTCTCTCTCTGTTTTTCCAGATCGCCCCTGACTAAGCCGGCTCTGCCATAATAAGTGAAAATGCCAGATTTTGTTTGTCAAGATCATTTTATAGCAGACTGCATTTTTCATGTATTTTAGATGGTCGTTTTATATATTTTCTACATCAATATCTTAATGTCTGAATTTAAAATTACATAAAATTCTTGACATTCGCATCAATGACCATGATAATTTTTATTAGTATATGAATGTGTCTTCAACTGATTACATGACTAATATTAACATATTATTTTAACCATTTAATTAATATTAAGTATAACATAACGCACACAAATTTTCTGAACTTTAAAATAAATATTTCGAAAACTACTTCAGATATACTCAAAATTTTTCATTCCTACGCTTTAGCTTCTCAGTTTTGCTTCTCTCTATGTAAGAATTTATTGTAATTGTATATTCATCAATTTTTTTAGTATATTTTTTGCTCTTAGCATGCAGTTTTCAACTGAATTGTATGAAATCTTCGAAATATATTAAAATATACCAAAGAAGCTATATAATAAAATTTGAAATTTTTATTATACTGAAACAATTGCTAAAACTTATGGTAAATAATTTTTAACTGCGCGATGCATTTTTTTCGAAATTTCAAATGGAATTTCTAACATAAAATTTCTAGCTAGTTTTTCCGTCGTCAGACTCCCACATTTTTGATATAAAATACTATTTTTCAGATGGAGGGAGTCCCAAAGAGCCCAGTAACACTTCGTTGTAGGAGGGAAAGGGGCGATGTATTGCCAGCTGGGCTTTTCGTCAGACGACTCTTTGAATTCTATGATTGGTTTTATTTCAGGATCAGCCAGTTGATCATTTCGGACGCTCTCATCACTCCACGGGTCCAATGCCGATGTTGATGGCGTTGTGACTTGGTGGACTACTGGATCTATCACGCCAAATTTCTTTTCGACTCTCAAGCTATTTGAGACATTCTTTCTGCTCTCCGAACAGGGTCTGTTCGAACGGATGTCTCCATTTTTATCTGCTGATCCTTTTCGGTTGCTGCACAATTTCTTTGATTCTGTTACACTTCTACGACAAGAATCCTCTTGATTTTCTCGAGGGCAGTTACTTCTTACATGCCCAGTTCTGTCACACCCCCAGCACTTGATGTTGCGGTCTTCTTTATTTATTCGAGGGCAGCTACTTCTCAGTACCCTGCTCCACCGCACCCCTACACGTGATTCTACGTCTCCTCAGGTTCTGACGTTAAGCCATTAAAGCTTGCATTTCCTCTCTCAGTTTCTCAATTTCCATCCTCCATGAGATTCACAGGGCGCATCTGCAGTTACTCTAGCTTCAATGATGGAATGGCTGTCTCCATAACTGGTTTTATTGGCAGCCTCCAATTTCAGGGCATGTACCAGGGCAGATTTAAGATCTTGGACATCTGCCATTCTTACAGCCTTCTGGATTTCCCCCTCCTTCAGGCCATCCACGAAATACTGTAAAGAGATTGTTTCTCGCACAGATGCAGGGTGGTCGGAGAAAGCCAAGTTGGAAAGCCTTTCTACTTCTAAGGCATACTCCTGCAAGCTATCTCCGGTTTCCTGGAGTCTTACTTTCATTTGCAGGCGTGCGTAGTCCTTGTAGTATTTCTGGCCGAACCGAAGAACCAGAGTATTATACGGGTAGTTCAAATTCAGTCGCTCTGTGTCAGGAAGAGTGCAGCATTTTGGTGGCTTCTCCTCTAAGAGATGCTGCTAGATGACAAGCTTTGACCCCCTCAGTCCATCCATTGGTTTCCGAAATTATTGAAAATTGTGTCTGGTATACTTCGCAGCTCATTTTTACGTCATAGGTCAACAGCTTCACTGACACTGTTGAGACAGTCACAGACACTGGAGAGGTTGACACAGGTACTGGAGAGGAAGGCAAAATCTTGCTTTTGTTCTTATTTCGAGAAACTAGAAGCTTCCTTTCGAGATCTTCTACTCGCTGTGTCTAAAATGTCCTGCCACTTCCTCAATTCTTTCATTAACTTGCTCTACTTTCTTCTCTATCTTCTCTTCAAGTACTGCAATCTTTTCTTCTACTATCAATGCTATTTTTTCTTCCAAACTATTGATTTTCTCTTCAACATTGTCAATTTTCTTTTCTAGGGTATTCTTGAGATCTTCCTGACATTTTCCCATTCTCTCTTCGCCCCTTTCTGCATATTCTCCATTCTCTCCTTATTCTCCTCTTGGCTGTTTTTCAAGGCATTGATGCCTTCTAACAGAGCCTTCAGTTCTCATCCATCGCTTTTGTTATTGGTATAAAATCCCACTTCTGACACCAAACTGCTACGTAGATCCGGATTCGAGGATTTTATGCAAAACAATCACAAAGAAAATAAACAGTTCTTTAAGAGCGATGCGAATTTATTATCGAAAATCCAATCATTTAAATACATGATTCAGCAGCAATATTCACCGGGTAAATATCCGTAGGTCTTCACACCTTCAACAGCAATCAAACACAATCACCAGTATTTAAAAATACACGTACGTAAAGATTATTCACAAGCACAGCTGAGCTAATCGCTAGTCAAACCAATCCTCACTACTCGCTGACTTAATCAAGACTAATCGCGGTACCAGGAAGCTTCTTTTTTTATAGGCGCGACAGAAACTTCCAGAAATATAACCGCTTGTGTCATTGAATGTGACACTAGTGGAGAGATCTACTACTTTCTAGAAGATTCCAGAGAGTTCCGAACTCGCCAACATGGTTACCAATGACGCCAAAATGGTCGCCAAAAATGATGCCAACTTTGCTCTACCACGAAGATCTCATTGAATCGCCATTACAAGGTAAGGACATTGCTTGTGAATAGTACAATTTTAACATGAAATAAATACAGCATAGAGATATAAATGCATTAAGCACTCAAATACACATTATTTACACTATTTACATAAAATTCGTAACAATATGTACAGACGTTTAAATCTGCATTAGTACAATATTTAAACAATGGGAAATATTGGTAATAATGACGATGTTTAAAAAATCATTATTAATTAAGTTTATAAAAAATTGCAATTTTTGTTAATATTATTGATTTCAAGTAATTTATAGAATTTATTCGAGGTCTGTATAATTAAAATCATTTTTTTTTTTTTTTTTTTTTGCTAAATATTTTATTTTAAAACACATACGCACTTTCAAAGTCATTTCAAATGGAAACAATTCTTGGAAAAGAATGTTTTCGCACTAGATTTACTCCAGTGAATGTGTAATTTATATGTGTAAGAATTTATTCGAGGTCTGTATAATTATACTTTCTGCAATTTTTTTTTTTTTTGCTACACATTTTAATATTTTATTTTAAAACACATACGCACTTTCAAAGTCATTTCAAATGGAAACAATTCTTGGAAAAGAATGTTTTCGCACTAGACCACTACTTGCCGCAGCTTGTTGCAGACCACTTTGAAGTGAATGTGTGCAGTCGCAATGAAATCATTATTTCCCACTAATAATAGTAGTTTGTAGCTAGTTCTTTTCGAATATTGAAGGGGAAATTCCTTCAATAAATTAATTAAGAATCTTTTTCTACGCATACTAATTATTATTACTATTTAAAGTTAAAAGAAACTAGTTTGCTGAAGAAATAATTTAAGAATTTGGGATGTGCCAATGTATTACGGTTTGGGGGTGGACACATTCCTTATTAGAACCCATTTTTGTATTGTTTTTTATAATTATATTTATGCACAAAATAATGTAAAGTTAAAAGAAACTAGCTTGCTGAAAAGAATTTTTGGCTTGCAACGCTAAACAAAAGGTCAAAAGAGGGCGTTGTTGTGGATGACAAAACCGGTTTTTCCTTTGAGAATGGAATTAAGAGACGGGTGAACAATATGGAGGTTGTGTTTTGAGTCCTCAGATTATATAACATTATGATAAGAAAACGGCGGTATGTTTTAAATTATTAAAAATAACCTTTAAATTCACTGAATGGTAATCTTGTGTTAATTAACGATATAAAATTATGACAATACATTGGGGAATATCAACGTGCCATGGCATACGACTCGTAGTCCTATTTTCTGTGTCCAAAGCTTCACAAGTCTGCTGAATATGTTTTTCTGTGTGTGTCTCTCTTGATCTACTCAGGGTAAGATTTATTAAGGCTAACACTCACTCCTATTAGCTAGTTGTATTTCTATTAGATTTTGAATCGACTGAACTAAAAGTTTTTTCAATATTCTCTTACTTCGTTGGCTCTTCGATATATAATAAAAAAAACCAATATATTTATTTTTCTTCACTAAAAAAAGAAACTATTTTTACGCTCTGAGTTAAATAGAAAAATTAAAGGGAAACATCTATTACTATAAAAACAAACTAATCGATACTTTGAATTCGCAGATTTTCGCATGCGTCGTATAATATTTTCGACGAAAATAGTTTCATCTTATTTATTTCAAATCTATGAAAAAAGTAATCTAATAGGGTATATCATAATAAATGTAAAGAAATCTAATCCAAATTACTTGCAAGAGTTTAGATTGTGCATGAAATTATATCTCAACTAAGTAATATATGTTACTATATATAGAACTTATTGTCCTAGCATTTATCTTTTTAATGAATTTCCACGAAGTATTTTATCGCAATAATGCTTAAAATATTTACGTTATTCAACACCGTTAGAAAAACACCCTAAATATTTGGGCTACATTTTGGATCCTGAGATACTTAGCAACAAGCATATAGACTATGTGATAAACAAAGGCAGGAAGAGACTTGACTTACTGAAATACATCGCTGGAAGGGACTGGGGTGCTGATGCTGGTACTCTCAGACTGACATACACCTCTTTGATCAGACCTGTTTTAGAGTATGGCTCTCAAATTTATTTCAGTGCATCACGTACTAATTTGGCGAAACTGGACCGAGTACAATCAAGCGCTGCTAGAATTATCACTGGCATGCGACATAGCTGTCCCACAGATCTAGTTCTTTTCGAAGCTGATATCATGCCCTTGGATCTGAGAAGAAAATTACTGCTTTCAAAGTACTTTTGTAAACTTTACAGTTACGGAGATTATAACCGCACATCTGCATATCTCATATCCTGGACAAACAGACACAGACTAAAAAGAGACAGTCCTTTCTCTCGAATGCAAGCGATGGACCTATTAGATCAGGACATTGAAGAACATTTTTGAAGAACGTATTTAACCCTCAGGAGGGATTGCCTAGAGTCCATTTTAAACCAGAAATGGGAGCTCATACTTCCAAAAATCAAGATCCACCTGAATATTTACGTCAATTAGCATTGGAGATTATTAACAAAATTCCAGCTACTGCAATGCAAATTTATACCGACGGTAGCAAAGACGAACAAAACTCATGTGGCAGTGGCATCTTTATAAAAGGCTCCTAATTGTTCTCATAATATCAAAATTAGAATTCAGACTTTTGTTCTGTTTTTAGATCCGAGTTAATTGCCATTGATGAAGCTCTCCAAATCATCAAGACGATGACATCTCCTGATGAAATATGGATATTATGTGATAGCCGAAGTGCTATCCAACACCTTAGCGACTGGACAAATGTTGGAGACAAAACATCGGTCTCAATTCTTAAAAATCTTAAAGAACTTTCCCAGCAACATGAGATTTACTTCCAATGGATTCCATCTCACATTGGTCTCTTTGGCAATGACACAGCTGACCTTTTAGCCAAGGAAGGTGTCACTGAAAATTTAATGTCGAGAAGAACTTTGACTTTCTCGGAAATTTTTTCTAAAACGAAATCTTTGATTCAAGAACTATGGAAGACTCCTCCGACTCACCCCTGGTATAATAGGCAGGCCCCAGGTGGTTCCCTTTCCATCAAGGCGGATAGAGTCGTCCAAACAACTATTAGTAGGCTTGCAAGTGGACACATTAGAGGCGTTTCCTTTAACTTAGGCCAGAAAATTTACGAGAATTGTACTAAATGCAATTTGGTACAGGCAACTCCAGATCATCTTTTGTTTTGTGCAGGACTTGAAAGGGAGGACATCTATTCCAGTCCTCTTTTGGTGTACGATTTCCTGAGGACTCTTGGGCTCATGGACCTGGTATAGCCTGCGGCTAGACAGGAGGAATTAGTCAACAACAACAACAACGTTATTCAACTCGTATACTTCATTAATATTGAAATGAATTTACAGAAAACTGAAATTTATCTTCCCAATTCTAGCTATTCACAAACGTTTCTAAAAGTTCGGGCAACTTGAATCCATATACAATAGATTTTACACTGAGGAAGGAAAAATCTTTTTGAAAAGGGAAGTAAAAAATCTCGGATTTATTCAAGATACATCAAGTTCCTGGATTAATTTGGGAAAGTGTAGGAAATCCATCAAGATTTGTATAAAGAAGTTTCGGATTCTATGGATCTGAAAGAATTATTTTACGATGGATTAAAAAATATGTAGAATTCAAGAGAAAATTTTAATTTATCGAAATACATCTCTACTCGAATGCATCGAAATCTAACGGATGTAAAAAATTAAAAAATCTTACTTTTTATGTAAAACAATAGTAAATATAGGGGTATTCTTTCATCATGTTCGTTAAATTTTTTTCATTTTATTAAAGTTTTCATTTTCTAGCAAAATAAATAGTATTCTTGTATGTTATTTATGAAAAGAAAAAGGAAATTTCCTATGTTTTTTGTAGAATATATTATCATCAACAAGTATCACCGTGCGAAACATTCAACGAAACATCATCGATATGGGCTTTCGGAGTCGAAACCCCACTCGTGTACCCTTGTTGACAACACGAAACTAAGTCTTACGCCTCATCTGGGCCGGTCAACATCGGCATTGACTGCTGTGGAATGGAAACACGTTGTCTGGTGTAATGAGTCTCGTTTCCAATTGAATCGAGCTGATGCACGTATACGGGTATGGAGACAACTTCATGTAAACAAGGGACAGTTCAAGCTGGTGGAGGCTATGTGATGGTATGGGGCGTGTGCAGTTGGCGTGATATGGGACCCCTGATTCGTCTAGATATGACTCTGTCAGATGACAGATACGTAAGCATCCTTTCTGATTAGCTGCACCCATTCATGTACATTGTGCATTCCCACGGACTTGGAGAATTTCAGGAGGAAAATGCGACACCCCACGCGTTCAGAATTGCTACACAGTGGTTTCAGGAGCTCTCTTCTGAATTTAGACACTTTCACTGGCCACCAAAATCCCTAGACATGAACATTATTGAACATATATGGGATGTCTAGCAATGTTCAGTTCAGAAGAGTTCTCCACCCCCTCTTACTCCTACTGATTTATGGACATCCCTGCAGGATTCATGGTGTCTGTCACCTCCAGCACTACTTTAGACATAAATCGAATCCATCCGACTTCGTGTTGGAGCACTTCTGCTTGCTCGTGGGGGCCCTACACAATATTAGACAGGTGTACCATTTTTTGGCTCTTCAGTGTACTACAAAAATTAGAATGCAGCTTTTAATAAGTGACACAAATAATGGTTGTGCTTTACCCTTTTTTTAAGCTTTATAATATTTTAATATTAACACACATTTATCAATGAAGGCAACAATTTAACTCAGAACACATTTATACAGTTCGAAACAGAAGCAAAGGTATATTTTCTTGGTACTTTCATTTGAGAAGTGATGCTTTTTCATGTAAGGCAATTTTAGGAGAAATTTATTGATGATGGTATGCTTTTTTATTATTATTTTAGAAAGAAAATGGCACGCATGATGATTTTTATAATTCCATTTTGTCCTATATTTTTACTTGAAAATAGTGCATGCTATTTAAAATTTCCTTTCGTTAGATGTTTCTTTTATTTGAGATGTCTTACAAAAAAAATGATTTCATACTTTGTACGCTCCGACAGATTTTATTTCTCCTTCCTAAGCTTTATTTTTTATCCGAATAATAATAAATACTGGCTTATTTTAATTTAGTAACAATTTTCAGTATAATACTTAAATCTTTATGTATAAAAATCTGCTGTGCGTGTGTATGTGACTAAACTCCTAAAAGGCTGGACGGATTTTGATGAAATTTTTTGTGTTGTTTAAGTGGATTCGAGAATGGCTTAGATTCACAATTCGGTCCAATATCGCAATTAGTTAAAAAGGTATTAATTAAATACTTTAAAAATATTCAGCTCAATATTAACCTGCTTTGTTGTAACAACGTTATTGTTATAAAAATGACATAAGTTGGCGTCGAAATTCGGTTTTCAGCCAAACTCGCCAAGTGATTAAGTGAATATTAACGTCGCACTGTCCAGCTACACGAGGGCGTTTGGCGACGGACCACGTAATTTTGAATCATGATCAAGTGACGTGGATGACACCTGAGCTGGCACCCCTCTTCTAACTACCACACCACGGAAGGACGTTTCAGCTGTCGACAGATTTAACGGGCATCGCTGCCCTTCACGGCGGGTCTGTAGTGATACTGGGATTGAGCTCATGACATGCCTGCCATGATCGAATACCTTGACGACTGGGCTACAAAAACCCGCCAAACTCACCAAACTGTATCTTTATTGTAACAAAAATGCAGAGGAATATTAACTTTTTGCGTTTTTAATTAATATCTTTTTTTCAAATAACCTTTATATATGTAATTCTTCTGTGTGTGTGTGTGTGTGTGTGTGTGTATATATGAGTTACTTCTCGTAAGTGGTTAGACCGATTTTGAGGACATTTTATTAGTGGGTTCGAGAATGATTTAGATTCACAATTCGGTCCAATATCGCAATTAGCTAAAAATATAATAATTAAAAACCTGAAAACGCATAATTGCTTTACCCCTGTTTGCTGTTTATTCTGCTAATGCGTGGCAAGAAAAAAAGAAAGAAAGAAGAGGGGAGAATTGTGTTCGATATTTTCGCCGTTTTTAGAACTGCAATCTAATTTTTCTATCAAAATCGGGAAAAAATTAATTACAGTATCGGAAAGATTATTCATTTCGCCCTGATACAGCATATTTCTTTTTATATATAATTCTTCTGTGCGTGTGTATGTGACTGAACTCCTCCTATGTGGCTGGACCGATTCGGATGATAGTTTTTTGTGTTGGTTCAAGTGGATTCGAGAATGATTTAGATTCACAATTCGGTCCGATATCGTAATTAGTTAAAAACGCGCCAAAATTATGTAAGGGCGCGCGATTGTTCATTAAAAGAATCGTGGGCAATATTCTTGCGGCCACTATTTCGAGCGGCAAACCTCAAGGTAAGTTGTACTTCTACCACAGAACCCAATGATTCTTTCAGACCCTCCTTCCCATTCAATTGCTTTCCTTTTCACTTGGTATTTGCAACGACCATTAATAAGTTACAATGTCAAACAATGACAATTTGTGGCTTAGATATAGAAAACCCTTGCTTTTCACACTGCCAATTATATGTTGCATGCCCGAGGTTTGGTAAACCATCACATTTGTTTGTTTGTATCCCTCAAGGATTAACCAAAAACATTGTACATTCAATGGCATTACGATACATTTATTTTTCGAGCATTAAAAAAATATGCCTGTTATAAAAATAGCTCGAGTTACATCTTTTTTACTCTTTAATATAAACAAGTTTAAGTTTCTATTCAGAATAGGTTTTATATTCAAGTTAGTTCATAGTAAATATATATTCACAAGCCATAGATATGTCGAATTGTGGTAACTGTACATGTGATAATGTCAGGTTTTTTAATAACTTTCTTTATAAAAAAATTCATCAAAACGGTGCAGATTGTTACAACTTATTCAAAAAAGCTTGAAAATTTCGGATTTAAGACGTGTGTATAGAACATCTGTCGAGACCGCAATTATATAATTAAAATGCACTGAAACAAATTATTGTATTGATGATTGTACACTATAAAAAAGTGTTTCCCAAACTGTTGGGCGCGCCTCCCTGGGGAGGGCGAGCATATTAAAAATAAAAGATTTGAAAAATTATTTACTGGAATGTGTGAAGTGAAACTAAATACTTTCTGACATATTAAAAAATATATTTTCACTGATATAATTTATATATATCATCTGCGTTATTACGTCATCAACAATAAAGCTTCTACTTCAAAACCTCATTAGCTATCTTTGTTACTATAACCAAATAAAAAACATTTTATTTGATTTGCTGTAATCCCATGATGAGAGATTTTTTATTACGTTTTCTTTTCAAACCGAAAATGCTTTTCTTTCAGAGAAAAACGAAACCCAGACCCATAATTAAAAATAAAATTTAGGAAGATAAAAAATTCGTTACTGTTATATTATTGCCAACAGCTGTAGGCAGCAGAATGTATTTCTTGCGGTTTGACCTTCGAACTTACTTTTACGGTTAGTTACGTCCCTGCTCTTGTGTGTATTTGTTTTTTCATTTAAGGAAGTTGTAAATAAACTATATCTGTTGCGCTTTTTTCTTTGTAAAATATTTTTTTCATGACTTTTGGCAAAGCGCAGAGAGCACTTTAAAGGATTAATAGGCCAAGATTTATTTTTATGAGTATTCCCAAACACATAAAGCATAGTGAAAAACGTTTATATAATTTTTAGAACATTCATATTGTAACAAATACACTTTTAATCCAGGAGCGGTCACGGAGAGCACAGGGTGTATGAAATCGGTAATTTTGGTAAAACTTTTTAATTGTTACCAATGGCCCTGACACTATCCTCCTGTTTGACAGTCTTAACTTGTGAACTAAAATATATTTGTCACATAACTCCCTCTTTTTTGGGAGCGACAAACATTTTTTTACAATCTTAAGGTACTTGTTTTCACTGAGTTCCCGGTGTGATAACTTTTTAACCGAAATATTTTCTGTTTCCTTGAAAGTAGGTGAGTATATTTTCTCTTAATTAAAGTGTTCTCTGGAATTACGATTTTTATTATGCAATATAAAAATAATTATAAAAAAAAGGATTGGGGAGTCTCAATAACCCCGCTCGACCCTTAATATCGAGTGCGCGCCTGCTCCAGGGTTAAAACATGTTGCAGTCTTTTCGTTTTAAATATTAAAAATAATACGATTATTCTTCATCAGATTTTTTTATTGTTCGTTATTCAACATCAATTCTAAATGTGAATTCTATGAGGCTTAAAATTATAGTTCGATTAAAACTAATTATAATTTGAGCAATCATTTTTAAAAAAAATCATTTGACATTTTTGTAAACATTGTCGTGAACTTGGCTTTGCTCCCCTTACAATTCAGCTATTATATCAATAATGTTTTATTTTCCAATAAATGAACTCGCACAAATAGCGGCTACTTCAGCCGGTATACTTATAATGTATCAGTGCCTCACAGAGTATTTTATAACTAATTAATTAATACTAAATTAAGAACAAGTTGAATAAGTATTAGCGACGTTCATGGGCTTGTCTTACAGAGCAAAGTTTTTCAAAGGGATGCTTAGGATTAGAAATTGATCCTCTGAGTTATTTTTCTATATTTAGCTGATATCTATATTTTGTCTTGCAACCACCGCATTTTGCAAAATGTTCCAATTTAAAAATTAGAGAAAGGAAAAATAACAAAATAATAATCCTATTACTTAATATTTTTTTTGCTTAAAAGTAACATATACAAAATTACTATTTATGTCACGAATTTGTACGGTTTATAATAAATATTGGTGCTTTAGCATCAAAGTGCATTATTATAGCATTCATTACATTATTAATGTATAAGGGGGGCGATAAGAATTGTGATTGAAAAGGGGGGTGCCAGTATTGAAAGTTTGAGAAGTACTGCTGTGAAATATTGTTTATTGCTTTTCAAAATAAGTTTCTTTATGCCAAAATATTCTATTTGGATTCAAAATACCGAAAATAAGTTGTAAAATGATGACGGATAATTTTATCGCGTTTTTATTTATAAATGATCATTACGTTGAACTGTGTGTCGTATCTATTTCGACTATTTCGTGATGAAATTTAAATAAAAGGAACCTAGAATTTATTTAGTCTTTTTTACTTTCAAATTTGAGATTTTTACTTCAAATGAACATAAAAAATATCTGAATAAAATATGCTAAATTTCCTTTTAAATTCTTAATTTTGGACGCATTCGGTACTTAAGAAGCCCTTAAATTGGCCAAGACATTTAGTCTGTACGTTGACGTGGTATGGAAGTATGGATATAAAAGTACCAGCTCCAATGTGGTTCGCATCACTTGACGGAAGCGAGTAGCTTATTAGTTGTTCAAAGTGAGACGCAAGGAAAGAATCAAACAAAATCAAAGTAATGTATGGAATGTGCAGTTGCATTCGCTTGTAGAGATAAACCCAATTCTACAATTAATTTTGAATTTGTTGTAGACTAAAAATTGCATTGTGCTTTGAACTCTGCTTTAGTATTCTGAACTACCTTTGAATCATATTTCAATAACTACATTCAAAACAAATTCCTGGAATATTTTTAATTGCATTATTACAAGAGCTTGCAAAGTTAGAAGAATTAAAACTATCCTTGGGGTTTTTTTAGCACACACACACACACACATGTAATTAGATATTTTCTATCGTAATAAGTACAAAATATATTAACCAAGTGAATATAAACATCAGTCTCAAAGCACATGCAACCAATATATGTGCGCCTACTACTCGTGTATGTATTCGAGTACACACACCCAAATGTTTTTTTTTTCTTTACATGGTTTCGAAATAACACGATCGAAAATGAAAATTCGTTTCTTCTTTTATACGGCTCAATTCCTTTTAACATATTTAGAAAGCTGATTGTATCGTGAAACTGTGTGGACTAAATACATCAAACTGATAGATTGATTCTTAAAGAATTAAATTTGGGTAAAGCAGGAATATAATTTTTTTAAAATTTTGATCCAAACACAGAACAATTAACTGTTACTTCCAAGATTAAATAAATAATTTTCGAAACTAAAGAAACAAATTATAAATAACCTTTTCTAGCAAAAAAGTCAATACTGTAAAATATTTCAGAGAACATTTTATTCTAAACATTTCATTGGGTTCAAGCATAGCACATGTGCGTAATATATCTAGATAGGACAGCCATTTCGATTCATTTTGCTGTATACAAATATGACATTTATCACCAACTATGGACGAAAAATTTATTGAAAATATTTCTGATATTTTTAATTTCAAGTTCTTGAATTTTCTTTTGAGGAAATTCGTAACAACTCCCTAATTCTGTTTTAATGATTATCTGAGATGTAATGTTGAACATGTAAATGTTATTAGAAAGTTAAGTACTATAATTTTAAAAAATCTGTACGCAAGGTTCATCTAGAAAATAGAGACCGTTTAGCTATACAAAACAAGCAATACAATATTTATTATAAAAAACAATTTTGTTACATTTCGTCGCTTCTGTACGTAATGACCCAACACATTTAAAGATGTCCCTATCTCTTTAGAAGCTCACCGAATTTCTAATTTACATGTTTTTGCCACCAGACTGAAACGGCCAGACATTTCCAAACTATTCGCAGTCCAAAAAAACTTTCAGAATATGGAAGAGATGAAATTTGTTAGGAGGACGGTTCGGACTACAAGAGAAATGGTCTAAAATTTCTGATCTATAATTATCCAGCAATTCTTGAGCTACAGCAGCAGTGTAGAGGTGAGTACTGTCGAAAAAAAGCCAAATTCCTCCTGAAAGCATTTTTCGTTTCCTGTTTTGGATTACTCCAAGTAGTCTTCTTAGACAATAATAATTTGTATTGGGGTCATTGAACCATTATCATGGAATCCACCCCAAGAGCATCTTTACGAGCCCAAAAGATAATAGCCGCCATGACATTTGTTTTTAGAGTCTGAATTTTTTCGGATAACAATTTCAAATTATTGAATCGCACCTGCTCTCTGGAACACCCAGGTATAATCACATGTTCCGATTAAGTTAGGTGTCTCCTTATGTGTGATATCATGTTAAGAATCTGCATGACGGATTAATGCTCTAGCAGGTCAAGATTATAACATGAGAATTCTAAAACTGATGAACAGAAATGACCAATGCATAAGAAAATTGTCATTTGAATATTTCCACAAATTATTGGCTTCATTTGAAAGCAAACAATTATACATGTGCCCTAATTATTTAGTTCATAAAAATCACATTGGGTTATTTAGCCTTTAATAGACTATATTATATATATATATATATATATATATATATATATATATATGTATGTATGTATATATATGTATGTATGTATATATATATGTATGTATACATATATATATGTATGTATGTATATATATATATGTATGTATGTATATATATATATATATATGTATGTATATATATGTATGTATGTATGTATACATATATATATATGTATGTATATATATATATGTATATATATATGTATGTATATATATATGTATATATATATATGTATGTATGTATACATATATATATATATATGTATGTATGTATATATATATATGTATGTATGTATATATATATATGTATGTATGTATATATATATATGTTTGTATGTATACATATATATATGTATATATATATATGTATATATATATATATATATATATATATATATATATATATATATATATATATATATATATATATATATATATATATTTAAAAAATAAGGTGCTCCTGAATATTTAGCAGAATTTTAAAAAAGCTAGAAGCAATTTCAAAAATTATGGAAGACATTTACATATTGTTTTCGTGAAATATACAATACGTCTTAGTTTGAATACAATTAAAAAAAAAACGTTTATTATATTTAAGAAATTTAATTTTCATCTGTTTCATTATCAACAGTCCCCCTTCTTACTTTCAGGGCGATTTTAATAACAATTAATTATATAATCAACATTTAAGACATGACTCAAGTAAATCATTTAAATTATAATTAGTTGCATCTTTTATAATTACATTGAATATTCATTTAAAATGTATTCCTAAAAACTCCATTAAGTCTTACACATGTACATAACCAACTTATTTAAACAATGCTAAAAATAGACAATATATTTAACACTAAAGAGGATGACGCTGCCTTTAATGCTACTTTTGAATTGATTGATTATTCAAGAAAAAAAAATATTCAAAACTGAAATTATGTAGACAAGTCTTATTTATATGTATTTTTTCAAGCGATTTATTATAAAAGCCTTGAGTTTAAGATTTTTGAAATAGTTTTTCTAAGCAGCTCAACTTCTTATTAATTCTACACGCATCAAAAGCACCTCTCAAATGCAGCAAATTACAAAAATCTCCTGTATTCTTTCTGTTTACAAAGTAAATTTTAATATCAATGATAATCAGATAAAAACCTTTCACTTTTTTCAGGATTAAAAATAAACCTTGGATTTATTTAAGACACATCCATTATCTCTGTTATTAAATTAAATCCAGAAAACCAATAGTAGTTTGCGAGCATGAAAACATTGATATCAATTTGTGTTGCAACTGTTGTGAATAGTTTTCGAAAGTTATGCATGGATTGTAAAAAAAAAGACAAGTCACCTGGCAGCTGTTAGTCGGCCATGGTGTATTGATTCCAAAGATAAGAGGAGGCTGCTGCACATTGTTCGCCATAATCTGAGGCTTTCAATCGTTGATATCACGAGCTGCTACAACAGTAGTGACCCACTTGTGTTGTATCAACACCTGCGGCATATGGAGCAATACAATCGTCACCCAAATTGTGTTCAAGAGTTGACGTCATCATCAACAGCACTGGCAATGAACATGACATATCAGCATTGAATCATAAAAGAATGGAAGGAAAATTAAATATCATTCGCCTGGTCTGATAAATCCCGCTTTCTAGTCAATCAAATGAACGAGCGCGAATACCTCGATTTCCAACAGAATCTCAGGGATATGGGTGCATTGCTGGTCAAATATATGCAAGTGGCACCGGTATTGTTGTGTGGACAATGCTTTTATTGGACACATTGGTATTCATTCTCCCCACAGAATAATCACTAAAGTTAATATCTATGTGAATATCATTGCAAATCAGGGGAATAATTTCACGTCGGGTAATACCGTTTACTAACTGGGTAATACATGATGTCATAAGGGTATAGAAGTCAGACAATTGTTCGAGAAATATTCTGGTAAATTTCAAGTCATATCTAGGCCCCCGAATTCTTACATGAATCCCATTGAACACGTATGGGGTTCTAGCTGTCATGTCTTCAGAGTTCATTTTCGGATTAATTCATTGAATCTATACTTGCGCGTATTCACTGTAACCTAATGTAAATATTAAGCAAAAGTTTGGTTTCTGTATTTTGGTAATTGTTATTTTTTTTGTTTTAGTTTTTGAGAAATAAATGTTTGATTTTTTTTTAAATGGCTGTATATTTTATCGTTTTCAGAATCTAGGATTATTTTTAATGTTATGATTTTTTTTAGCTATTTTGCCTTATTCAATTGCAGAACCAGATACGCTGTTAGCGTAATAGAGTTATATCTTTGCAAAAAGGATAACGTAATACCAGCAAGAAAACCGAATTAGCACTTATCTAATCCAACATTCACAATGTGCGGGATGACTCACAGGATGGTGATTTTGTGTAAGGAAAGCCGTACTTTCTATTAATTGGATTGTCATAATGTATTGGCTCTTCAGTGCATGTGTATCAATTCAGATTGATTTAAGGTGACAGAACACCTCTAAAACTCAATTTTTGGTCAATATATCGATTTTTCGTTTTTGGTCTTATATTAAAATTATCTTTGTAAATATGTTAAAATTTTGTTTCTATCTTAATTAGAAGCCGAGTTACAGCTTTTTCAATATTACTTAATCATAAATTTCTCGGACCCGAAATAGTTTCTACTAACCGGAAGTGGCCGAGTTGTTTGTTTACGTTTCTCTTTCATAAAATATGACATGAAATATTATAATTAATATACAAATATTTAGTCAGAAATTAAAATAGAACATTTAAGAATAAATATAAATATATTTGGAAATACAGTTTTCCTTTTTTATGTGTAAAACCTGGCAGCAAGTTTGTTGTTTTGACTTTGTTTACATATGCGTTTTATTTTCATGCTGAAAGAATTGACAGCGTAAAAAAGTTTATTTGATTGTTTATTCTGCTTTATTTTAACTTAAAAATGGTTAAAAGTATTGCTACAAAGCGCAAGCGGCAATTTTATGGTAATAAATTCACAAACACTTCGAAAGAAAAAAGCACTTAAGCAGTTCCTGAATGTACTGCTAGCTGTTCTAAGTTGGGAAAAGAGAGTTTCTCAACTGCAGAAGAAATGCCTGGTCCTGTGTTTGGTAACAGAATTGTTGACATTGAACTTATTGTGGAAGCTTTTGCTCAACTTCGCTGCCCAAAATGTTTTGCTGAAAAAGTAGAACTATTCGAGGATTCCAGATATGGATTGTGCTCCCATTTTACATTAAAATGTAAGTGTTGTGACTTTTTTTTTGCATTTGCTTCATCAAAAAAAGTTGTAAATGCACCTGTCAAATACCAGGCTAGTATATGGTATGAGGCAGATAGGCAAAGGTTTTGCTGGGCATTTAAATTATGCTCAACATTAAATTTGCCTCGACTAACCAAAACTGCTTACAAAAATCAGGAAGCAAAGCTTTTAAAAGTGGTTCAGGAAGTAGCTGAGGAATCCATGATAAAAGCTGCTACTGAAATTGTGGAGAAACATCAAAATCTCTCATCCGATATTGTAAAATGTGGCATATCGGTGGATGGCACATGGCAACGAAGAGGCTATACATCTATGAATGGCTGTGTTGCTGCAATATCAGTTGATACTGGTAAGGTGTTAGACATAGAAGTTATATATGTCGTCCTACTGTCCAACATGTAAGAGACTTCAGACTATGCCAAGAAACTTTGAATATGAGTCGTCAAAAGCCGACCACATATGTCAGTGTAATTTCACAGGCTCTTCATCAAAAATGGAAATTGTGGGGCTTCCGAATATTTCTTCGATCTGAAAAAAACCGCAGACTGCAATACACTCAATATTATGGGGATGGCGACTCAAAAGCTTTCATGAGTGTGAAAGACACTTACGGATTAAACAGTGTGACCAAGTTTGAGTGCATTGGCCATGTACAAAAGAGAGTGGGTTCGCGTCTGAGAAAACTGAAAACTAAAACTAAAGGACTGTCTGGTAAAGGCAAATTAACTGATAATTTTATTGACCGACTACAAAACTATTACGGAATTGCTGTTCGCAGCAATGTCGGTAACTTAACTGCCATGCAGCAAAATCTAATTGCTGCGTTATATCACTGTGCATCAAGCGATAAAAAACCGATGCATGGTCAATGCCCAATAGGGAAAGAAAGCTGGTGCTATTTTCAGCGGGGCAAATGGAACAAAATGTTTCACAAAATATAGTGGTTTATCAAATGATGTTTTAAATAAAATTAAAATAGTATATTTAGAACTATGCGACAAACAAATATTAAGTAAGTGCTTGCATGGACGCACGCAAAATGCCAACGAGTGTTTTAATGGAATAGTTTGGCAAAAAGTACCGAAGGAAGTATTTGTTTCGCTCAAAACAATTAAATTGGGGTCGTATGATGCTATTATACACTTCAATGAAGGATTAAGAAGTCACAGGGGTGTTAATCTTGGATTTTTTCGAATTTTCGAAAAAATTATATGTTGTTCCTCATTTTCTTATGAACATTTTGATACCAACCACGTGATAGTACTACAAAAACTTCGAAAGTTATTCGAAAAATTCCAAACAGCAATTTAGTAATAACAATGTTTAAATGGCTACATGCCACACCCACTTTTTCTTGATTTCCGCATACGTTTTATTTTTCTGTTTTTAAAAAGCCTCATGAAATATTTTAAACACTTGCTTAATTGAGAAGGAAGCTTGCAACTCAACACACGCTTTTTTAATGTGTTTTGATTCTGTTTTGGTAATGCTAGCACGTTGTTTGCTTATCGAAATTCAAAACAGCGTTGTTTAAAACCGTTTATCAACATTGAAAACAATTGAAAATTCTCGATTGAAATGGAACATACTCATCGTAGACCTTCAGGTAAACGTCCTAAGAAAAGAAGATTTAGAGGGAATCAATTCATGAAGGTATATTCTCATACATATGTTGCAGAAAGGAAAGACACAAGTAAGTGTGCTTCCAGTAATAAAATCTCAGGAATTCAGACTTCATTAAAGTCAAATCTTGTTAAGGTAAGTGAAAACTTCAAAGGATATCGTACTTTTGATTTTATTTCAACTTTTAGCTCTATTTTATCAGTATCATGTTGTTTAAAATGTCATAAACCATTAACAATTAATGAAAAAACCACTCGTGGTTTATGTTCGAATTTTGAAATACGTTGTAAAAACTGTGGGAGTGTTTGTACTTTTTCAAGCTGTGAAAACACTGGGAATAAAAATAATGCTCCAGAAATTAACAGAAGATCTATTTTAGCAATGAGATGCATAGGCCAAGGTTTAGAGTCATTAAAAACCTTTTGTGCTGTAATGAGTCTTCCTAATCCTGTTGAACAAAAATCATATGATGTTATTAATAATAAACTTTCACGTGTTATGAAGGAAGTAGCTGAAGAAAGCATGAAAAGGGCAGCTGTCGAAGAAAATTCTTCGTCACTTGATAAACTTTTAACGGTAAGTGGTGATGGTGCCTGGAAAACAAAAGGACATTCATCGTTGATTGGAGTATGTACTGTAATAGGGGCCGAAACAGGTAAGGTTTTGGATAGGGAAGTGTTGTCCTCATTTTGCAAAGGATGCGACAGTTATAAAGGGGTAAAGTTTGGTATCAAGTACAATAAATGGCAAAGAGCGCATAAGATTTCATGTAGAAAAAATTATTCTGGCTCTGCTGGTAAGATGGAGGTTGACGGGATGTTGAGGATTTTTAATCGATCAGAAAAGCTTCACAACCTGAAATATTCGAACTACACAAAAACATTCAATGCCCTTTCTGAAAACAAGCCATACGGCGATGACCATCTTATTCAGAAAATAGAATGTGTAGGCCATGTGCAAAAGAGAATGGGTACAAGACTTAGGAAGCTTAAATTAGTATATAGTAAAAAGAAATTATCTGATGGTAAAACTATTGGCGGTAAAGGTAGGTTAACTGATAGTTTAATTGATAAACTTGCGCATTACTATGATAATGCTATTCTATGCAATTCTACTAGTGTAAAGGAAATGCGGAAAGACATTTGGTCTGTTTGGGGTCATTCTTGCAGCACTGATGATGAACCGATGCACTGGTTTTGTCCTACAAATCCAAATACATGGTGTAAGTATAATGCCGCAATTAATAATAATTTACAAAATTATAAACACAAACCCTCAGTTGCTAAAGCTGTTCGAGATGTAATTAAGCCTGTATTTGCAGACTTATCTCATCCGGCACTCCTGAAGAAATGTTTAGGAGGTAAGACACAGAATCCTAATGAAAGTTTAAATTCATTAATTTGGAAATTTTGTCCTAAGACGATTGGTTCTAGTCTTCAGATTGCAGAGATTGCTGCAAATCTAGCAACCAGTGTTTTTAATGATGGAAATTAAATACTTATTTCTATTTTAGAGAAATTTGGCTTGAAAATTAACAGAAATGTTTGTGTGTCCCTGGCTGAACGTGACAATCGTCGAATCTTTACGTCAAGACAGAGGCGCTTAGAATCATCTTTTGAAGCTCTCAGAGCCAAGAAAATTAAAAAGAGTAAAGAAATGGAGCAGTTTCAGTAACAGGAAGGTATATATTATGATCCTGGAGCATTTTAGCGTGTAAGTTTTAAGATTTAATTTCTCAAATTCAATTTTAAAACTTTAAAGCCCTTTTTCTCAGTTTGTGTTTTTTTCAATTACGCGCATTGGGTTTCAAAAACTATCATACTTTGATGCATAAAACTTTGCAGAATTATAAATTATATCATAATCTTCAAATCCCAGCTATTTATAGTATTATAAATTTTTAGTTTTTTGAAATATTTCAACAAAAATTGAATTTTTAAAAAAAAATTTTAAAAATGTATTTTTTATTTTTAAATTATTATTTTTTATTTTTTTTATTTATATAAGATAAGCTAGCATGTAATAAGTATATATTTGACTTTATAAATCAACTTATTGCTAGTAATTAGAATGAATATTGTAGAAAATATCATGCGCGTCGTAAAACTTACTATTTGTTTCTTACAAAAAATTTTCTTATTTTTATGTGCTTATTATTTTTAAAATTATGATTATATTTTAGATATTTTATACTCTTATGAAACTTTATTCCTTTTTTAGAAATGTGTGAAAGAATCAAATTATTTCATTTTAATCTCAAAGAATTATTTGTAGTCGAAAATTGTTTGTATTTTGTGCTCTCGAAACATTTTTAACACCCCTCTGACCCCTTAAATGGGTGTCTAAAAGTTTTTAATAAAATGAATATTGAAAATCCTGGGGTGTTTACCTTACGGGGATATAAACATTTAGATAAATGCAGAATCCGTGAATCAATTCATAATGCAGACCCCAAAACAAAGAAAAACAGGGAAATTTTAAGAGCACTTAAAAAAAAATTAGAAGTCAAAGATGGGGAGAATTATAAATCTGGTGTATTTTAATAAGAAAGTAAGTGCTTATCTTGTAATAAGAATAGTTTAATGTTATTTTTGTCGTTTTCTTAAAATGAATTTTTTTACATTTTTTCTTACCGCAAAACACAATATCTCAAAAAGTTATGCTTGAATGATATAAAATTTTTATATGTATGTTTTTTAAATACTTATACAGGGAATAGACCATTCATAAGATTTTGTGTTGAGTAGAAATTTTTTTATATAGTAATAAATTAAACATTACAATAGCTTTTAAGAAAATTTCAACGTATAGAAGTTCGAAACACACGTAATGGTCATATTACAAAAATAAGAGTCTATTCTCTAGATAAGGTTGTATGTTATATTATTCAATTTACAAAATGTCAATATATTTATTTTATTTTCAATTATCATGTTTTGCGTAAAATATTATTTTTGCTTATTTTTTTATAAAATACCTATTTGACAGTAAAAATGTGCACTAATAAAACTTTTCTTGGGTGTTTTTCTAATTTTAGAGACCCATAAGGCAGTGCTTCTCAAACTTTCAATACTGGCGCCCCCCTTTTCAATCACAATTTTTATGGCGCCCCCCCCCTTATACATAATAATTTACTGAATGCAATAATAATGCACTTTTACGATAAAGCAACAATATTTATTATAAACCGTACGAATTCATGACATAACTATTAAATTTTGTATGTTACTTTTAAGCAAAAAAGTTAAGTAATAGGATAATTACTAAGTTATTTTTCCTTTCTCTGATTTTTAAATTGGAACATATTACAAAAATGCGGTGGTTGCTTAGAAGACAAAATATACATATCAGCTAAATATAGAAAATGAACTCAGAGGGTCAATTTCTTATCTTAAAACTCCTTTCAAAAACTTTGCTCTGTAAGACAAGCCCATGGAAGTAGCTAATAATTATTAAACTTGTTCTTAATTTAGTATTGATTAATTAGTCATAAAATACTCTGTGCACCACTCATACATTAAAAGCAGTGTTTCTCAAACTTTCAATACTGGCGACCCAATTTTCAATCATAATTTTTGTCTCGCCTCCACGTACAACAATAATGTATTTACTGCAATAAAAATGCACTTTGAGAGAGAGACGCTAAAGTTACAATACGACCTTAATTATAAACCGTACAAATTAATACGATAAGTATATTAAATTTTGTGTATATGTAACTTTTCAGTAATATATATTTTAAGAAAATTACTTAAAATATATATTACTTAGAATTATGTTATTTTTCTTTCTCTAATTTTTAAATTGGAACAGATCGCAAAATGATGTATTTAATTAAAGATTTATTTCCTTCAGCATTCATTTCTCAAAGTACAAATGTCATTAGAAAAATAGTCTAGTCAATGTCGCTCTCTATCATATCCATCACATCTGGCATTATAGGGTACGTTTGCGTGAGTCTGGGCAACCTATCGGACGTCTGCGCAAAACATGTAAAAAATGCTTTTCCTCGTACAATTCCAGTCAGTTTTGGTCGACTCGATACTCCTATAGCTACCGAATCTAGCTTGAATGTACATTTTTTTTAATTTCCACGTTAATTGTAATTCACGGTATTAAGTATTTACGGCAGTAGATTAAAACAATATCATACATACATTTTTAAGTCGTAAGCAAACATTCGACCATAATAAAGAATCAACAAGTACACAGACGAACGAGCATGGTTCCGAAAATTAAATCAAGGCGATCTTCTCAAAATACTTAAATTTTGGATTTACCACTACTGAAGTAAATGATGGAAAAAAAGCGCCAGCTCGATATGTGTTAAAACTTACAAATCTGTAGAACAACATGCGAAAGTTGTTTTTAAAACATGTAAAATCATTTAGCTATGTTGGCAAAGAATTTTAAAAAGTATTTTCTGGATGAGGACAGCTTAGTAGCAAGTTACGAGTGGATTAGGGATCTATTTCAAGATACTCCAGAAGGGCTCTCAAATTCCGAAGAAGAAATCTTCATACATTTCACATCCAGCGAAAATTAAAAGGCAATTTTGTAATAAATCGCTCTTTGAATTTGGGGTAGAGGTGGATGAGGAATTATCTGTACTGAAAACAAAAGCACTTCGTATACTATTACCATTTTCAACATCCTACCTTTTTCAAACCGGATTTTTTGCAGTGGATGTCTTGAAGACAAAATATAGATCTCAGCTAAATATAGAAAAATAACTCTTTAAGTGTCAATTTCTGATATTAAACCTTCCTTTGAAAAACTTTCCTCTACAAGACAAGCCCGTGGAAGTCCCTAATAATTATTAAACTTGTTCTTAATTTAGTAATAAGATTGATTGATTGAATATTAACTTCGCACTGTTCAGCTGCACGAGGGCTTTTGACGACGGACCACGTAATTTTGAACCATGGTCAAGTGACGTGGATGACACCTGAGCTGGCACCCCTCTCTCCTAACTACCACACCACACCAACGGGAAAATTTTCAACTCTCAACAGATTTAACGTGCATCGATGCCCTACACGGCGGGTCTTTAGTGGTACTGGGCTCGAACTCGTGACAAGGCAAGCCACGATTCGATACCTATACCACTCGGCTACCGCGGCCAAATTCAGTAATAAGAAATTATTTATAAAATACCTTCTTCAGTACTGATACATTAAACGTATACTGGCTGAAACACCGACTCTTCGCACGAGTTCATTTTTTTAAAAAAATAGAACATTATTCTTGATATAATAGCTGAATTGTAAGGAGAGTAAAACTGTGTGCACGACATTGTATACAAAAATGTAAAATGATTTTTTTTAGATAAATGCTATAATTGTAAATAACTGTTTAAAAGAACTGTAATTTTAAACCTCACACAATTAGCATTTAGAATTAATGTTAAATTATGAAAAAGAATATAAAATTCCGATGAAGAATAATTGTGTTACTTTTTAACATTTAAAGCGAGAATATTTCAAAATGTTTTAACCCGGGAGCAGGCGCGTACTCGATACTAACATTAATGGTAGTGCGGGGGGGGACTCAGTCACCCCAATCATTTGTTTAGAATTATTTTTACTGTACACGATACAAATCGGAATTCTAGTGAATATTTTAATTTATAGAAAGTATACTTACACCTTCTTTCAAGGACTATTCAATTCTTTTTGATGATTTGAGAAAAATCCAATAAAACTGAACTAAAATGATTCAAAAGTACAATACCATAATAAAGGACGCAATTCAGACACTTTTCAATTATCCTACAGAAATGTTAAACCAATCAATTCTTTTCCAAATATCGCAAAACTCAATTGATTACAATTTCCCTAAGCGAAAAGCAAACGCAAAAAGATGGGAGAGAGCTAATATTGATAATAACCATACCATAAGATTGAAGGTCAATCAAATGATTAGCAAACGTACTGTGCAGCCTGGCTGAAAAGTGAATCATGACTTCCTTTTCTTTTTCTACAACTAATGTACAGTATTTCAATAATAATTACAGTGGTGAATTGTTTATCTTCTTAGAATTTTTCTCAGGGTCTGGGTATCGTTTTTTCTTTTAACGAGTAATATTTTATGTTAAAACGTAATAAAAAAATCTCTCATTGAAGAAATACAGCAAATAAAACAAAACGTTTTTTATTCTTTAATTTGGTTTTGGAATCAAAGATAGCTATTTGAAGACGGAAAAAGCCAGATAATAAACATAAATTATGTCAGTGTTGTTGTGTGTATTTTTTTTTTATTATGGAAGAAAGCATTTTGTTTTACTTCTCTTTCCGGTTATTTTTTGAAAAAAAAATCTTTAAATTTTTGATACGCTCGCGCCCCCCTTGTAGGGTCATCGCCCCCCCAGGGGGGCGCGCCCCACACTTTGAGAAACACTGCCATAAGGTCATAAAATATGCATTTACTGGCAAAATTCCGGTTAGTTCAAAAAATTTTCTTCAAAAGTGTATAAACATTTAGATAGATGCAGAATCTGTGAGTCGATTCATAACGCAGACCCCAAAACAAAGAAACAGAAAATTTTTAAGAGCACATTAAAAGAAAAAAAATAGTGTTTTAGAAATTAAAGAGGGAAAGGATTATAAATCTGGTGTATTTTTTAATGATAAAGTAATTGTTTTTCTTGTAATCAGATGAGTTTAATGTTATTTTTGTCGTTTTCTCAAAATGAGTTTTTCACATTTTTTCTCACCGCAAAACACAATATCTCAAAAAATTATGCTTGAATGAAATAAAAATTTTATATATGTATGTTTTTTTAATACTTATACAGGGAATAGACCTTTCTTAAGAGTTTGTGTTGAGTAGAATTTTTTTTTATATAGCAATAAAATGAAAATTACAATAGCTTTTAAAGAAAATGTCAACGTATAGAAGCTCGAAACACAATAACTTCCCACATAATAGTTATATTACCAAAATAAGAGTCTATTCCCTAGATAAGGTTGTATGCTATATTATTCAATTTACAAAAAATGTCAATATATTTATTTTATTTTCAGTTATCATGTTTTGTGTAAAGTCTTATTTTTGCTAAATTTTTTTTTATAAAATACCCCTTTGACACTAAAATTGTATACTAACAAAAAATTTCTTGGCTGTTTTTCTAATTTCAGAGACCCATAAGGTCATAAAATATGCATTTACAGGCAAAATTAAGGTTAATTCAAAAAATTTTCTTCGAAGGTGTTCTGTTACCTTAAAAACTTTAAAAATATGCTCAATACTGTTTCATCATTTGTGTTTTTATATATACATGCGCGCTTCTCATTCTGCCATATACTACACTGGTGTGCAAAAATTAAAGACGAGACGGTTTTTTCAATATAATTTTGTGCAAAAGCTTTCCAAATCAACACATTTAATACCGTAAGATCCCCAATACGTAAGGACATGTGTAATGTAAGCAACACTTACTAAAAGAGAAATCAGAGGGATAAAAAGAAGCTTGATTGAAAAAGTAGCATGGAGCGCAATGTGACTGAAGGCCGAAACATCCCTGTGATGGGTGTCCAGCAAGAAACATCCGGTCTTTAGTAGGGGATATGATCTCCCCTGACTGCTAGGCAGGTTTCACAGCGTCTGTCCTTGCTGAGAATGAGGGTGGCAATGAGTTGTTGAGGCATTGCTGCCCATTCGTCTTGCAGCGCCAATCGAAGCTCCCGAACCGTTACTGGTGGTAAGGTAAGAGCTGCCAAGCGTCTGCCTAGAAAATCCCATACATGCTCGATGGGATTGAGATCCGGAGATCGTGCCGGCCAATCCATACGTTCAATATCCTCACTCTCTAAGAGCTGTTCGGCAGCTACTGTGCGATGACATGGTGCATTGTCGTCCATGAAAAGAAACTTCAGACCCATAGCGCCTCTAAAAAGACGCACATATGAAAGAAGAATCTCGTTACAATAACGGGTTCCGTTGACTGAACCTGCGTCGAAGATGTGAAGGTCTATACGACTACCAAGCATGATGCCTCCCCAAACGAGAACATCGCGACATCCATACCTGTCCCTTTCAATGATGTTCGAGGGATGATTGCGGCTTCCCCGCTCTCTCCAGATGAGTATGCGATGAGAATCGCTACTAAAACTGAATCTGCTCTCATCTGTAAAGAGTACTCGCCCCCATTCATTGTCACTCCAATTCCGGTGTTCCCGGCACCACAGAGAACGACTTCTCCGATGGGCAGGCGTTAAAGGTATACACCGTACAGGGCGTCGTGCAAACAGACCACCACCGTGCAGTCTTCTGGCCACGGTAAAACGCGATATCGGTTGTCCAGTGGCCTGTGTCGTGTGTCAAGCGATTCATCCCGCTGTCTGCCGCCTGTTTCTTCTGGCCTGTAAGACAATGTATCGGTCATCTGCGGGTGTGGTTCCTCGTGGACAACCACTACTGAACCCCCGGATAGCTGTTCCTGTAGTTTGAAATTGTCTCCAAAGTCGTGAAACGATGCTGTGAGCAATTCCGAACTCTGCAGCCACACTTGTCATACTGCGGCCTTCCTCCAACTTCCTAATGTTTCGACCTCGGGTAAAAGCTTTCAGATGTCGTCAACAGATTGATTATTCGCCATTTCTCGCTGAGGCAGCAACTCGGTGTGATTTTAATTGCTATACGGCGTGCAATCTCTTTGACAGAAATACTGATCTTACACCGACAACATGCTTTTTACAACTCAGACACTCCCCCATTACGTCTACCTGCATATCGGCGCATGTGCTATCGTACATCAGCTTACTTAATCTCCTGATTGGTCTTTCTGTCCGCCCTGCCTCTTCGTTCAGCTGATATGCTAATTTTTCGACTCTGTCCTTAATTTTTGCACACCAGTGTATATACGAGTATATATGAGAAATATTTCCTTAAAAGGCGAAATTTTCAAAGTTTTGAAGATATACTCTGTGTTGCATATCATAAGTTTACAATAATTCAATGCATATACAACACTGTTTTTCTTAGCCATTTTAATTTATTTATTTTGTAAAATAAGATACCCTTACATGTGTGTGTGTGTGTGTGTGTTTAAGATGTCTCAGATAAAATGAAACTTTTTCTTAATTTAACAGAGAAGTCCGGATTCTTTTTTAGAAAAATAATGAATATAAATGAAAGTAAAACTAATGGATAAATTCAATCATGTTTCACATTTATCAACTCTTAAATTGATTCTTTAATTATCTTAATATTGTATTTTCAACTTTAAAAAATTTTACCAAAATATCATTTTGGAAATTGTAATTCTGTTGTCTGCTTCTTCTAAGCTATCTTAGTAATAATAAAAATTTAGCATGATGATATTTCGTTTACATTTTAATTGGATAAGTATAACAAAAAATTAAACGTGTTTAAATATCATCCTGAAATTATTCTACAATTATTTGTAATATCCCATGAAACAAAAGTCACTTGTAAGCCCACGTTGAACATTTTATAAAAATACAAAAAATATTACGGAAAAAATGCTATATTTTAACCAGATATAAAACCAAGAAAATTAGAGAATGAATTTTAAAAACAGAAATAAATTTCAAAAATATGTTGTTCATGCTTGAATTCAAATAACAGCCAGAGATGGAGATAGTGCATATGTTTATATTTCAGAAAATAAATATTCACAGTTAAAATTTACACTTAAATCTAGTAATGCGGGTAAATAAAAATTATACCTTTGAAGTTGCAGCGGATTAATGCGGACAAAGACCTTGCGTCTGTCCGTTGCGCTTCCTGCTTTCAGAATGTCCCGGTACGGCGCTGTAAAGTTTCAGTTAGGGTAGGAAGTTCAGTTCAGTTCAGTTCAGTACAGTGAAATCACTGTAATTGTGGAGACTTGGCTAACGCCTTATGCTCCGATAAAATTTTAATTAGTTTTTAATCCAAGTTGTAACGCACAGTTCGTGATTGCACTGTCCATCAGTAATTTGAATTATCGCGTTGTGCTTCAACTGAAATTGATGAAAGTAGAGTATTGAGAAACGACAGAGTGTTTTTTTCCAGGTATAGAAGTTTAAGTTGGCATTACTTTCCAAGATGGCGACCGATTTAACAGCTGTCAAGTGATTTATTCTCAGTTTGGTTTGGCAATTCATCATGAATAGACTCACGCCTGAACAACGCTTTCAAATTGTGCAAATTTATTTCGAAAATAATGGTCGATTTTCATAAGCGAATTTTGTTTAGCGATGAAGCGCACTTATGGTTGAATGGCTACGTCAACAAACAAAACTGCCGCATTCGGAGTGAAGCTAATCCACAAGTGTATGTCGAAACACCGTTACATCCAGAAAAACTGACTGTTTGGTGCGCTTTATGGGCTGGTGGAATCCTTCTTCAAAAACGATGAAGGCCACAACGTTACATTCAATGGTGATCGGTATAGAGCTATGATTACTAACTTTTTCATTCCTGAATGGAACAATCATGATGTCCAGGAGCTGTGGTTAAATCAAGACGGCGCAACATGTCACACAGCTCGTGCCACAATCGATTTATTGAAAGACACGTTTGGTGACCGCCTAATTTCACGTTTTGGACCTGTGAATTGGCCTCCAAGATCTTGTGATTTAACACCGCTAGACTATTTTCTGTGGGGCTATGTAAAGTCATTGGTTTATGTGGATAAGCACAAACGTTTGACCATTTGGAAGACAACATTCGCCGTGTTATTGCCGATATACGGCCACAAATATTGGAAAAAGTCATCGAAAATTGGACGTCCAGATTGGACTACATCCGAGCCAGCAGTGGCAGTCCTATGCCAAAAATCATATTTAAAATGTAATGCCACAAGATTATCTTTCGAATAAATAAACATTCATGTCAATCGAATACGTTGTTTTTTATTGCAATTTAAAGTTCTATACCTCTCAAAAAAACATCCTTTATTATCTGTGGAATTTTAGAATCTATTGGTTGATGTCAAAAGTTTTTCAACTTTTTGAACATGCTCTATTGTTTTACATTTCGCTATTGAGGAATAAGACCATTTTCCGTAGTTGGAGATAAAATTTTTCAAAATTTCACGCTGCGATTTGTATTTGATACAGTTTAATATAAAATGTTCACTAGTTTCTGGTACTTTACAATCTGCACACAAAGGAGAATCTGTTTGTTTAAAAAGGAAATATATATAATTTAATGGTAATTTTTTAGCTCGCAACTTATTGATTAAAACTTCTGTATTTCTATTTTTTACTGCCTGTCTGTTCCATTTTTCAAGATGAGAAATATAAAAATAATTTTTATGTCTTCTGCTCTTTTTCGATATTTCTTCACTTTTATTATTGTGTTGTTTTTTGAAATGTGTATGTAGGTCTCCCCAAGTTATCCAAGAAATAATATTCCACGGCTCTGGAGAGACTTTAGCTAATTGATTAACTTCTTCATTAATCCCTATTCCCTTGTGAGCTGGTACCCAAACGAATGTAATTGATTCAGCTATTTGGAGGCACTGATGTAAAGTTGAACTTAAATTTAATATCATCGTAATGGATTTTCTATTAATATTTTGGATGCTTTTTAGGACTGATAAGCTGTCCGTCAGGATGATATAGTTTTCTGTTTCTGACACCCAACATTTTAACGCAGTCCATATGGCTATAGCTTCAGCTGTGAATATTGCTTGATTGCTTGATTGATTGAATATTAATGTCGCACTGTTCAGCTACACGAGGGCTTTTGGCGACGGACCACGTAATTTTGAACCATGGTCAAGTGACGTGGACGACACCTGAGCTACCCCCCTCTCCTAACTACCACACTACACCAACGGGAGGAGGTTTCAGCTCTCGACAGATTTAACGTGCATCGCTGCCCTACACGGCGGGTCTTTAGTGGCACAGGGATCGATTTCGTGACAAAGCAAGCCATGATCCGATACCTATACCACTCGGCTACCGCGGCCACCTGTGAATACTGAAATAATGTCTTTCAGTATAAAATTTCGTCGAACTTTTTTCTTAGGGATCAAAATTCATATTGATGTTTGATTAGTATTTTTTGAACCATCGGTTGCCATTATGATATTGTTATTAAATTTTGGTTGAATGCAATCATTAAACATATTTTGTACTATGTCATCTGGAAGATCCTTGTTTTGAAATGGTAGTTCATGAGTATAGATCTTTATTTTGCGATTTTCCTAGATTGGAGGAGGATGGATCCATTGAAGAATATCTACTTTAGAGATGCATAATTCTTGGAGCAGGTTGATCGTCTTTTGAAAAATACTGATCTCATGTTTCTCTACATTTATAAAAAATACTATTTATATTCCAAAATAACCTTGCGCGTTCGGTGACGCGCAAGGTTATTTTGGAATAACATTAAAGAATAGCATTACTAAGCAATAGCATTAAATAACCTTGCGCGTTCGGTCTTTTAATGCTATTTGCTTAGTTATAAATTTTTGGCAAAGGAAATTATGGCGATTATTAGTGCTTCCATTCATAGATTCTGCTCTTAATAAATCTAACGGGGTATTTCTTGGGAGTCCTAGGGCTAAACTTAAAGCCGCATTGTAAATCGGTTCTAGTTTCTGTCTATTTCTATTGCTAGAAAAGGAAAAAAAATTGACTTCCATAGTCAAAGATAGAACGAAATTGTGTCATTAATAATATTTAAAAGATGATCAGATCTTGTTCCTATTTTCGGAGAAGATAAAGCTTTAATGGAATTTAAATATTAAAATCCTTTCTGACGTAGGTAATTAATTTGATTTTTCCAGGTGATATTGGGGTCGAAGATGATACCCAGGATTTTTTTTTCAGACTCTTCACTTCGGGAACAGGTTTGTCGCATATTTTAAGTAATGGAGGTATTGTGCTTCTTTTTCGGGAAAAGTTGATTAGACTGCTTTTTTCTGGAGAAGTGGACAATTTCCATTTTTTACACCAGATAGAAATTTTATTTAAAGAATCTTGTATTTCGTCTATTGTTTTATTCCAATTTGTACCACTATTATATAAAAATATGTCGTCAGCATAAACCAGAAGATGGCTGTCATGTAGAATTTCAAAAATATCTGCCATCTAAATCATAAAAAGGAAAGGACTTAAGATACAACCCTGGGGTACACCATAATTGTTTTTAACGATTTTTAAAAAAATGTTCCTCCATTTGATTTGAATTGTTCTCTGATGTAAGAAGTTTTGAATCCATCGTAGTAATCTACCAGAGTATCCAACTTTGTTTAATTTAGAAATAAGGCCATTTGGCCACACTGAATCATATGCTGCTTTAATATGCAACGCTACCAAAATAAAATATTCTTTGCATTCTCTAGCCAGAATAATGTCATGTTGTAATTGAAATAATGTATTAATGCTATTTCTGTGAGGGTAAAAACCATGATGATTAAAATGAAAAATTTTGTTTTGAAAACTGAAATCTAGCATTCTATGTAGAATCATTCTTTCTAATAATTTCGCAATTACTGAAGTAAGAGATATTGGACGATATGACGAAACTTCCTTGGGATTTTTGTGAGGTTTTATGAAAGGTAGGATAATTGCGTGAGTCCAATCTTTTGGAATGTGACTTGAAGACCAACTGTCATTAAAGGATTTCAGAAGGAGATTTATTGATTTAATGGGGAGATCGTTTATTGAGATTGGAGAGAAATTTTATCATGCCCTGGACTGCTGTTCTTTTGATGAGATATTCATATTTCTAATTCTTTTAAGGAATAAGGTTTATTAATATCCTGGCTATTGTCAGGAACAGAAATATTTGGAATACTATCGTTGTTTTGCTTTGCGTAATATTGTAAAAAACAGTTTGCTTGGGATTGTTCGTTTGTTAATATAGTTCCGTTATTTTCAATAATATTAAATGAAGAATATTTAGGATTTCTTCTATTTTTGATTATTCGGACTATTTTAAAAAGAAATTTAGGAGAAATTATTTTTTCGCATGTCTTGTGCCAAAAATTTTCTTTACACGTTTGATTGTTCGCTTAAGTTTCGGGCTTACTTCTTTATATTTTATCCAGTCTTCTTCTTTAAAGTTTTTCCTTGTTTTATTAAGAATAGTCAGTAGGGCCTATACCGACAATGTTAAATTGAGCCATTTTAGGAACCTGTTTCTCAGAAATTGTTGAATACAAAAACCTCAAATTTTTTTTTGGCTGTATAATAATTAGGCTTTTTTTTATTTAAATAACAGTAAAATGTTTCAAATATATTGTTTATTTTTTCAAAAAAATTCTTCGTAAAAGTATCGCTTTGAAATTTGGAAAATTGTCATTTTTTTACGATAACTGCTTTTGAGCAAAATATTTTAGGAAAATCTCCAAGAAAGTATCTCTATTATATATAGTTACATATTATTTATGTGCAGTAAAAATTCCAAGTATATTAATTTTTTTTAATTCTTTGAAAAAGCTACACGTAGTTTGAAAACAATCATTCTGAGATAATTGAATTTTAAGTGTAAAAAGGCACTTCATTACAAAAATTATGAATTACAACATGTATTTGCCCTATTTTATTAAACATTAGTATCTTCTTAATTTTTTAAACATAAAATAGGAAACAAAAAAGCCTTAAAATGTTCAGAAAATACATATATAGTAATTTTCAGTTTTTGTTCAACGAGATCTTTTTAATATTTTGCATCAATTTTCACACATTATGTAACAATCTGTGAAGAATTTTTAGCTTCAATGCATTACAAATGTCACATTTGACCTTATAACAACATAAATATATAGTAAACGTATATCAATATGTAAAAGTCATGATTTGGGAATATGTGATTTTACGACGTTAGAAAATTGTAACTATGGATTTGTAACTTTCCATGCAAACATAACTTCTAAAAGTTTCAAAATTCAAAATTTTCTCTAAAATGTACAAAAGATTTTAAAAAAAGTCAAAAATAAAACTGTTTTTATGTTTTTAAACATGAAATTTGTGTATTTTTATGCATGTAACAAGCTTCTCGTAACGACAAAAAGCATTACACATCTGAGTTATAATTAGTTAGCTATTATTGAAAAACCTTTGAATATTAAAGCTTAAAAACTTGTCTAAACAATAAATAAACAATAATATTTGCATTGAAGTGAAAGATTAAAAATATATTGTTTAGTTTTCTCAAAAACATGTAACATAAAAATATCACTTTGAATTTTTAAAAAAATTGGCATTTTTGTCACGATATATGGACTCCAGTCAAATATTTTGGGAAAGTCCTTAAAAAACTCACAGGAATATATATAGTTACATATCAGTAACAAGAGGGGAAAACTTTTATGTACATTTATACCTTATATACTGAGAAAAAGATGAATACAATTTTAAAAACATCATTTTTGAAAAAATTGAATTTTTACTATAAAGTGCCATTTATAAACAAAAATCATGAATTACAGCATGTATGTGTCCCATTTTCTTAAACATCAGCATCTTTGCAATTTATTTTGCATAAAATAGTAAACAAAAAAATCTTAAATTACCCAGAACAGCATTTTTCGGTTTTTTTAAGGAGAAAACATCAAAATTTTCTCAAATACTGAATCAATTTTTAAACAATTTGTAGCTTTAATACATTACAGATATCAAATTTGAACAGAAAGCATCATAAATATAATGTGAAAATATATCAATATGGTTTTGGTGTGAATTTGAGATGGTATTTATATAAAAATACCTGATTATATATATATATATATATATATATATATATATATATATATATATATATATATATATACGACGTTTCTTAAGTTTTCGTTAGGTTTTTGTAACATTATCATTAGGTCTTGTTGCAGACAGTTTCTAAGTTTAAAACTTCAAAAGTTACTTTAAACTGGACAAATGATTTCTAAAACAGACAAAATGAAACTGTTTTTATGTTTTTAAACATGAAATTGATGTATTTTTATGTATGTAACAAGCTACTCGCAAGGACAACAAACATCACATTTAATGTATCATCTCATACCTTTTCCTCAGAAACTATATTAAACATAAAGACTCAAATTTTTATTTATATTAATTAGACATTATATTTATACTGAAGTGAATTTTTCTTAAATAAAATAATTAGTTTTTTCAAAGACAAACTTTTAGTTCACCGAACAATTATTAATATGAATTTATTAAAAATTGTAATTTTTTTGTTTTGATAACTGCTTTATATTTAAATGTTTTAAGAATATTTCAAAAATGTCACTTCAGTATACACAATTGCATTTAAGAAACATACACACAGTAAATTTACACAATTTTAAAAATATAAATTTTAAACATGCATACAGTAAATTTACACAATTTTAAAGAAATAAGTTTTAGAAAACAGAAATTTTTATGAAAAAAAAATCTTACCTTTGTATTAAATTTAATCCAAATTTTTCTTAAATATCACATAATTGTAACTTCAAGTATTTTTAAAATATTTTTAGCGTTTTTTTAAGACTTTTAAAGTTTTAATTAGTTATTGTTACTAATTATTTAAACTAAATTTAAAGTGAAGAACAGGTTTAAATTTAGGTAAAATCACTAAATATTAAATATAGCATTCACAAATTAAAAACACGCTTCAAAATTTGGCACAAAAAGTTTTTGCCTATCTAGCACAGTTAAATTTACAGTTACTATACAGTTATCTAATGCGTAATATTAAAAATAAATTGAGGCTTTGCAACTTTGCTTCAGATTTAAAAAGACAATGTTTACATTTCTATCTGTCAAATGGGTGTGGTTCATAAGCTGATTATTTTTTTAAAATTATTTTAAAGTACTTCTAATTCATATAATGGCTTGTATGATATCAATGGAAAGCTCCCGATTAGGGGTTTATAGAAATATCAAAATCGCAAAATCGATTTTTAAAAGGGGTCTACCCTACTGACTGCTCTTAAGGAGTTTCCTTTTTTTTGCTCTTAAATGCCTGAATGCTGCTGTCCACCATGGAACTCTTGAACTTATCTGGTTTTTTTTTCTGATTCTTGAGATAAGATTTGAGCTTTTTTAATTTCTTTTAAAACATATATATTTATGTTTTCATGTAAATATAAATTTTGTCGAATAATATTGATAAATTTGTTCCAATTTGTTTTTTTGTTTAAAATTATTAGTTGCTGAGCTGTGTGTTCGTTTGTAATTAGTAATTATAGGGAAGTGGTCACTTCCAAAATTATCGGTGTTTGAGGACCAGGATAAATCATAATTTTAATCTATAGATGCTAAAGAAAGATCTATAGATGTAAAAATTCCCGATGAATGGAGATAAGTTGGACTTTTATCGTTTAATAATATTAAGTCATTTTCAATGATCCAGTCAAAAATCTTTTTTTCAGAAGCACTGGAATTTTTCGATCCCCATATCTCATGAGATTCGTTGAAATCTCCCAATATCAAACTGTGATTATCAATATATGATGCTATTTTAGATAAATTGATGTCTTTAAAGTTACCCGGTGGGATGTATATATTAAAAATTGTCATAGGAACTAAATGTATCTGAACTCTGACTATTAAAATTTCTAAGTCTTCACTAATTTCTGAGAATATTTTTATTGCGCTAATATCTTTTTATTTAAAACTATCATTAACCCTCCTCCTCTTTTGATTTCCCTATCAATTCTGAATACATTCTTATTGGGAATTGTGAAAATATCATTTGGATGTAACCAAGTTTCTTGAATTATTAAAATACTTGCTTTTTGAAAAATTGGCTCGAAAAGAATATCTGACCTCTTGTTTTTAATTCCACGTGCATTCCATTAAATTATATTCATGATTTAAAACGAAAAAAAAGGTGCGATACTACGAATTAGTTTAAATATTCAAAAAAGAAAGTAGATTAATATTGAGTTTTTAGCGAGAATATAAGAAAATTTGATTATTTAAGTTTATATTTTTCTACTACACTTTCTAACGTATTTCCTCTCTGTTCTGATATTTTCTTGATTTTTTCTGCTTTTTTATTCTTTTTTCTATTTATTAGACAATCATCATCTTTTGGAATTGTTATATTGGATGCAACTTTTTTTAAGGTGGATTCCATGGTATTAATTAGGGAAAAAAAGCTCAAATATATTTGTGCTACCACGGTTGTGACGTCTTATGCGTCTTTTCTTTAACAAGTCCTTTGGGTTCTTTGGGCCAGAATTAATGGCAACTCTTTTCCAACCAAATCCAAGAAACGAGATGTGAAGAAAAAATGCAAATAAACCGACTTTAAATATAGGATCTTAGAGTAAGCGGGATGGCAATGTAAAGGAATGCTATACAATTGATGTGCGTTGTGGCAGTTGATGATTTTGCAGTTCGTGGTTCAAGATTTAAGTTCTACGTGTCATGGATAAACATATTGGTGTTCGACTAGAAATTAGTCGTCAAGCTGCATACCATTGCAGATAAAGACAAGTACCATTACAGAATAATATCAGGTAGGAGTGATTACTTATTAGTATAATTGAGGATTAGGCGGTTCGCTTATTGAAATTAGTCTGGATTATATTGTGCGTTGCGTATTGCGTCATCGTAGATTCTCTCATATTAATTTATATAATTATATCTGTTAAAAGTTTAAGTTGAATATCTTAATAAAGTCATATTAAGATAATGTATGATTCGAATTCTTTCACTATCCCTACACCTCTAGCTCACGCTGGTACATCACAATGGCGCCCAACTAGGTTTAATCTATATAACCCCGAGATGAGAAACGCGAAAGGACTTAATGTTTGGCCAGAAGTATATTTTTCTGGGTCGGAGATCGTCACCGAATTTTTAGTGGGTATAGATAACCAAATTAAATTACTTGAAATACCCAGTGACTTATCATGTGCTTATTTAAAAGGGTCATCTCCTGGGTAGAGCCCTGGATTGGTACCAAATATTCGGATCGACGTTAGTGCAAAATACCGCCATGGACTTCGCACAGCTGAAAGCAACATTGTCGAAAATATTCCCTGCCATCCAAAATAAAAAGAAATTAGAAACGCGTTTTTACGCGTCTCAGCAAAAACAGAACCATAAGCCGACAGATTTTGTTTATGATTTGCTTAAGTTAAACAAGAAATTAGAACTGGGGATGTCTGAGAAAGCCCTTGTAGATCATATTTTCGTTAGTCTTGAGCCACAAGTTCAGGGCTATGTGGAGGTGCGTAATCCACAAATCGCGATCCAATTATTAGAAGTATTAGCTAAGTTTCAGGAAAGATATTCGTGTAAATCAACATTGGGTTCGAGAAATAGTAATAACGTGGAAGAACGAGGTTCGAATGAGCGTAGGATATCAAATGTTGGTAATAATCGATAAATTCTGAAGTGGTACATAGACGAAATAATGGTAGAAATGATTATAGGGGTAACTATCAGAACAACCGTCAAGGACATCAGCGGTTCGAGAGCAGGAATAGGTTTTAAAACGATGATCGCAGATTTAACGATAGGGGATATGAATTTAGAAATCGAAATCAAAATGACGATTTTAGTAGAGAGACCAAAGAAATAGGGGTTCGAGTGAAAATTTTAGTCGAGGCAGTAGAAAGCAAATGGGACGATGAAATGTTTTGAAAGTGAGTGATATTAAAGGTGATCAGACGCAGTCGATAAATCCGTCACCGATTAAACTTTCAGCTATATGTATGTCTCAAGTAGAACTTCCGTATGTTCCTATTTTATTAGACGAAACTTTTACGAAAGCGTTATGGGACACTGGAGCGGAGAAGTCATTTATATCGGAAGAGACATACCATAAATATTTTTTCTATAAAAAAGTCAAGAAATTGAGTACTCATTTGATCATGGCACAAGGAGCTCAATGTCGAAATATGGGAGTTGTGCAATTAAATATTCGAATAAGGGATTTCAAAAAGCCTTGGTTGTTCCATGTGTTAGCAGATTTGGAATACCCATGTATTCTCGGGTATAGACTTCATAGGTGGATCAAAGATCATTCTGGACTTCGATCGGAAATCTTTGGCGATTCCAAATTCACAGATTAATAAAGGGGTAAAAACGGTTGAAATAGAAAAAGTTAAAATAGATCTTTCTAAAACAAAATTAGAAGAAAATCAGAATTGGGAATTACAAGATTTGTTTAATAGTTTTCAAGGATTGTTTTCAGATAAAAATGTTTCTATTAGAATAATATTTTGCCTGTATATAGCTCAGACCTCGGTTCAGAGGCTCAACTAGAGTTTTTGCAATATATAACTTAGAAGTGGGTTTATCCATGTTTTACGCCAACAGAAGGGAGAAATTTTAAGAAAAAAACGCCAACAATTATTTCAATTGGCTGCAACTCTGAAAATGTGAATTTTTCAAAACTCATAGTTGAACCTCTATACAGAGGTCTGCGCTATATACAGGCAAAATGTTATTATGATAGAATCATTTTTTACAAAAGGAGAACATGTTGAAAAAATGCTATTCTAAGTTAATTTTTTGTCAAAATATTGTACTTAAACCATTTTTTTTGTCAAAATGTCCTTCAAACATTTATATATATATATATTCGAATCTAAGTGACACTAAATATAACGAAAATTATCCATTTATGTGCTTTTTTAAAATCACGGTTCCGAACGTAGTCGGATACCTTAAGTTTTTGAGTTGGGGGAGGCAACTTGCTTTTTTTAGGCCCCGCCGACCTAGCCTCCCCCCTTTGGCCTCAGAGCTACGAAACTACGTACGTAGACTCGACCCGAACTGTGCTATCGACAGGGGGTCTTAGTTTGTGTAAATTCGTATAAGTTGTGGAGTTAGAAATCTCTTTAGAAATCGAGAACCTTCACTTGGAGGGCCCAGCTTCTAGACTAGAATTTAAACCATTATTTTTTTATAATCTACTTGACGAGAACGTTTTAAAAATGTATCACTCTAGTGAATAATGACGTAGGGTTTTTGAAAATATTGGCGAAGTCCAATGAAAAAAAATTTTTTAATCGGATCGTTTACACCAGAGCTTAGAAAATTGAATCGTACGCACAGCTAAACCAGTTATATCTAGCAGTATTTTTTGTGTGAAAATTCATGTAAAAATTTGTGGGAAGCCCTAGTTCCGATAAAGGTCTCCCTTCGAAACCAGGTCCCAAAAAATTGCATTTTCATCCAATTTAAACATGCATACAAAATTTCAGCTCATATATATATATATATATATATATATATATATTGTCAATAAAATAACGCGCTTATAACAGAAAGTGAGCGATACGTAAGAAACCATTAATCGAAAGTTGGTTGCTATGGATTAAAAAAAGTGTGTTTCCTTATCTTGTCTTCATCTATATTAATGGTTCCGAATCTTACTGAGCCCATTGACCTCTTTAATACCAAAAACTTGGCAATGAACTTGCAAGTAAAAATATGTTCCCTTTAGAGGGATAGTACTTTTAAAAGGGACAAAAATCCATCTTTTCAAAATTATTTTTATAAATTAACACAGACTGTTATGAGCATTTTAAAGCAAACCGCTTCAAAATCGGACCAAAATTACGGCAATAGCAATAAAAAATGTCAAACGTTAGCACTGGGGATTGTCCATTTAAACCCAATGTAAACAAACCATGCTCGTTAGCTTCGGTTTCGAAATTGATGGCGTTATTGAAATTATATTCTCCCCAGTTGTTGCTAATTTTTAGTTTAATATTTTAATTAGAGAATGAAGTCAGCACCACCCTAGTTCCAAGTATTGTTTATTTACATTTGTATTTCATAATATTTACTGCTGCTTTATTGAATTTTACTTCGTTATTCTCGTAATTTGTAAACTTTTTAAATTTTTGTTGGTTGAAGTTTTTTTGCATCTTATTAAGTAGTAAAAAATGTCTAGTAAAGCTCAACGTAGAAGCAGTGACTATCGCCAAAAACGAAAGCGTTTTCATGCGAACGAATACACTCGCAAAGTATCATATACGCTTGATGTTGACTGCATATCTGCTTCAGCTAAGAAATTGGGTAAAAAAAATTATCTTGACAAGGAAGAAAAAAATTCCAATCAATCTAATGGATATAGATTGATAAACATCGATATTTTATTATCTTAACTACCTAAATATTTAATATGTCCTAACTGTAATACTAAAGCAGTTCTAAAAGAAAAGATTTTGTATGGATTGGTGTCTGAGTCTTATGTTTAATGCTATTTATGCGGTCCATTGTAAAAATTAAAATACTTATCGTGAAGACTTACATAACGTTTGTTCATAAAAAAAGTTCATCAGTTATTGCTTCATTTTAATAATAATAATTTTTTTTCTTTTAAGGACTAAAATGAAATAGATATAAAAAGCAAAAATAACCTATGCTATCGGATACCTTAACACTAAATATTTAATATGTAGGGCTAGGTTTTTGTCGAATAAATAATTTTTACACAGCAAATGGATTTACCACCCCCTGTATCACAAAAGTCATACAAAAGGACCCTGCGAAAAATAAATTTGGCCAGTCGTGAAGTAGCAGACGACTTAATGAAAAATGCTGCGAAAGAAGAAGTATCAGCTTCTGGAAGCAACGAAATCTGTGTCAGTGGTGACGGTACGTAGAAAACACGTGAACACACTTCACGCATTGGTGTGTGTAGTGTCATTGGAGATGTTACAAGGAAAGCAATTGATGTTGCTGTTCTCTCTTCATATTGTAAAGGATGTGAAAAATGGCGAGGTTCAAAATTTGGACATTCATATCAAGAGTGGAAATTGAAACATCATCCACACTGTGTAAATAACCATATTGAATCTTCCAGTAAAATGGAAGTATACGGGACGAAGGAGATATTTCAAAGATCGGTGCCACGACGAAATGCGAAATATATTAATTATATCGGTGATGGGGACACAAAAACCTTCCCAGAGCTTCAAAGGACAGTACCATATTCTAGTGAAAAAGTTGAATGTGTTGGCCACATACAAAAGCGTATGGGTGCTAGAGTGCGAAAATTAAAAACAATGAATCGTGGAAAAAAATTATCAGACGGTAAGAGTATCATCAGTAAAAATCGCCTGACTGATAAGTTAATTGATACAATTACCACCTATTATAGCAATGCTATTAGACAGAAAAACAGCTCCGTTAGTGATTGCGTTTGATATTTGCAATTTATTATCATTACAGGTCCACTGATGAGGAGCCTATGCATCACTTCTTCCCAATTGGTGATACTTCGTGGTGCAAATATCAAAAGGCAGTTGCTACAAATAGTTCTGCTTCATTCAAACAAAAATACTGTGCCAATTGCCATAATGAATGAACTAAAGCCTATAATAGCAGAACTATCTGCACCAAAATTGCTTAAAAAATGTGTGGGAGTAAAACGCAAGACGTTAATGAGTCATTCAACTCGACTGTTTGGAAGTAATGCCCCAAAACTTCTGGGTCATCAAAAATATTGTAGACATAGCAGTAAATGAAGCAATCGTGATGTTTAATGAGGGAATGACGGGACGTATAAGGATAATGGAAGCTCTTGGCTTTAAAATAGGACATTTTACTGTTACCTCTGCCTTTAAGGCCAATTATGCACGCATAAAAAATGCCAAAATGAAATCAAGATCATATACATTAGAGGCCCGTAGGGCTAGCAGAATGAGAAAAAATTCCCGAATGAGCATTTTGCAGAACTGGAAGGTCCTACATATGAAGCAGGATCATTTTAAATATTATGTATTAAGTTTTATTTGAAATATTGAAATGTCAATTTTTTTTAAACTTGATTTTCTTAGTTTCAATTTTTTACACTTTCCAGCAAAATTGTAAAAAAGTTTTTACTCTAGTGCTACAAAAAATGGCATGCATATTCTAATCATAGTTCTTTATTCTATATGCCACAATTATGTTTTATGGTTTTATACATAGTGATTTGCAACTGTATAACAATTAAAATATTTTACAAAAATATTTTTTATGAATTTTTTAATTTTAATAAATATTAAAATATAAGATATCTTTCCATTAAGTGGTATACAGAATAAAGGTTACAGTTAGCTTACATTTAATGCAAATTTGAGATTCTAAAGTGTATAATTTAAAAACTATCTTGCTGGAACAGGAGGTAAGTAATTTGTTTTAAATGTGGTATATATATTTATCTTCTTTTTGAAAAATTTGTATTTATTAAAGAACAAAATTTCTCTAGTTTTCTTAAAGTTGATAGATTGTTATAGATAATATATAAAATTCAGATAAAAATTTGTTAACTTATGATGAATCGTAGCATGTACATGGCAACGAACAAAAATTTTTCTCGCAAGGTACTATGCCCCCTTAAAAACATAACGGAACAATTATGAGTTTGATTTTAATATCTTAAAACAGATTAATGAAAATGATGTATTAAAAATCAAACATTAAAATCTATGAACTTTGCGAATATTTATTTCGGGCAGGGGTTCCGAAAATTACTGTACCCTTCGACCTATTTTTATACCGAAATCTTATCTATGAGCCTCCAAGCCAAACAATTCCATTTCAATTCAAAGTAGAAATGATATAAATTTAACTTGGATTTCTTGAATGATACACGTTGATGTAAAAATGAAGTAAAAAATAAACATTGTGATTGATATCTGGAGATATAGTTATTCAAACTATAACTTTTTTGCATTCAAGTATAGAAACATTTTTTCCCAATGAAATAGTTGAACTAATGAGATGGTAATCTACGACCAATACAATAATACTGTGATTGCCGTTGAAAACAAGGGGGGGAATTTGTTACTTTCACTACACACACATACCGAGTTCATGCACACAAAAAAACAACTGTTGCTTTTATAGGTACGTTTTTTTCTTTTTTTTACTGCAATATTTTAGACAAGTTGTTGTATGTAGCGGTGAAATTCTGTTCCTATTTCACCTTTTGCACGACAGTCCGTTGATTATTACGCTGTCACGAAAAAGTTAAGCTTGCGTAGACAGCCACACCTGGACTCGGCTTGATTTCCATTACGTGACGCATGCCATTACTTGTACAAAATGTACTTATTTAATATATTACATTCTAAGATTTTAATTTCTACTCTACATTGCTTAATACTTCAAAATTATTACTAATATAAGTTTTATAATAACGGAAATCGGGATTACAAGTACCAAACTTCATATTGAAACTTTCACCAACGTTCTAACTTTGATCACACTTACCCAAATTTGTCTTAAATTTGCACATATCCCTTCAGCAGTCACAGAGACTTCAATGACCTCGAAGTAACCACACAGGGAATCTATGATACATATACTTGAACACACTTTTTTGCAACAGAACTATCCTTCCGTTAAACAGAAATTGCAAAACTTGCCATTTATCTATTTGTCAAATGTATTTGGTGCTATTAGACATCTTTAAAACTTAGAAAGATGTTATTTAAAAAAAAATCAAGAAAATTCCTTTTTTTCCCTTGCTGAAAAGATTTATCTTCTAGAAATAAATAATTGGATGATAATTGAATATTTCATTACCATGTGTAACGTTTTCCTGTCTCGCAGCTGCAAGATCGACTTTCCTATGCAGATGACGTTACACCATTCATATCCACACCTGCACCACAAATTATTGAAGAATCCATTTATCTGACATTACGCCAGCAACATTCCACTATGAGCCGAAACTCGAGGGGGAATTCGAGGAGTAAGAAGGAGCCGCTCCAACCCAAAGAGAGAGGGGAGAGAAATCCGCTTGAAACACTCAAAAAGAGACGTTGCGTTTTGCCTTCTCCATTACCAATAAATTTTTCTGCAGTATTGAAATACTCAATAGTGTGAATAACGTGTATCTAAATGTAAGTATCGTAATTAATAGCTGTAAGCGTAATAAATCTATAATTTAATTACTTAAACCTCACTCTGCTCATCAATTTTCCTAAATCGTTGCATCAGTAGCTACGAACTTTTAAAAAATAAAATTAGACTTATGTTAAGTTAAGACACTCTTCGAGAACCGTTATAAGATTAATTTATAAATGTCAAAAAATTGTAATGTATTTTGATTCAGCTATTAAATTTTTTTTTCCCATGAAGGGAACTATTATGTGCTCGTCTTCCATGCAATACTCTCGATATACTACAGCTCATACCATATTTTAATTTTATTGGAATTATATCACCCTATACTTTGTGTGACTCATTTACATACCTACCTTTGAAATACATTCGGGACTCGAAATGTGAGACTTTAAAATCCCCGTGATCCAACAGCTACGAGAGAAATATCCAAACAGAAGTCAATCAAGTGTTATAAGGCTTTCCTAATTAAATTTCTGGACTGTGAATACACCCTGAAAGGCATCAAATTCCTATCAAGCTTAAAATGAATTTACATTGACCTTCTCGAATACCTAATCAAATGGAAAATCATGTTCTTTAACAATGCAGAAGTTGAAGTCTCTGGCATTAGTCGCCGTTAGTGTAGTGATTGTGAAGTAGTTAATTTAGAAATGTTATTCGAAAAAACGCCTTTGAGGAAGTTGATTTATAGTAACAGTAAATGCATCATAATGAAAACAACTATGTTTTCTACATAATTAATATTTTTATAAAAATTAATCCTGAAAATATTATTTTTGTTTATATTAAATTTATATCAAAAAGTTAATGTTTAATGTAATGTATAGTGGACTTCCATTGTCGTTATTATTTCAAGAAAAATAGTTAGCACTTTTATACATGAACAAGTATTTAACGCTTTTTATTTTCACAAAACAGATAACCCAAAAAACATACATACGACACTCATTACCCACTCTTGAAAAGCACCTTTCAAAGAAAGGTATGGGCAAAAAAGTTAATCCTCTCGCCGCGTATGAATTTTTCCCGAGTATTTAACTATGCAAGCCGTGCTGTTCCTGTTAATGTTTTCATTTATGCTCTTTTGGGCTCATAATTTTATGATCTAATTCTATATTTTAAAATAAAAACATTTTTATAAAAAAATGGTATATTTTATCTCTAAACTGTAGATTTGGTACATAGATTTGAAATACGTAATAAAAAATTACGCAATTTTTGAACCTACTTTGATAAAATAACTACGCAGCGATAGTGTTAATAGAACAGCAAATTGGGGGGCAGGGAATTTCCCTCCTGGTACTAGGTTGGGTTACAGTATTTATAGTTCTTTTAAACCCTCATCTATCATACGATTTTGATGAGAGTAAAAACGCTTTCAAATTGCTCATTTTAGGTAATTAGTATTTGTTCACAGTATAATATAACAATTGTAGATTTATAAGACACATAAATTATATTTTTGGGGAAAGAAATTACCTTTATAGTGTTAGTTTAAATATGGGTGACAAAATCATGACAGAAAAGTTATTATCGTGATAGGGGTGGGCGGGACAAGTCTAGCCAATCCGGTTGCAGCAATTAAGTCCAAGTTCGAGAGAGAAAAAAAATTCGGCAGAAAAGTTTGGTAGCTTCAGTGATTGGCTGATTAGAAAGGTCAGCTATTTTTACTTTTAAGTCTGGTTGAGAATCCCCCACAGGCTAGCTTTCTAGACCTTCCCCATTGCCAAGTTCCAATGTTTCAGCGCAACCAATAGAGTGCCTACTCCCCAAGAGAGAGAGAGACCTATCAGCCAATAGCGTTCATTTTACTCGAAGAAACAAAGTGAAATTTTTCCAACTCCGAGAACAGCCGAAACCGTTTCTGTAACCACGCCTCCTTGCCACATCCTCTGAACCAATCAGGAAACTCTCACTCATCAAGGCCCATCCATATCATGCCACATCAAACATTTTCGATATGGGATGGAGGAACGCTTCGTGTTCCATTTCCCAGTGACGACCAGCGACCGACCAATCATTGAATAAATTGCTAAAGGAGATAAAAGAGAGATGAGACTTTTAACTGTGGTCTAATATGTAAAAAGGGAAGGTAGCCGCAAATTCAGTGGTTAAAATATTTCGTTTTAATTGATAAATACTAATCAATCATTTTTCAAAATATAATGAAAATTTTACTAAATACATGCATTTTTTTTTAAAAAAAATTTACTTTCAGGCATACTTTTTTACTGAATTTAAGATCATTAACGAAAACAATATTCAAAATCAGTTTTTTTAAAAAAGCAAACAAACTATGCCTAAGACTCTACTTTTAAAAAAAAATGTTGAAAAAGGCTTTTAATATATTATATAAATAATAATTCATTCATATAGATTCAAAAATGACAAGTAAAGTTTTTTTAGTACGCCTTAAAACGGTATTTTCTATTGAGGGAAATGACACAAAATATTAGATTCAATTTCTTCTTGTTATACATTTTTTAAAATGTAATAAATATGAAATAATTTTATGTGTCTTACTATGAATGCATTTTGATACATATTTATATAAATTATTCTTCAAAATCATTAATGGAAAAGATTGAAAGGCATAAATAATTCTTCAATCATTAAAAAAAACGTAGCTTTTGATTAATTGTTTACGTGTAATGTAGCTCTTTTAGATATTACCGAAAAATTTGAGAGGCATATATACCTATGACTATGACTAATTAAAATATTAAATAGTTTTACCAGGCATACAACCTGCAATTCTTTAGTTCAAATAATATAAAATGTTTTATCCTGTGAAAGGTAAAAACTCACGCACAATAAAGTTTTTTGGGTCATTGTTTCTCTTTTTCAGAAAAATTAATCTATTTTTTAAACAAAAGAAATGCAAAAGCAATTCGGAATTTTATGAATAATTCAAAATATGGAGATCACACTTTAATAATTTTTTCTAAAAGTGGTATTCAGAAACAACGACTACTGGTGACTCATTCAAAGTTTTGAGCCATGGTCAAATGAAGCGAAAAATAACCCCTTATTCAACGCTAAAGTTAAGACTGACCTTTGTCTGAGGGGATTCAGCCCCTTTACATGGCCGTTTCAACGGCATCAGGATTCAAACCCGTGATTTGATGGAGGCGAATCTGGTCAACAGTTCTCTTCAGCCGTAACCTCAAGATGTAATCGGTAGAATATATCGTATATATCGAATAAAAATAAAAATTACAACTTTTTTAAAGGTTATATTAGAAAGGTTCGGTTATATTAGCAATGAATACTCTCAAGTGTTTTTTTAAATATTACTTTTTTTCATTTTAATTTTTTGTAGATTAAAATAATAGACAAAAATTCAAAAAAATGGTATTTATCGTATTGCTTTTTAATATCCTACGGGTTATTGTAAATGCATAATTTCCTCTCAAGCCTCCAAAATGAATAAATTTTGCACAACAGAATGAAAATTATTTTGCAATTCACATTAAGAAAGAAAAATTTGAAAGTTACAAAATCTGAATAAAAATTATTACTGCAAAATCAAAAAAGTAGATAAATTAAGTAATGTTTATTGGCGTTTAATTTAGAAGTTTGCATTGAACTTCATACCTTTTATTTCTTAATTTCTTTTTAAAAAAATATCTTGAATATTAGATTATTTTATGAGATAAAAAATATGTGGTGCATCTTTAAATAATATTTTTAATTTTAATTTTCAGTTCAAATCAATTTGACAAACTATATTTTTTCTTATAATTCTTTTTATTCCACTTAAAACGTTTAAATATTAATAATTTTTATAAGATTATTAGAGTTGAAATTCAAGGACTCAATTCCTGTCATCGAATTAAGTACAGCGACGAATGCCATTCAACTCAAATAATTTCTCGGACATTCACCGTCCTTAAGTGATGTGTGAAAAATCACATGCGGTCGAATATTGGGGACGGATCAGTGCTTTGCAGCAATAATCAACTTTTATTACGTAAATTATTTTATTTTAAACCGAGATCGTTCTCGTAGATTTATGTCCTCGTACTTCCATTTCTTGAAGTACTTGATGAAAGTGAATTTGTGAAGCATCTATAAATTTAACTTGAGTGGTACTTGTAAAGATTTTTTTTCACTCCATAAAAGCATTTAATCCAAGCGTCATAGAAAAGTATTTTTAAAATATTTCTCATTTTATACGCTTCTTTGATTTGAAGAAAAAAGTCAAAACAAAACCGTATGCGAATAATACATTTTAAGGTAGACATTTCGACAATTCTATAAATAAGCTTAAATTTTAAAGTAACAAGAAAAATGATAAATTGTAATATAGAGATACATATAAAACTGGTAAAAAATATTAATTTTGTTTTACACACCTAATTTCTCAAATTTTATGTTGTTCTACATATAATATAGTATTTACACTCTACCGTTCAAACATACGTACAGAATTAAAACGGTACAAATATAAAACGGTATTTTAAATAACGTTGATTCCAATCAACATAAAATTTGCAATACAAAGCTATTTGATAAAAAATTGCTTTAATTATAATTTTATCTTATTATTTGTGTTATCTTTTAGGCGAAATTTGTGATCAATTTAAACAAAATTTGAATAACTTAAATCATTTTTGTAATTATCATTTATTTTCAATATAATTTGGCATACTATTTATCTAACTATCTTTAAATATGAAAATATAAATATACTTACCTGATACTAATTATCTTTATCTTGACCTCAACTGTTATTCTTAGACAATAAAAAACTAAAACAGATATCTCCATCCAACTTTTTCTTTCTTCCTTCCCTTTTCCTGTTATCTTTGTTAAGCATTTCTTAAAAGCCCCCCCACGAGAGATTCAAGTTATTCCTGCATTGGAAACTTTTCTAAAAGTTATAATAATTGATGTCAAAGGTTCATTTTTTTATTACTGGTTTAAAGATAACATCAACTCTGAAGATAGTAATTAAATTTAAAACAATTTTTTAGAAAAACGTAAATCAATTTCTGAAGTAGTTCATTTTTACCTTATAAAATTCTGAAATATTTTTTTAAATAGATGTATTTGAAAAACCCCAATTTTAAATCAGTTATCTGTTTTTCAAAAATTATCAGAGTAAGACAAATGATTAATCCTTTTGGCCATCTTCCCGAGAAGAAATCTATCAAATAAAAGGTTGAGCCCACATTTTTTAAAAAAATTTTATTAAAAATATTCTTAAATATATATAACATTTTTTTGCATTTTATTTTTCTTTGTCTTTTTCAATCCCTTTAAATATTCTTTAACCAAGCTTTGGGTTAGGATTAATGCTACATGTTCTATAATTAAAAAGAAAATTCCAGAAAGTTCTGATAATTCTGAATCTGGATCAAGTGCAACTGATTGATTATTAATACCACATTTACGAACCACGTGAAGGGTACTGGGGATGGGCTTTACAATATAAACTGTGGTCAGTCAATAATGAAACCTGATTGGCGCCTCAGAATTTTCAAAAATGCCATTTAAGATTGCCAAGTAATCATGAATTAGGCCCTAAGTGCACATCTGACCCAATACCTCAATTATCTAACCTTAACATGCTATTTGAGGACTTTGAAGCAAACTTCCTTTTAGCATAAAAACCCTTCATACTTTATATAACATTCTTAAAATAAAATACTGTTTTATAATACGCTTTGAAATAGTGGAAGTAGACACATTTTTTTCGCGTAACTCTTTCCTAAGCATTTTTGCACTAAGCAGATATAAAAATATTTCTACTAAAAATGTTATCAAAACTTTTCAAATAAGAATAAGAAAAAAAACATTTCTAAAAAGATGAAATCCAAAAAGTTCGAATTATTTGATTAACTTGAATTTACATCAGTTTAGAAAAAAAAATGCCAGAATATCCTTAACTAAATAATCACTTTCAACATCCTCTTTGTCCTTAAAATTTCCCTGTTTGTCATCCTTTACTATTTAGAGATGATGAGGAGATAAGTACTGTACATTCAACTTCGGAAACGAGCCACATGGTTTGATTTAGCGCGTTCGATACAAAGTTGAAATAAAATTTGATTTTTCTAAAGTGGTTATTTCATCCCAACTCTGCATTAAACAATGATTCCCATAATGAATTCTCAAAACTTGTAAGTCCACTTCGACTTTCTGTCGTTTCGTTTTGTTGATTCTGCAGCAGTAGGCATTTTTTTGAGGTTGAATCATTATAGTTTTTTTGCTGAGTCATAACTTCTTCCAGCCACGATTTTACCCTAACGCTCACTCGCGTTGACTATCACTTTTTTTTCAATAAGTTTATTTCTTAAACAAAAAAAAATTATCCTTGAAGCTTTGAACTTCAGGCATAAGGATAGTGCGGTTACTCTTAGATTAGGAATTAATGTAGAAATGTAGATTCAGCTGTTAAGCGCGTTAATTATCAGTAATACGTGTTGCGTCTACTCACTCGTGTGATCAATATTCTCTTAGGCTAATTTTGTTGTTGTGTTATGTATCAACTGATATCATAAAAAATTGATTTTAGTATGGCAGATGTTAGTGGTTATTCCTTCCTTCCCTCAGACATAGGTCGCATTAATAGTGAAGATAGGGTGTCCCCAACGGAGGGAGCACCACAACTTAATGCTGAAGCTTTCTTCATTATTTTATCAATATTTCCTGACTGATAACTTATGAACATACACACATATTTCGTATAAAACTGTTTTTTGTATTTTTTATGATCAATAATCATGTTATAAACTCAAAAGATAATGGGAATTAAACAGAAATGAGTAAAACTCAGGCTTGCTATTATGCTGAAACGTTTGGTTATTTATCAAACGTACAATAATAATAAAGAACATACGTAGTTATCACTTCTAACTGTTAAACTTAACGTCGGATAACAGAATGCATCAATAAGCAACCTAATGATTCTGAACGCAATTTATTATTTATCAGTAAAGTACCTACAACAACGATGAAAGGAACTCATTTATTCTGCAGTGGTTAATTATCAATTACTTAATACTGTTGCGAGATTGGATTGCTGTGCAAATCAGCAGATAAGATTGAATGACACATTTCAGAGTGTAGAACACAACTCAGTTTGGGAATGCATTATATTCAGGAGTCATTAAAATTCAGAAAGAAAGCTTGTAAACATTCCAGAAAAATGCCAAATGATTATATAATTCAAAGTTATTCTAATAATATAATTTATAGTATTTTTAACACATTTACATTCTATTTGTGCTCCCATTTCTATAATTGTGAAATTATTTTATGTATTGTATTATATATATAAAACCATAATGTACAGTTCATCTATCAATAAATTTTGATAAATAACAAAAAAAATTGAGCAGCATTATAAGATAAAATAATTGAAAATTTTTACCTATTTTAATGTATTTTATTTTCAATTATCTCCTACGAAAAGAAAATATTAGAAATCATAAAGATGGAATCTTTTCAAATAAATGTAATTTTCCTTTTGGAAACTGGGATTTTCAGGAATGACTCATCGCATTTTACCGTGTTTCAAAGGTAATCATTCTTAAGTTTTAATAAGTTTTTATACACAACTATGCATATGATATCAAGAAATTCAGTTTTAAACTTGAAGTAATCCTGGCTTCATTCTTGAATGTTCGATATTTCAATTCTTTGTCACGGTATTATAATTTCCCAATACCTTTTAAGTTGCTGTTCAACACGTGCACTAAAGTTACGTTATTATAGAAAGCCTTATTAAAAGCACTAAAATTAAAAAATTGGTCAAATCTTCCTAAAAAGAAAAAAAAAATAATTAAATATTTGTATAAAAAAAACAATCCTTATGTAAGGACAAGCAAGTTGAAAGTGTCGTAAGCATTTTATTGCAATGCAAAAAGTTAAGTATTTAACAAATAAGGTAGAATTCTTTTTAAATAAATGCATTTTTGTTTCATTATTAGTAAACACTTTATTTCTCCTTCATAGTATATCCATCTGCACGAGATAGAGTTTATAGCGGTGCCGTAGGGACTGGGTTCGAATTCTGGAGAAGACATGCATGTTTGTAAATGGATAGTATTTTTGCGGCATGGGGGTACTCTAAATAGCCGTCGAGACGCAAGTACTCTCGTGTGGTTGGTGGAAGGGATAGAAACATGGGAGGCCCCTGACCACCCCCAGATGTCATCCCTCAAAATTGGGGAGGAAACGAGCCAAATCGTATTGTCACCTGTATGGTACTCAAAGCTAAGGCTAATGACAGACGTAAAAATTATATCCCTTAGCCGAGATGAATTTCGCGGGTCTCGATCGGACTTCGCCAGGCAGGTGGTATTACTCACAACAACAACAATATCCATTAAATCGGATTTGCACATTTAAAAAAATGTGAATTTCGTCAAACAGAAGACATTTTTCCATTTAAAAAATTACCGGAATTTCAAATCCAGAAATGACATAATATAGAAGTATGTAAATTGCTGTACATGATTACATATAGATTCCTTAACTTGATTGCGGCTGAAATTTACGAATTCCATCTATTGTATTCCGCTCTGCACTATGAAGTGACAATTAATTCAACTGTTCAAACAGCACTAAATTCAATTCAAAATTGGAGCTGTAACATATTCCGTACATGTGCGTAAGCCTTTGGTCTTGCTTGTTCATGTTGCTTATGCCACGTGATCTCCAGTGACATTAGATCGAGGTGTCTGAAATCCATCGCGGCTAAGGGCTAGATTTTTACGCTTATCGTTTGCCTTAGCTTTGAGCTCCATGCAGATGACAGTACGATTTCGCTTGTTTCTACACCAATTTTCAGGGAGAATACAATGGGGTGGTCAGGGTTCTTCTGCTTTTCTTTCTCTTCCACCAAAATCACGAAAGGACTTGTGACTGGACGGCTACTTAGAGTACCCCTATGCCGCGAAGGCACTATACATTGACAGATATCCAAGCCTTCCTCGGGATGCGAACCCAATCGTTACGGCACAGCAGCCAGCGTCACTAACCACTGTACCGGATGGGCGGATGGTCTTATTTGTAAACATGGTATTTCAATGATTGTTTCTAATGAAATCAAGTTTGAGTATGTTTTCATCTTTTTGACTGTTTCATTCAAAGAATTATTTTTAAGCGAAATAAGGGTTTCAGCATTTCATGGAATAATGTTTCATTCAAAGAATTATTTTTAAGCGAAATAAGGGTTTCAGCATTTCATGGAATACATAAGTAAAATTAAAGCATTAGGATTTTTGAACAAACTAACCCAATGAATGATTAATATTACCTTAATTTTGCTTCTAGATTTCAAGCTTTAAATATCATTTAAATTTCGCTTGTAAAAATTCAAGATTTTTTGAATTGATATTTTTGATAGCAATGTATCTGTTTCTCACCATATTAATTTAAAGATTAAGCTTATTGAATATACTTTTTTTTTCAAATTATATAACATGCCATTCACTTAGAAACGTCAGTTGGCCAATGCCTTCCCTCACCATCCCACCAGGTGCAATACTAGTATGACGATGGGAATTAGAAGTATGTCACGTGCAATCTCTCCTCCATGACTCCAGTTACAATTACACTCACCATGATATTGAAAGCAGAACCGGGATTCATCTGAAAAGAAGATACAATACTATTGTAGCCAGTTCTGTCCTTGGGCTCATCGCTGTCACCACTAGTCTCTATCGTAGTGCTTCTCAAACTTTCACTACTTGCAAGCCAATATCCAATCATAATTTTAATCGATCCCTCCATACAACAACAATGTATTGAATTCAATAATACTATAATTTGGCGCTAAATCTACAATACGAATTTAACCTCTTAAAGGCCAAAGGTGTAGATAAATGTCTCGCTCAGCCAAAGTGATAATTGCATGGAAATATATATGTCTTTTCCAAGTACCATTTCTACTTTGGAATGCAATAAAAGTACCTTGACAAAATTTTCAGTGGATTTTCTTACTTATTCCCTTTCTTCCTTTCCCCAATGCATCCCATGCGCGCACATATGTGAAAAACTGGAACACTGGGGAGCAGATCACTTAACTTTTATTCGGCAGTTGATGGATTAATTGTAAACTGTATAAATTATCCATATGAATAGTAATTTTTGGTTAAAAATTTTTATATGACAAGCCCATGGCGTCACTGGTAATTATTAACTTAGAGATGTTAAATTAATTGTAAAACATATTGTGTAGTACGGATATATTTATAAAGGTATTATATTAATGTAAATGTGTATTTTATTTTGTATTGTGTCAGAAAGATTTTTGGTTTACTTTCCATAAATTAATAATTTTTTTAAATAATATTGTTTTCGACTTTTCAATAGGCTCATGCCCCTCTCTTAGAGTTAACATGCCCCCCCACAATTTGAGAAACTCTGTTCAATCGGGAGAAGATGAAATTACTCTTTTCATGTGTCAATAGTCAATGTTGCTCCATACGTCTTTATATTTTTCAGGCGGATAGTGTATGTCGTAATCTTGTCATAAAATTGATTCAGGGCTCTCTCCGCCAGGGTGGAACGCTCAACTTTCTTATTTGCACTGACTCACTCTCTTCACTCCATTGTTTTCTCAGCGTAAACTCCACAGAAAACTTGTTGTAGAGGTTCAGTCTATTCTGTACTACCTAGACAGAGACATCCACTTTTTCTTATGTTCGGGGCCATAGCGGAAATCTCAGCAATGATAGAGCGGATCAATTGGCCCAAGAGGCAACTTGCCAAGATATGAACCTTTTAATGCCCATGCCATTGTCCCACTGGAGGCATGTAGTTTGGGAAAGAACTGTTTCCTCCTGGAACACTGAATTCTTGCCCTCGCCTAAAGCTTTGAGGACTAAAAGGTTTTTCCCAACCATTTATCAACGGATTAAATGTAAAAAATTTGTTCCGAATTTTAAGTTATCCCAGATTCTAACAGGACATGGAAATTTTAATAACTACTTATCTAGATTTAATTTAATCGGGAGTGATATTTGTTCTTGTGGTCAGGATGCTGAAACTCTGTAACATGTATTGTTGTATTGTAAACTATATTTCTGTAAAAGAGAGAATTTTAGAAAGGAGTTGAAAAACACACGCTTAGGTATTTCCTGGCTTCCTGTTTTGTCTTTGTTGGTCAATTGTACTGAAAGCCTAAATGTCTTAAGAAAATTTGTTTACTGTATAGATTTTTAAAGTTTGATTGGTACCTTCCCTTGTTTATATTTATGTATTTCCACTCTTCCTTTTTATTGCATGTTTTTGTCTTAAATATTTTTTCCAAATTTGTTTTAAATGATATAATTGTGTTACCGCTTACGTCTGTAAGCCTCATGTTATGCGATGTGGAGCATGAGGGGTTTTGCAAGTAAATTAAATAAAAAAAAATGTATGTCTTGCAAACAAGCTCACTTCCACAAATCACATCACTGACTCAGTGTCCGTGATGCGATCAAATCCCGTGTCTGTCCTTTCTAGCGTTAGTGTCGGGAAACCATATAGATCCGGCAGGATATTTAATCGGAAACCATTCCTTATGCAAGATGTTGCAGAATTCCAACAGGAAATTCAGAAGGGTGATAGTATGCAGCAAGAGGAGGAAAAATCTCTTTAAGTCGGATTAAATCGTACAAAGAGTTATGAAGGGTGTGATGTCGAGTGGAATGAAAAGGAGCAAAAAGAAGTAAGAAATACTTTTATTAGATATGAATCATGTTTACAATACGATTAATGCACCACAACTCGGCGCCAGAAATGCATCCACAAGTGATTGTTTCAGGAATTGTTCGAAATTGAGGTCCCGTAGCACAGCCGACACTGATGAACAAAGGATGGTCGAGCCCATTCAAAGAAATGGGCTGTGCTGAAGCGACAACCATCCGAGATCCTTCGCCAGCCTCCGGGGTCTCATACACAGGCAATTTCAGGTGACCCAGACAAAGGGATTGAGGTCCAGGGAGCGTGGAGGCCACGCAATGTGTCCACTAAGTCCGATACATCACCGAGGATAGGTTGCATGTAGGTGATAATATGCGGTAATCGAAATATGTGCATGAAACGCTCGTTTTAGGAATGTTTGGTACTAGGAAAAAATGTCTCTCTTCCTAAAAGCAAAAATTAGTTATTAATTTTATGTCAGTAATTTTCAAGATGCAATCCATTGATTACCTAATATATTTTGAAGACAGTTGAAATATTATTACTTTTTAATATTTCTAATAAGATTTGGAAAATCATGTTACAAAAGTTTGATTTGTTACAAGAATTTATGGGGAGCACATAGGGAATATATGTTTAACAAAAAATTTATTTCTTTAATCATAAGTGTTTCCTCAGATAAAACGTTGTTTAATTAAAGTGTTTCTTCAAAGGTTTATGAATTCAATAAATTTCAAAGTAGAGTTTGTTAATTAAAGCATGTAATTATCAATTTACAAATGGCATTTAGTTTATTAATTATAATAGAAGGAAAATGAAAGAGAGAAAGATTATAGTAATTAATTAGTAGTTAGTAGATTTTAAAGTAATTTTTGTTTTAATCGACGTATTATATCAAAGCAGTTTGTACTACAAGTTCCAGTTTAGGACTTTTAATTCTTTTACAGAACTACGTTATAAAGAATTTAAAATTCCAACCTAAGTCACTTTACATGTTAATATAATAAGCCTTATTCATTTAACGATAATTAAAACTGGAATCCCTTTCCTGCTAATGGATAAAATCCATTAAAATGAAAATCGAAGACACATTCGTTGTAGTTAAAAATTTTATCGAGATAATTATTTGATTAAACTTTGTTATACCTCAATAAACATTTGAAGACATCTCAAGAATTAGCAATATTTATTTTATCTTAACGAATGTTACTCCTGCGTAAAGTCACAACGATATACTATTACTCTCTGTTCAGGTTTAGGAGCACCCATTGTAAATATTATCTTAAATAGTTTTACAAAGTTTAATACTAATATTTTCGAACAAAGTTGAATTTAGTTTGAAGAATGAAATTAAAGTTATTGATGAATTTAGATCAGTGTCAATTAAAAATATGCTTATAATCGATACGGAATGCATCCTTATTTGCACAGAATACATGTAATATTTGCAATACATACAGCATCCTTCTACATAATATCAATTCAATTTCTTAAAGTAAATTTGGATTCTTGAATACAATTTTTAAAATAAAGAGAAATATTTATTTTAATTTATCCTTCCCAATTGGAATAGTTTATATGTAAGTATATGTAAATAATGTAATTTAAAAATAAATCCATGTATAGAGAAATACGTCAACGTTCTATGTTGTTGTCGTTGTCTTGTCCTTCCTGAAAGGAACGAAGGAATATTGCCAGAGCCTGAGACAGGTTAGACTTCTGGATGTACGCCTGTCGTTGACCGTAGTTTTGAGCACCATACCAGTGACTAATTTCCACCACAATTTTAACACCATTGGTGGCAGAGGCCTCCACCTATCTTTCATTTCCGCCAAACACACGAGATGACTCGCGTTTCGATGGCTATTTAGAGTACCCCCATGCCACAAAAACAGTATACATTTTTAAACATCCATGTCTTCTCCAGGATTTGAAACCGGTCTCTACGGCACTACATTCAGCGTCGCTAACCACTATACCAGAGACGCAAAATAAAAATCTATATTTAAATTATTTTAACAGGTCTTTTATATTACATAAAATATATATTGTCTTTTATATTACATATTATAGTAGTCATTAAATTACATATAGTTCATATTCTTTCGTAAATACCATTCTACTTTGTTAAAATTTCCAACACACATACAAAAGAAGTATTCGAGAGCTATAATTAAAAATAGTAAACAGATTATAGATTTTTTTAATAATAAAAATATTTATTCTGTTCATTTTACGACTTTGAAGATCTTTTCAATTCCATTGATATATATGATTTTATTAAAGTAATTTTAGAAAACCACAGTATGTATTATCTTAATATTAATATTAACAAATTTAAAACTCTCATAGATTTTGTCTTAAAAGAAAATTACATTAATTTTTTAATGGTTCTTTATATAAACAAAAGTAAGGAATCCCACAAGGGGGCCCAGCAAGCAATAGTTTGGCTAATCTATATTTACACTTTTATGAATATAATTATATTATTAATAATGACTACTGAATGCGATGGAAAGAAATCGGTCAGGTCCGTTTGAAGAAGCTTTGTTTTTTTTTCAGTTCCAAAAAATACATCCGGCGGCTCTCGCGCGCCCTCTTACGGTGAAAAGTAAGAAGGCGTTACAACATGCCGCCCACCTTGAAATATTATTTCAATATAAATGGGAACAATATAAAGTTACATAAATGAAAATTTAAGAAAACATTCACAACGATGTAGTATAAGCATATTTAAATGAGCTACAAATAATAAAATATGGATTTAAATCGGTAGAAGACTTAATTTTGTTATATTTCTTTTAAATATTCCATCTGATGTTTTGACATTGACAACACTGACTTTATTGTCTAGACCAGGATACAATTGAACAATTCTACCCATTTTCCATCTAGTAGGGGGTAAATTGTCCTCTTTTAAAACGCACAAGTCATTCACTTGAAAATTTTTAGTTGGCAGAAGCCATTTTGGCCTTTGTTGCAGTCGAGTTAAATACTCCTTATGCCAACGTTTCCAAAACTGTTGAACTAGTTTTTGAATTTGTTGCCATCTAGTTAGGAATTATTTGAGTCAATATAATTGGGTTCAGGAATACTTGTCAATAGCCTTCCAATAGTGAAATGACCAGGCGTTAAGGCTGATAGGTCATTTGGGTCATTAGATATGGGCGTTAATGATCTGGAATTAAGACAAGCCTCTCTTTGAGTTAGAAATGTTTCAAATTCTTCGTATGTTAATTTCGTTTCTCCAACAACGCGTTTTAAGTGATATTTAGTTGACTTTATTCCTGCTTCCCAGAGACCACCCATGTGTGGTGCACCTGGAACGTTTTGATGCCATTTAATACCATTATCAGTTAAAAATTTACTAACATTTTGATTATAATTGTCTGATTTTGCAAGCTTTTCAAATTCCATGAATTTGCGTCTTGCGCCAACAAAGTTGGAACCGCAATCACTGTATATGTCGCTGTATTTTCCTCTGCGGGAAATAAACCTCTTCAGAGCTGCAATAAATGCATCTGCTGAAAGATCAGTCACTAGTTCTAGATGAATAGCTCTAGTAGTGAAACAAACAAACAGAGCTATGTATGCTTTAAAGGATTTGGAAACCTCTGCCTTTAATGGTTTTAATTTGAAAAGGACCAGCATAATCTACTCCACAGCGCATAAAGGCAGGAGCAGGAGAAATACGTGAAGATGGCAAATCGCTCATCATTTGATTAGTGATGAAAGCTCTTATTTTGCAACATTTTATACATATTCTGATTAAGTGTCTGATGACATCTCTAGCACCTATTATCCAATATTGTTCTTGAATACAAAATTGCACAAGTTGTGTACCAGCAGGCAAGAGAATTTCATGATAATGTCTAACAATGAGATATGTTAGAATATGCCTTTTTGGCAGTACGATGGGATGTTTGTGGCCATATGCGAGATTTGCATGTCGCAAACGATCACCCACCCTGAGAATGAACAATCTAAAAATGGATTTAGAGATAAAATTTTGCTTCTGCAAGATAGTGATTTATTTCCTTTTAAAGCATTGATCTCATTGTTAAACTCAACAATTTGCACTGATTTAATTAATATATACATAGAATTATTTAATTCACTAGTTTTTAAAAGTCCAATTATTTTATCATTTGAATTTCTACAATTATTAATAAATCTTAAACAATATGTTATTACACGTTTAAGTTTAGAAAGAGAAGATAATTTATGAAGTAAATCATTAACATCAGGCAAGTGATTTGGTAGAATAGTTGATTGTAACGCACAATACCTTTCTTCTGGCACATCATCATTCAATGAAGGAACAGAAGAGTCTGTCTGAATAGGAAAAGTTTCATGTAAAAACTTGGGACCACACAACCATAATGAAGTGAGTAAAGTTGAAGATGATACACCACGGGTTGCAAGATCTTCAGGATTTGCACTGCCACTGATATGATGTCATTGGGTAGCAGAAGACAACGTCTGGATTTTCGCCACTCTGGTGGCTACGAATACCTTCCATCGGCTGGCATGGGATCCAACCCAAGCAAATACGATAGTAGAATCCATATAAAATTGGGTTTGTGATATAGGGTAATTCAGAGCTTTACAAGTAAAGTCCATCAGTTTAACTAACAGAAGAGCTCCACACAATTCTAGTCGAGGAAGTGAGACAGGTTTTAGTGGGGCAACTCTTGTCTTGCCTATTATTAGTTGAACGTTGATTTTTTCTGTATCTGAAACAGAGCGACAGTAAATTGTAGCTACATAAGCCTTTTCGGAAGCATCACTGAAGCCAAACAGATGAAATTGGTTGTCTGAATCGACGAACAAGAATCGTGGAATTTCGATATCTTTGACCAATTGCACATCTTTAGCAAGTTGTTCCCATTCAAGTGTAATGTCTGGAGGAACCCTTTCATCCCACTGCAACTGTTGTTTCCACAGTCTTTGCATGATTGTTTTATACTGGATTGTGATGGGTGGCAGCCATCCAAGTGGATCGAAAGTCATAGCAATTGTAGAAAGTAATGTTCTTTTGGTTAAGGGGCCTTCAAAAGATAAAGGAGTGATTTTGAAGTAAAATACGTCTGAAGCTGGATGCCACAGGATGCCTAATGTTTGTACTGTATCATCATTGTCTATATTCAAAGAAGCATTAGATAAACGCATATCTGAATCGATTGAATTTAAGAGTTCGTTGCAATTAGAAGCCCATTTTCTCAATACAAGTCCGGAACTGGACAACATTTGAGTCAATTGGTTTTGTAGTTCCAAGGCTTCAGAGAGCGAATTGGCTCCGGACATCAAATCATCAACGTAGAAGTCATGGAGAGCTGCTTTAGAAGCAAGAGGAAAATTATTTGCTTCGTTCTATGCCAACTACTGTAAGCATTTTATTGCAAGGTACGGCGCTGATGCAGTTCCATAAGCTATTCTTGTCAACCAAAAGTCTTGAATTGGCTCAAAAGGTAAATTACGCCAAACGATTCTCTGAAAATCCGAATCTTGTAGTGTTATTTGCCTATACATTTTTCTATGTCTGTTGCAATGGCTATTTTGTGCGTCCTAAAGCGAAGGAGTAATGTTGCTAAGTCAGTCTGTAGCTGTGGACCAACCATTAATTTATCATTGAGAGAAACCCCACTTGAGGACTTTGCAGATCCGTCAAACACCACGCGAGATTTTTCTCCATTTTTATTGGGTACTGGGTGATGTGGGAGATAAAAACTGGAACTAGCTGGAACGTCAATCTCGTTTTAAGGGATTAACTCCATGTGACCAAGTTTCAAATAGTCGTTCATAAATTTGTAATATTGATTGGAAAGTTATTTGTTTTTACTAAATCGACGTTTAATTTGCTGTAGACGATGCACGGCAGTGTCTCTAGATGAACCATGTTCATCACTAGAGTCTTGGAAAGGAAAATTGACTATGAACCTGCTTGTTGAGTCACGAGTATGAGTTCTTTTGAAATGATTCTCTCAAGCAATTTCTTCATTCGTGAAAGGTTTTGTTTCACCGAGTTCCTCTAATTGCCAGAATTTATCGAGCTGTAACTCTACTGCGTTGTAACTTGTATGATTTGAAATAATTCTTTGGGAAGAAAATTTTGTTTTTCCAAGAACAACCCACCCGAAAATGGATTCCATTGCAGTTAAAGTTTGTCCCTGAACATTTAAATGTCTATTGACCATGATTTCTCCAAATACGTCAGCACCTAACAAAATTTCTATTGGGCCTGGCTGGAGACAGTTGACATCCGATAATTTTAAATGCTTAAATGTATTCAAAGCAGACGCATCGACTTGAAATTGAGGAAGGTCACAGGTGATTTTGGGTAAAATTAATGCATCTACAGTAATACTTGTGTTTTTGTAAGAAAGTGATGTTATTTCTAACTGAATTAAGCCTGCTACCCTTCCCACCTTTCGCGAACTTAAGCCATCTACATTTATGTTTACACTAGTACGTTTAAGTTGTAATAAATTTACACAAAACTCTCAAACAAATGAGCCTTGACTAGCTGAATCGATGAGTATTTAGCATTTTTGTAAAGCGCCATTAATGTCTTTAACATTAACAATTGCAGTAGGCAATAAAACAGCCTGAGAGGCAGGTACTGTTACGTTATTGCTACTAATCGTGGAATCATCCGTGTGTATATCGGATACCGTGTTGTGAATTAAAATTTTGTTGTTATTTGAAATTTTGCTATTATTTGGAATTTTTGAACATAATAAAGAATTATGTGATTTGGAACAGAATTGGCAAACAAAACACCCGCACGACATTTGGAAATGCGATGCGTTTTATTTCCCCTAAGACAGTTAAAACACAATTTGTATTTTTTAACAGCATCCCATTTTTCTTTACTCGGAAGTTCTAAAAAACTATCGCACATGAATAATCTAAAATGTGTATCGCTATTACAATGTACGCAAACATTCGAGACTATTTTTGAAGAGTAAGAAAATTTTTTATTTGTGTGAGAGTCATTTTACTTCCGCCCGCTTCGAAGAAAACAGATGTTTTTTCTTTCTGGAACTTGGCTAAAGACGCAATAGCGGTCGCTCTGCTTAAAACAAACGATTTAAATTCGGAGAAAGAGGGATTTTTTATGTTTGTTTGTTCGAGAGTCCAAACGCGTAATGTTTCGAGTCGAGTTTCCCCCTTAGAAAGAAAATTATGAGGGTGTCCCAATATTCCACGGGCTGCCTCAGTGTTTGCAGTGTGTCAATGCACTGTTGGGTGGTGTCAATTAGCTTTCGCAATCCTGAAGCTGATTCTTGTTTTAAAATAAGCTGCGAAACTAATTTATTTCATGCCACATTTATAATTTCTGCTTCATTCTCATAGCGCTGAGTTAATGCATTACACGCCTTTTTATAATTATCGTTTGTGATTTGAATAGATTGTAATAAAGTGGCTGCTTCGCCCTTTACAGAGAGTTTAAGATACTGCAGTTTTTGACTATCACTTAAAGTACTATTATTCCCTACACTCGCTAGAAATAAATCGCGAAAAGAGATCCAGTCTATATAATTTGAAGTGAATACTGGCATTTCTATACGAGGAAGTTCAATATTGTTTACATTAGTGTTAACAATGTTTTGGCATTCTAATTCTAATTCTAGTGTATCTAATTTCGAAAATAAATCATGCATTTCCATTTCATAAAAGTTAAAATCTTCATCTGCACAAGTGCTTAAAAGATTATCGTTTAAATTATTTATTTTAATATCTATTGAATTAACATCTATTTCATAAACTTCAATAATTAATACAGAAGTTTCTTGATTTTAAAAGTCATCTACTTTTGAAACTAAACGAGTTAGCTTAACTTTTAAGATTTTCTTTTGTTTAAGAATGGCGTCCATGTTGGAATGTTTGTGACCTTCCCAAACTCCAAGTTCAATGCTTGCAAAGATTATATACTAAAGTCCGTTTTTGTGCTTGATTACTTCGACAAATGTCGCAGACCGCTTTTCACTTCATCAATTAAATGTTTTGACTCGAATGCTCTGGTAGCTCGAAGGAACAAAATGAATGCGATGGAAAGAAATCGGTCAGGTCCGTTTGAAAAAGCTTTATTTTCTGTGTTTTTACTCAGTTACAAAAAATACATCCGGCGGCTCTCGCACGCCCTCTTACGGTGAAAAATAAGAAGGCGTTACAACAACTACTATATTTTAGATATACTGATTATTTAATTATTTTTGGTAAAAATGATAATTTAAATCAAAATAGTAATTTTTATCCGGCTTACTTAAACTTAGTTAAAATTAATAATAATCGAATCAAAACTAATTACTTAGAAGTAACACTGTATATTAAGGATTTGAAATTACATAGTAATACTAGCCATTACCCACCCGCTTCACTGGGTATTTCACGATGTTGTACATATGTATCCTGTTCAAAAATATATTAATTATTGATATATAGCATTAAAAATTCGATTGTATTGAAAAATATATTTATAGCTGATACACTCTCGTCCCTTGATATAAAAAGAACATAAATTGTAATATCTAATTTCTATTTATATCTAAAATAGAAGTAGAAAGATTTTTTTCGCTCACTTAACCTAATAATCAAAGTGGATTTCCACCAAAGCAGCTTTCAGTAGGTCTCAACTCCATAAAATAAACATGCGTGCTAAATTTCAAGTCTAAATGTAACAAAGCAAAAACGGCATTTTTATCATCAATACCACTTTCACAACATTCTTAGCGGATTCCAATTCAACAAAAGAAGCATGTAAAACAAATTTTATTATTATAGTCTTAGCAGTTCAAAAGCTGGAAATTTGTCTATCAATACGCCCCAATAACTCTCCCCGCTTCCCCCTGGAGTTGATTTCCGTAAAATCCATTCTTAGTGGAACTCTATTAAACTAAGGAAAAGTACTCAACAAATTTCAAGTAAATGGGTTAAATTCAAAAACAGGAATTTTTCTATAACACGCCTTAATCCCTCGCATCCCCACTCCTTTGAGGGTCAATTTTCGCAAAAATCTCTGTAAAAGGAACTTTATTCCATGAACGGAACATACCTTCTAATTTTATAGCAGGTGGTTCTATTAGTTGAAAAGTGGAAATATATATCTATTACGCCCGTTAATCCCCCTCAGTGACCCTTGGGGTAATTTTTCCCCAAAACTATTTTATAGCAGATCTCTACACCATGAAAGGAATTCGCTTACCAAATTTTACAACTGTACGTCTAATAGTTTAAAAATGGAAATAATTATCGATAATCGGAAATAATAATCGATTAAGCCCCCGCAACGCCACTTAGGAAACGATATACACAAAACCCATCTTACGGCATATCTCTACTCAGTGAATGGAATCTGCTTATACTCAATTTCAAGATTTTACGTCTAATAGTTTAAAAAAAGGAGGTAATTGCCTATAACGCCCCTTAATTCTCCTCAACGCCACTTGGAGTCGACTTTCAAAAAACCTTTTATGTAGGGGATCTGTACTCTATGAAAGGAATCCGCTTATAAAATTTCAAGACTGTACGTCTAATATTTTAAGAATGGAAATAATTATCTCACAACGTCCCTTAAGCCCCCGCAACGCCACTTAGGAAACGATTTTCATAAAACCCTGCTTATAACGCATCTCTACTTAATGAACGGAATCAGCTTGCTAAATTTCGAGATTTTACGCCTAATAGTTTAAGAAAGAAGTTAATTGCCTATAACACCACTTAATTTTTTACAACGCCACTTAGGAGTCGTTTTTGACAAAACCCATTTTGCAGCGGATCTCAACTCTATGAAAGGAATCCGCTTACCAAGTTTCAAGACTGTACGTCTAATAGTTTAAAAAGGGAAATAATTATGTATAACCCCCTTAAGCCCCGCAACGCCACTTAGGAAACGATTTTCACAAAGCCCATTTTATGAAAGATCTCTACTCAGTGAATGGAATCTGCTTCCTCCATTTCAATATTTTACGTCTAATAGTTTAAAAAAGGAGTTAATTGTCTATAACGCCCCTTAATTCTCGACAAAGCCACTTGGGAGTCGATTTTCACAAAACCTATTCTGTAGTGGATCTGTACTCTTTGAAAGGAATCCGCTTATCAAATTTCAAGACTGTACGTCTAATAGGTTAAAAATGGAAATAATTATGTATAACGCCCCTTAAGCGCCCTCAACGCCCCTTGGAGGTAGATTTTTGTAAAAATCTTTATGTAGGGAATCTCTACTTTATGAAAGAAATCTGTGTACCAAGTTTCACGACTGTACATCTAATAGTTTATTAATGGAAATAATTATCTATAACGCCCCTTAAACCCCCGTAACGCCCCTTGGAGTTCGAACTTTGCAAAATTCGTTCTTAGCTGACGTCTACTCCATGAAGGGAACCTACCCACGAAATTTCAAGTCTGTAAGTTCAATAGTTCCAGAGGTATCGTGATTAGTCAGTCAGTCCTTCAGTGAGTGTGTGAGTGAGTCGCTTTTCTCCTTTATATATATAGATTTATGATAAAAGAGATGCCTTTATTTTTAATATTATCAAAGTGCCTTACTGGAATTTAAATTTATTAATATCTATATGAAGAAATATTATTTTTAACTATATTTATCGTAATAATGTATTGGTTAGCGATAAAGCTAATATTTATTTGAATCTTAATAAATTTTTTAATCATTTTATTGAACATGGATATCCTGCTAACTTTCTTTGCAATTATATTTATAATGGTTTTTAATGATACAGTTTGTATTACTGTTATTATGTTTTTTTTTTGTAAAGATTTTTTAAATAATTCTACAATTTCTAAATAATGCTACTATTTCTAAATAATGCTACAGTTATTATATAGATGGCGCCACATGCTTAATAAATTTTTAATAATATTTATATATTTTTGCGTATCATTTATATTTTGCACTAATATTTATATGAATATATTTTTATGATTTTTTAAAAGTGTGCATACATACATATATATATCCTATTGGTACATAGTATGACAGACTACAGGTGAAGGTTGGCTGGCCCCCAAACATGTTTTAAACCTGCAATCCTGGTTTCTAAGGCCAGGAGTTTGTCATTGTACTACTGTGCCTTTGTCTTCCTATTTATATATAGTTATCTTAGGTTTATAACTTTCTGTATATTTTTATATTTTCGTTTATATATATGTTTATATATATATATATATTGGATTATATATATATATATATATATATATATATATTATATTATATATATATATATTATATATATATATATATATATATTGGATTATATATATATATATATATATATATTGGATATATATATATATATATATATATATATATATATAGTCTAGATTCTCTACAAACAAGAGATAAATATTCATCAATCACATTCGAAAAATACACATAGACAGTAGAAAGATCCTACAATGAAGGACACATGAGCAGCCGAGATTAAAAATTATAAAATGGAAGGCGCAGTATTATAAACATTGCTGACTTAGGACAGCTAATACATAAAATAAGTTATATAAAAGTGGGGCTCAATATGTTTTTTAGCCAGCCAATCTTCCACTTTTATGTAAATAATACTGAGCAAAATCCTAATGAAATGAATGGATAGGAATATCTAAATCCATTACAAGATAAAAAAAACCTTACCTATAAATTGCACTTGAAAATGCAGAGCCCGCGCTAAATCTGAGTGCAATAAATAAGTTATTGCCAGATTCTGGACCCTAATACAGATTCAAAACATGTGAATGACTGAAATGTAGCACTTAACAAAAGTATAAAAAATAATAGAAACAAAAATTAAGATAGTTACAAATTACCATAATATTAGGGACACTAGAGTATATATGAAATATATAATAATAAGTAATTTTAACTAATATTAGAATATGGAGGTAACTATAACTATGAAATGTGTAAATTTATAGAATTAAACTATTATAAATCTAAGAATTTTTAATCTTTACAATTTTGAATATATTTATTCAAATAACTATCAATAAAATTAATTGGGTATTTCTGATTTAAGCAATATTTAGTAAAATGTTTATAGTTATATATTATTTCTGATTTTTTTGGACACCAGAAATTTATTGCATTGTGTATAATTAATAACAATATTACTGAATATAGAAATATATTCATTACTCTCCCAATGCGGAACTTTTATATAATATTGAAATTAAAATCTTTTATTTTATCATAAATATTAGAAACTATTACATTATCTATTAATTTGATATGTATGTCAAGAAAATTTGCTTTGTTGTTGTTACTATTTGTCTGTATTAAAGTAAGATATTGTGGATAAAAATTAGTATTAGGTATAAAATTGACTCGCTTGCCAAAAATGATTTTGTCATCTATAAAACGATAAATATAATATTTAGAATTATTACTGTAACTACTTTCAAAATAATGTAAAAATAAATTGGCAAGACAGTTGCTCGCAGCGCCACCTTGTGGCAAACCTTTAATCAGTAGATCATAGTTAACCTTATGAAATATTTAGTTTTCTATAAGCACAAACCTAAGTACTGAACTAAATGTATCATAATTAACATTATTAAATAAATTATCTTTATGCAAGTTTACAAGTATATTAATCATATCATTAATATTAAGGTATGTGAGTACCTTCGGGGAGTACTTTTTTTGAAATATATAAAATTTCAGTTAAATAATCATTTTTTTATTTGAAATGGGACATAAAAGGTAGAATTCCAACACAGTTTTTACAAAGTTAAAATTAATTTTGGTAATATTGGGAATTTTCAGTGAAATTTTAGTGAAAAATTGCAGTTGCGGTATAGATTGTATTGAAAATTCTAATTAATATATTCTTATAATATTTATACAGTCCATCAATGACATCATTATCTCTTTCTTGATAATTATAAAATTTGTAAATACTTCTGAAAGATTTTTAAATATGTAAATTTTTATGCAAAAACTCAATTTTTACAAAACACTAATGTTACTTTCTCTCAAAAAGTGCAATAAAATAAATAAATATATACACAGAGATTAGATTATAGTCTAGAACACAGATAACACTGTTTAAAACATTTTCTGAAAATTTCAAGTCAATATCGTAAAAAAAAATTCTGTAGTGAACTGTGCCGTGAAGAAAAAAATTGAAAAACGCAGTTTTTCAGGAAATGCATTTAAAGATTTTAATACTATATGAAAAGTTTTCTACTAATTATAACTTTTTAAACTCATTATTTTTATAGCTCAAGCTCTTTTTAGCTTCATGTAAAACTGATTTGACCTTTATTTTATCCTTTTGTTTTCTGGAGAGTTTTGTAGACTATAACAATTGTTGTTTTTAGCGAAATTTTGGTGAAAAGTTGCATTTACAAATCTTGTACACAAAATTCTAATAAATGTATACAAATCATATTTATACAATACATAAAGAACATCTTTATCTGTGATAGGAATCAAAAAATTTGTAATGCTTTTGAAAGTTTTTTAAATATGTCAAATTTTATGCAAAAACTTAAATTTTTAAAAAATTAATGCAATTTCTATCATAAAAAAGCAATTAAGTATATAAATATATATACAAAGATTAGATTTTGATTCATAACACAGATAGAACTACATAAAACATGTTCTGAAAATTTAGATTTTGTATCTTAAAAATATTTTGTGAATTGAGCTTTATCGTGAAGAAAAATATTGAATAACAGTTTCTCATAAAACACATTTAAAAACTTTAACTCAAATTAATTACCTTTTTACTAACTAAACATTTTCAAAACTCCCCATATTTATAGCTTAAGCCTTTTTTAGCTTCAATTTTAGCTAATTTGGACTTTTTTTTGGCTTTTTGTTTTTTTCTGGAGAATTTTGTTGAGGGTAATGACTGGCGTTTCGATTTTTGAATTCTCTCTGTGTCGATTCCCGTATAGTTTTTTAAGTGTCGTTGGATCAATTCCTATACCTAAATAATTAAATACAGGCAGTAGCCCTGAATAACCCGAATTATATAAGATGTCAGCCATGTATGAAACCCAAAACAAAGTTTTTTTATGAACAAAAATTTCTTTCGGCAAAACAGACCACATTATTAAAGCTTCCATTATTATTTTGAATCTTGCCATGGAGGCATATTTTAGCAACTGCTTATCACAGAGTGCTAAATAAGTAGGCTTTATCACTTTAATCACTGAATTTGAAAGGCCTGCTGCTTTGTCCACATATACTTTACCATCACATAATGCTTGTTTATACTTGCACCCTCTTTCCCTGTTGGACATTGCCCATGCATGGGATTTTGATTGCTAGAGCAGCAGCGAAAGAAGGCAGCTATTACAGCATATTGCATTTTTTCGAGGCATCCAACATTGCTGCGGATGGAAATCCCATAATAGTTCTGCAGTTTATCAATAAATTTATCAGTTAATTTCCCCTTCCCACCAAGTCCTTTGGTGTTCTTTTTTAGTTTCCTTAAACGTGAGCCTACTCCTTTTTGTATATGTCCTATATATTCAAGTTTTGTGACACTGTTTTCACCTTATATATCCTTCACTTGTAAAACTCCTTTGGAATCACCATCATCATAGTACTCGGTGTATTGCAGGTCTCGTTTAAATAGTGACCTTACAAAAGTTCTAAAAGCTCCAACAGCTTCCATGTTTCCAGATGATCCTTTATAATTTGAACATACAAACTCACATTTCACATTCATTTCGCAAATTTACAATACTAAGTCATTACTTCCAGATCTAAAAATTTTCCAGTATCAATGGAAATAACTGAAACGCAGCCATTAAGTGACATATGGCATCTCCAGTGACATGTGCCATCTACCGAAACACCACAAGTTGTACTTTTGTTTAAATTGCACTTCTTTAGATGCAGCTTTCATATTTTCTTCAGAACATAACTGTACTACTTCCAGCAGTTTGAGTTCATGAGCTCTGAAGGTGTTTTTAGAAATGCATGGCAAATTTAAAGTGCATAACAACTTCTTACCAGCTGTGAATCATCTGCCAATCAATCTCAATCCAAATACCAATAAAGTATTGAGAGAGAATTTTTTATTTTCTTTAGGAGTAGAAGTAAAGCCAGTCATGAACTCACAACTCAAAGCCACACGCAAATTAGAGCAAAGTCCTTCCTTAGAATCTTCTGCCAGTTTCAATCCAGTTGCATAACATTTCGGACAACACAAGATTGAAATAATTTCCATCAAAGCTTCGAAATTAATAATTATATTCCCTGTAGAACCATGAAATTCAGGATCAGGCACATCAAAACTGTCAAAAGTGCTCAATTTTGCTTCACTTGCGGACGTATTATTACTGTAAAATGCTAACTTGGTAAACATATTACCATAAAACTTGCTCTTTCTAGTCACTTTCGATCTATCTTTTGGCGTTTTGAAATTATTCACAATCAAATAAAACTTTAAAATTAAATGAAAATGAATGAATAAACCGTAAAAATATCAACAGTAAGTAATAATTAAGAAGAACGATTTAGAATAAACAATGTAAACAAACTATAAACAATAATACACTACTGGACAATTGTTAAGGACGGATCACAAATTGCTATGTAGCATAACATTAAGCGAGACATGAGGCCTAGTAGGATAAAATATAGTTGCCACACTGTTCAGACATTAGAATAAAGAATATTTATTGTTCTGGAAAGTACAAAAGCTATGAAACATCTGAAAGAAAAAAAAATCCTTTGATCTGCGTACGGAGAAATGGAACAATGCATCTAAAAGTCAGCAGGCACCTTAAAGAAAGGTATCAGTACGGGATATGTCCACCGTGGAGTGTGATGCAACATTCCACACGTCGTACCATACTTTGCACAACCTTATCCAGCAGCTGTTGAGGCAATTTATCCCATTCCTCTGTGAGTGCACGGATGAGGGTGTTCTTGTTTGTCGGAGGATAGTTTCGATCAGCAACTTGCCTCCCCAAAGCATCCCACACATTTTCAATGGGGTTTAGATCTGGAGAACGCACTGGCCATACGAGACGTTGAATACCCTCGCTGTCTAGACAATCCTGAACAGTGAGTGTTCGATGACATGTTGCGTTGTCGTCCATAAAAACAAATTTATCACCGACAGCACCACGGAAAAGACGAACATGAGGAAGTAGAACTTCATCAATGTATCGTTGGCCCGCCATAGTCCCATTCGCAACCACATGTAGGCGCGTGCGGCCATTGATCATGATAACGGCCCACACCATGATACTGCATGTCGGATATGGGTCCTTTTCCTGGATATTTTCTGGACGATAAGCAGTACCACTCTCGTGCCAGATCAGTTGGCGTCTACAATCCGATGACAGACTGAACCTACTCTGATCTGAGAATAGTACGCATGCCCAGTCCTGTTCAGTCCAATTGTGATGCTCACGACACCATTGCAAACGGGCAGTACGGTGATGTCTGGCCAATGGGACACACACAACACGTCTGCGTGCGTATAGTCGTCCTCCCTTCAAACGTCTGGCAACAGTTTTTCGGGAGATCTGCTTTCCTGAGGCAGCAAGAAACTGATTTGCCACCTGCTGAGCTGTGGTGCGCCTGTTCCTTTTTGCTGATAGGACGATATATCTGTCTTCTGCAGGCGTCGTACTTCTAACACGACCTCCACCGTGCCGCCTACTGCACATTCCAGTAGTTTTAAATGACTTCCACAGCCGTGAAACAACGCTGTGAGCGATATCGAACTCCCTGGCAACATCTGTTATTTTTCTTTCCAATAATTCGGCCACACATAAAATCATCTATGTGATGTCGGGAAGACATGCCAAAAATTTTAAGTTCGTCTATTAAATCTTTCCTGTAAAACTTTGACTTGAAACAACAACTGTCCACACGCGTCAAAACCTGTAAAGCTCTTATGAACGCTATCACGTGATGAACAGACGTGGAAAAAAAATTTGCATACTCATACTTCTTCTTACTAATATCCCGCACTTATTCTAATTTTTCACATTTTGCTTCCTTTCATTTTGTGGTTGCTATGGATGATAGTGTTATCCGTCCTTAGCAATTGTCCTGCAGTGTATTATTGCCATTCAGTAAAACAAGCTTAAATTAAAAAAAACAGTTGCTAGATTAAAAAATTAAGTAACGGTTACTTAATAAATAAGTAAAGGATACGTTGATCTATATTTACCATAAATATTAGATATTTATATTGCTTAAAGTAACGAAAAAGACTTTCAAACTTTTTTTTACATTTTTATGTCGCTTTAAATACCCATTTCCGGTTTACTAAATAAGCTATAACTTAGCTTCTAAATATCGTAAGAACTAAAATAAGGTATTTTTGGAATCTTAAGCGTATGGGCTATGATATAAAAACATAAAAAAATTCGAAAATTTTCTCCAAAAATTTTGGTGTAGTCACATAACTTAATAGAGTTAAAAAGAGTTTCAAAATCTAAACTATAGACTGAATAAATATTTTTATCTTTCATTTGTTCAATAAGTGATTTACTATTTTTAAGTATGACTGTGTATTTAAGATTATTTATTATATCATGTAATATTCCCCATGGAGAATTTTGCCTGTTTTGCTGATATATGTATTAAATCTATTTGTAACTGTCCTAAATTTGACTGGTTCTTTATGAAATTTGAGAATAAGAAATGTATGTGGAAATTTAAAACTATTATTAAATAGAATTCTTAATTGTTTACGAAAAGCCAAAATTTGATTATTTATTTCTCTATCAGAAAATGATAACTTAATAAAAGCTTAATTATTATCAAAATATCTGTTGATAATTAAATTATAATAGTATTTACATATAAATGTAAAATTACCTGGCACTTTACCAATATATATATATATAATTGCAATATTTCTGTGACAATGGAGAATGCTTGGTTTTTATTCATAGAAATATAAAATAATGTATAAGAGAACTTCCAATTTTAGACATAAATAATTTTAATTTACTAAAATTAAACTTTCTTTCATGTATAATTCATGATTCAAGAACCAACAATAAAAAAGGAACAGCTACAAATTTTTAAAAGTTATAAAAAGAAAACGTTTTAAACAATAAAATCACATGAATTACACAAAAAACACGTGTTAAAATTTTACATTGTCTCTACGTCAGTGCTTCTCAAACTTTCAATACTGGCGCCCCCCTTTTCGATCACAATTTTCTTCGCGCCCCCCTTATACATTAATAATGTACTGAATGCAATAATAATGCACTTTGACACTAAAGCTACAATAGACGATCGTAATTATAAACCATACAAATTAGTAACATAAGTTTTAAATTTTGTATACTACTTTTAAGCAAAATAAATAAATAAATAAAATAATAGGATAATTATTATGTTATTTTTCCTTTGTCTAACTTTTAAATTGAACATATTACAAAATGCGGTAGCTGCTTAGAAGACAAAATATAGATATCTGCTAAATATAGAAAAATAACTCAGATGGTCAATTTCTAATCTTAAGCATTCCTTATAAATAAAAACTTTGCTTTCCAAGACAGGCTCATGGACGTCATTAATACTTATTAAACTTGTTCTTAATTTAGTATTAATTAATTAGTTATAAAATATTCTGTGCAGCACTGATATATTAAAAGTATACCGGCTGAAGTGCCCGCTCTTTGCTCGAGTTCACATTTATAAGAAAATAAAACATTATTGATATAATAGCTGAATTGTAAGGGAAGCAAAGCCAAGTGCTCGACAATGTTTACAAAAACGTAAAATGATTTTTTTCAAATCGTTGCTCAAATTATAATTAGTTTTAAGTGAATTGTAATTTTAAGCCACACAGAATTAGCATTTATAATTGATGTTAAACAGTAGCGCACACAGGAATTTTTCAAGGGGGGTCCGGGGTCGAAAGTTCACCAATCTTGTATCAGGTTCCTTTTGATTTTGTCGATTTTGGGAACAAAACACAGTAAAAAACTAATTCTTGAATAAATAATTAGCATTAACTAATAAAATTAATCATTAATAACAAATACTTAACTAAATTTTGCGTGCAATAAACTTAGAATTATAATCAATCGGGAAAAAAATCAAGGGCTTTGGGGTTCCGGACCCCCCGCCCTTGTGTGCACCACTGATGTTAAATAATGATCAATAATATAAAAAATCGATGAAGAATAATTGCATTATTTTTAATATTTAAAGTGAAGACTTCAACATGTTTTAACCCGGGAGCAGGCGCGCACTCGGTATGGTCGGGGTTATTGAGTCACCCCAATCCTTTTTTTTTATAACTTTTTTATTGTACACGATACAAAGCATGATTCCAGTGAATAATTTAGCTAAGAGAAAGTTTACTTACCTACTTCCAAGGACTTTTCAATTTTTCTTTGATAATAAATAAACAGTTTTGCCAGAATTAACGATTTCGTAATCTGTGTGTCCCGCGCGACCACTTCCGGGTAAAAGTATATTCATTATGATAATATGTACGTTATGCTTTATGCATTGAGAATATTTATAAAAATATGTCTTGGCCAAGTAATCCTTCATGTGCTTGTGTGTGTGCTCTCCGTGGTTTTCCAAATATCATAAAACTCTTTTGCATGAAAAAAGCGCAACAGAGAACACGTAAGAGAGGGGTCATAACTAACTGTACCAATAACTTAGAAGGTCAAACAGATTACAGCTATAATGTACAGTATTTCAAAAATAATGACAGTGATGAATTTTTATGTTCCTAAAGTTTTTCGATTCTGGGTCCGGGATCTGGTTTTTCTCTGAAAGAGTAGTATGTTAGGTTAAAAAAAAGCGTAATAAAAAAAATCTCTCATCACGGGATGACAGCAAATCAAATAAAAGTTTTTTATTTGGTTATAGGATCAAAGATAGCTAATTAGGTATTGAAGAAGTTTTTATTTTTGATGGCTTAATATCGCCTATAAATTACATCAGAGTAAAAGTGCATTTTTTATTATGTCTGAAAGTATTTTGTTTTAATTCATTCCAGTAAACTAATTATTTTTATATCTTTTATTTTCGATATGCTCACGCCCCCTCGTAAGGTCATCGAGCCCCCTAGGGGGCGCTCCTCACAGTTTGAGAAGCTCTGCTCTACGTTAAAATAAACCTTTAAGCCGTTTTTCCGCTAATGTTAGAGAATAGTACCCAAATTCAGAATATTTTTTCACATATAAAAGTACTCAAACATTAATATTATATTCTGGCTTCACTATCCTGTAGAGAATCACTTATTGTATGACTACTCATTTTTTATTCGAGTTGACACATTTTTTTTTTTAAAAATATGTTTTCGCGTTTTTCTCCTATATCCTAATGCTAAAGGAGATGTCCCTTGATATGTTAATAGGAAAACGAATTATTTAAGAAATATTTCAAAATTTTAAAAACACTACATTTTAAACAAATGCATGAGTTACAATGTCACACATTTTTATAAAATTGAGGCATTTTTCTGTTTAAAAATGTGCTCCACGTTAAGTCTCGCTCTTGTGTATATGGCAAAAACAGCCTTAATGATTCTCATTCATATTATTTCAATATACTTTCTTAATGTCCAAAGAAAATTTTGACTTTAATTTACGATTTACACAAGAAAATATTTAAAGCATCATGGTGAAAAACTAGTTTAAAAAAGCAAAGCAATTAAAGCCATGAGATTCATTTAACTGAAAAGGAAACAGCAGATGCATAAAATATGACACAAAAAATAGGAAAACCAATTCTTTCATTTTGCGTTGGATATTCATTGTAATGTTTTTAATATACATGCATATATACTGTAAAATAAAATTAAACTGCTCTAAATCATCAAATAAAATGGTGAAATTTCTAAAATTTTTGTTTCTAATTCCTTATTCATTTTTGTATTATTAGAGAAAAGAATAAAATATTTTTTTTATCCCTATAATTTTAAATGATGCTTTAACTAAAACGCAAATAAATGAACTACATTGTTTGATAATATGTATTTCAATGATATTTAATTTAATTATTAAATCAGCTCAGCTTGTGTGTAGCATAAACTGATAGTGGGATAGTACATTTTTAGATCATTTTAATGAGATACGCTTTTGTATTCTTATCAAACGAACGAAGCATTTAATTAGTTTAATTTTACATGAACACTATAGAAGCATTTCAATAAATATCCAGCTTTTAGTGTTATAATGACATCTTAGATTTTAAGTTCGTTCTGTGTATTTAGCACAAGAATGAATTTATAGTTTCTAATGCTCTTTTCGGTACAAATAGTCCATTAAAGTCTATTTTAGATTACGTTAGTCTATAACGTTCCTTGAAACTAATTTTCAGTATTTTGTTATACTGTTTTAATTTTAGTACTATTAATGATAAATGCAGAAATACAGACTATAAATACATTTAGTAGGGTACAGCAGTTCACGTGAGTTCCTGAACTTGCGAAATAGAGAAAAAAAATTAAAACATACATTTATCTATCATATATCTTAATCAGCAACACATTGTGTAGTTTTCTTAAGCACACTGCAAACGATTTTTAAGAAAGACTTAAATGGTATTTGTAAGTGGCTTGTTGAGAAAACATATTTTTAATTCAAATTTTAAGAGTAGACAAGATACTCGTACCTAAAAGTAAGCAACCGCAAAACACAAGTTCTCAAAGGTTCCCATTACAAAAATACTTATATTGATTAATATGTCTTTAAAATATGTAATAAAAGGGACATCCCGTTTATTGGTGTTTGGGGTTGGAAGAAAGACCAGCCATAATAAGAACAATTGTAATTTATTACTCTTTAACTTAATTTCAACAAACCAGGGTATGGAATGCACACTTCTATTAAGTATAAGAGCAACTACAGGGGAGAAAGAATAATCAATAGTTGATAATAATTCTGTTAACCTACACCTAGAACTCTTTGGTTATGTATGGTCTGAATTACCGTAATTCTGTTACAGTTTTTCAACCTCTGGTCACTATTATTCATTTATAGCTTCTTGACTAAATCGCAAATTATCAATCTTAAATATTTAGTAGCTAACCATCAAGCAACAAATGTAAATCTTCATTTACAAAAACCGTGTCTTCTTCTGGAGAAAGTTTTCAATGTAACACAGTGCTTCTCAAACTTTCAATACTGGCGCCCCCCTTTTCAATCACAATTTTTATCGCCCCCCCCTTATACATTTATAATGTACTGAATGTAATAATAATGTACTTTGACGCTAAAGCTACCATACGCGATCTTAATTATAAACCATACAAATTAATAGCATAAGTATTACAGTTTGTACACTACTTTTTGCAAAATAAATAAATTAATTAAGTAAGACAGTGCTTCTCAAACATTCACTACTGGCGACCCAATTTTCAATCATAATTTTCATCGCCCCCCCCAATAATAATGTATTGAATGCAATAATAATGTACTTTGAGTATTAAATTTTGTATACGTTACTTTTATGTAATATATATATTTTAAGCAAATTACTTTTGAGTAATAATTATAATGTTATGTTATTTTTCCTTTGTCTTGGGACAGATTGCAAAATGACATTTAATTAAAAATTTATTTCGTCCATCATGCATTTCTAAAAGTACAAATGTCATTAGAACAAGTAATATAAAAAATAAATTTTAAGTCAATTCCTACTTAGGCCAACAAAGAAAAACTTATTTTAGTTACTTTCTATTAAATAGTTTCAATTAATACAAATATGTAATACATATGACAGAATCACAATGTTAAGCGACAAAAGAGAAAGCGATTTTCCTTGCAATTTTTCCTTTTCTTTTCTATATATGGGGTATTGGAATATTCTTTTTTCGTTACTATTTATTCATTAATTAAACTTAATTAGTGTAAGAAAATAGTAAAGTAAAGAAGAAATCACACACATTCTTAGAAATTAGGCCATCTCGGATGGAATTCGAACTACCGTCCATCAGATTAGAAGTCCAGCGCGCTATCCATTGCGTTACAGGGGACAGCACGAAAAGTTTTCCTTTCTATAAATACTTTTGGACTATAATTTTTGTTTGTTACTATTTATTCATTTTTTTAATTTAATTAATGAATTAAAATTTGAAAGAACTGTATTAACATGAAGTGTCACCCACTACAAGTTTTAAAAATGTATTTGAACTTGAATGCATTAATAGAAAGTATTTTATCAACGATTGAAAATTTGAACAAGATATATGAGAGGGAACTTATAGTAGAAAATGAAAAAGAGTCTACTTTATGTTGTGCTCTATCATATCCATCACATATGGCATTCTCGCGAGCGTCTGCGTGAGTCTGGCCAAACTATCGGACGTCTGCGCAAAACATGTAATAATACTGTACCTCATTACAATTCCAGTCAGTCTTGGTCAATTCGGTGCTTCTATAACTACCAAATCTATCTTGAATGTACAATTTATAATTTGCGCGTTAGTTGTAATTCACGCTATTAAGTATAATTGCAGAAGATGGAAACAAAAAAAAGTCATGGATAAATTTATAAGTCTTAAGCTAACATTCTACGATAATAAAGCATGAGCAAGTGCACAGACAAGCATAGTTCCGAAAATTAAATCAAAGAAATATTCTCAAGAATACTTGAATTTTGGATTTACCATTACTGAAGCAAATGGAGAAGAAAAGTCCCGGTGTGTCATTTGCTCAAAAACATTGGCAGCAGACAGTATGAAACTTAATAAAATTAAAAGATATTTCGAAACGCTTCATGGTGAGTACATTAATAAACCTCGAGAGTTCTTTGAATAAAAATTAAAATCATATGAAAAAAACATTTTTAAAAATCTTTGTCAGTGAATGAAAAGGCTTTACTTACTTCTTACAAAGTATCATATAAAATAGCCAGATGTAAAAAGCCTCACACTATTGCCGAAGAGCTTATTTTGTCTGCAGCAATTGAGATTGTAGAAACTATGTTTGGAGACAATTTTGCCAAAGAGTTGCAGTCCATACCCCTATCAAATGATACTATTTCCCGTCGAATTGATGATATCGCTTGGCTGAAGATGTAGAGCAACAGCTTTTCGGTAAGTTGCGTGATAAATTGTTTTTTCAATTCAGCTTGACGAGGCAACGGATAGCAATAAAGATGCTCATTTCATTGCGTATGTTCGATTTTGGGATGGTATGTCAGCGGTAGAAGAACTACTTTTTGTAAACCAATAAAACTTAAAGCAACAGCAATAGCATTATTTGATATTTTAAATAATTTTATAAACGAGGCAAATATAGAGTGGAAAATTGTGTCGGAATATGCACCAATGGTGCTCGTACAATGTCAGGAAGATTTAAAAGTATATAAGCACTTGTGAAACAAAAATCTCCACTGTGCATCTGGACACATTGTATGATCCACAGAGAAGCTCTGGCTTCCAAAGAAATTAGTCCTGGCCTGAATATTGTGCTAATGACAGTTGTGACTGTAGTAAATTACATAAAAATGAGACCCCCCCAAAATCAAGAATCTTTTCTGGACTTTGCAAAGACATGGGCGCAGTGCATTCATCGTTGCTATTTTATTGCGAAGCAAAATGGTCACCACGTGGGAAATTTTTGCAACGTGTTTATGAATTAAGAAATGAAATTACCATTTTTCTAGAAGAAAACCTACCGGAAGCTGAGAAATTTCGAGATGATTTATTTCTGATGAAGTTGAGCTACTTAGTCGATATATTTGAGAAATTAAATATATTGAATCTTCAACTTCAAAAGGATCAAATGTACATATGTTTGACACGAGTGATAAAATTAATGCTTTTGTAGAAAATTAGAGTTATGGAGCCGAAATTTAAAGCAAAAACCTAGAAACGTTTGAAAATGCGGATAAATGTGTAAAACTTACAAAACTGAAGAACAACACGTGGAAGTTGTTTATAAAACTATTGAATATCATTTAGCAATGTTAGCAGAAAATTTTAAAAAATATTTTTTTGCTGAGGACAACTTGATAGCAAGTTACGAATGGGTGTGAGAGATCCATTTCAAAATACGCCAGAAGGGCTCTCCACTACCGAAGAAGAAAGTTTCATAGATTTCACATCTAGAGGCGAAATTAAAAGACAATTTTGTAATAAAACTCTCTTTCAATTTTGGGCAGAAGTAGATGATGAATTTTCTGAACTGAAAACAAAAGCATTTTCGTATACTTTTACCGTTTTCAACATCGTACCTTTGTGAAACCGGATTTTCTGCGGTGGCTGCTTTGAAGACAAAATATAGATCTCAGCTAAATATAGAAAAAGAACTCAGAGTGTCAATTTCTAATATTAAGCCTTCATTTGTAAACCTTTGCTCTGCAAGACAAGCCCATGGAAGTCACTAATAATAATTAAACTTGCTCTTAAATTAGTATTAATAAATTAGTTATAAAATACATTGTGCAGTACTGATACATTTATAAGTACACTGGCTGAAGTACCCGTTCTGCGATTATTTTTTTTAAAAATAATACATTATTCTTGATATAATAGCTTAATTGTAAGAAGAGTAAAACCAAGTGCACAACAATGCATACAGAAATATAAAATTATTTTTTAAATGAATGCTTCTATTATAAATAGTTTAAAACGAACTGTAATTTTAAGCCTCACAGAATTATTATTTAGAATTAATATTAAATAAGGAAAACGAATGAAAAATTCCAAAGAAGAATAATTGTGTTATTTTTAATATTTAAAGCGAGAAACCTTCAAAATATTTTAACCCGGAAGCAGGCGCCCACTCCACACTAACGTTAATGGTCGCGCGATCACTTCACCAAGTCACCCCAATCCTTTTTTTTATAATTATTTTTTCTGTGCTCGATAAAAATCACAATTGCAGTGAATAATTCAACTAAGAGAAAATATACTTACCTACTTTAAAAAGGACTTTTTAATTTTTCTTTGATGATTTGAGAAAAATCCAATAAAACTAAAGAAACCGTTCCAAATGTGCGTGACCTTAATAAAGAACATAAATCACAGACACTTTTTCACTAACAATACAAGAACGTTATTTGCAATCAAAACTGTCATATTTTGCTCACGTTATTGTAATTATTCTATTCTTTTTGATGATCTACAAATAGCATGTGTAACCTTTTTCTTGCTTGTGTCTTTTTTGACAAGGCGAAGTGTTACATTTATGGCTTCTTAGTTTTCTTGATATCTTAATTTTCTTGATAGAGTTCTTTAGGCAGCATTTGAAAATTACAATTCAACTCAAACGTTTCATGTCTATCACTTTTGTCATATTTACTTTCGCTATCACGATTAATATGCATTATTTCATCAGGTTCTTCAATTACTTGATCAGTTTCATCTTCCTTCAATAGAGATCACAGATGCCCATTTTTTTATATTCTGCTCATTTACATTTATAAAACATAATAAGTTGTACAACACAGCAATTAAAAGCACAAAGTTAATCGTAGGGGAAAGTATAGCATATTCATAGAAAATATTTCTGAACAAAAGTGGTCGTGAAGGGAACTCGATCAAAACAAGTACCTTGATTGTAAAAAACCGTTTGCCACTCTCAAAAAAGAGGCATAAATGTGTCAAATTCATTTTAGTTTCCATTAAGACTCATATCGGAGGATACTGTCAAGAAACTGTTAACGAATAAACAGTTTTACCAGAATTTGGAGTGATTCAGCGCCTCATGCGACCGCTCCCCATGAAAAAAATGTATTCGATACAAAAACATCGATGTCAGTTCTAAAAAATAATTGAGTAAAACGTTTTTTATAATGCAATTTCAGATTACTCATAAAATACATCTTGGCCAATTAATCCTTCAAAGTGTTCAATATGCTTATCCATACATCATAAAACTCATTTACATGGGGGGAAAAGCAACAGAAAAATATTATTTACAACTTTCCCAAAAGAAAAGTAGACGGACTTAAGCATACCAGTAAGTTTGAAGGTCAAAGAGATGATAATCAAAAGTACTATTCTAGAGGTTACAAGAAACGTAATAAAAAAATCTCTCATCGCGGGATTACAGCAAAGCAAACAAAATATCTTTTTTATTTGGTTTTGGGATCAAAGATAGCTAATGAGCGTTTGAAGTGGAATCTTTTGAAAGTGGAAAACCAGACGATATATATAATTTATATCAGTGTAAATGTGTATTTTTATTTTCAGAAAGCATTTTGTTTTACTTCATTCCAAAAATAATTTTTAAGCCTTTTATGTTTTCAAGATGCTCGC